>CAJFCO010000176.1:335982-390403 GCA_904066015.1 Synergus gifuensis | reverse complement strand
CCCCGACCATATCCCGGCTGGGCTCGCCCGAAAAAGGTGGCCCGACCAGCCCCCGATCATATCCCGACTGAGCTCTCTGGAAAAAAGAGTGGCCCGACCAGCCCCCGACCAGGGATCATGTTGTATTAGGGCCAACTCGGGCTATTTCCACACGGGTTATGGTATTATTCTACCACAACTTGTTTCTTCACTCCTTGATCTGGACAACAGCAGATTTATTCTTAAGAAAATAAGCAGAAGAAAATATTGTGAAATCGCTCATGTCCTCTCCGGCGATTTGGAACATATTGTTAGTTATAGTGATCTCGCTCTCATTCGAGCGAGATCTCGTCTTTCAAGACCTTGTGCAAGATTTCTCAAAATAAATTTTAAAAACATTTTACTGTTCAAGAAAATTGGTTAAAAATACACTACTCTTGACATTTCGAGCGATATGAAACTATTATGAATTATTCAACTCGCATGGTAACTGAAATTATATATATGTTATCTCTGTATGTATACACCACCGTGTACATATTTACTGAATACTTAAAGCCGCATAACTGATGAAAGTAAATAACTAAAATAAAAGTACAAGGAATGTCATTTTCATCCGGGAGAATTTTAATCATTTATACCTAACAAGTATATGGCAGTGGAACGTGCCACATGCATTATTTTTGCCTGAATAGTACCGCTTGTATATCCAGCAGTGTTTTATTTAATCAGAGCTTATACTCATATTAGGTATTGTTGGATTTTTAGCAAAAATCCTCTTATAATTTGTATGTTCGCATCGATCTGTGTGCATGTATTAATGACACGACGCGACGTGACCGTTTACTATATGTATAGCATTTTCCACAGATGTTTTTCCTTATAATGTAGTCCTTTTCACCATGGCAGTTTTTTTGACCTGAGAAGGACCCCGTTTGCTTCCTCATAGCTTATAGAGGAAGCTTTTTAGTGGTGACAAAATCCAGTTTCCAGAAAAGGGTTTTTTTAAACATATTTCAAGGGCAATATATCTAATATGATGTCCTGAAAACTTGTCCGGATGTATGTATGTATATATGCATGTATGTATGTATGTATACACTCGAACTTGGATTGCTGTCCCACTTTGGTTGGTCAGTGGACACATATCAAGGGAGCGTGCAGGTCGAAAGTCAGCGGCGTATGTTCCCTTTACGAACTAAAGCTAACTGACTTAGCGAGTACTCTCCACTTGTGACTACGCTATTGTCGAGACGAGCACTGTCGATCTCGCGGCGCTTCTCTTCTCGACTCCTCACTTCCCCTCATCTGTATGTTTGGGATCAACCCAACTTTCTCAGAATGACAGAAATTCAGGGGACTCATATCCAAGTTCGAGTGTATGGCACGATCCTGCAATATCTTGAAAACACGTAGAGATAAATTAATGATATTTAGTACACTTATTCAACTATATACCTAATTGAATTTCTTACAATGATTTAACAAAATATTTAATTTTACAAGTTTTACGTACTTTTATAATTTTAGTGAAACTCATTTTTCGACTATAATTTCTCAAATATTCAAAATTCAAAGCAGATGTAAGGGAAATGAAGATTACTTGTATCCAGATGAATCGATTGACCTATAAGTTGATATTTCATTGAAAAATAAGAAAGTTATGCTTTATTGTAATTTTCTAAAATGAATTTTTCGACTATAACTTCTCAAATAATCAAAATTTAAGACCGATGTCAAGAAAATAAACTTTTCTTTGTGTTGACACGATTCAGGTGACCTAATATTAATTCATTGAATGAGCACAAAAGTTGATACAACTTCACAGCTTGTTTTTATTGCATTTAGCCTGTAAGCGCCAGAGTCCTTACAGTGGAAATTAGTCGAGTCAGCTAGACCTGTCAAATGCCCAGACATTCTTCAAATGTGTTCTGTATTTCATTTTACTTTATTGTCGTTTCAATAAACATATTTTCTGATAATACACCTCTCGTTTATTTATTTAAACATCCAACAGGTATATACTTTTCTATATGCATGAAGCATCAATAAATTTTATTATCCTTGGCATATTTCGTGGTTTCAGCATCGTGTCAGACCCGGTGGCCGGGTTACCGCCAGTAACGACACCTATTATGTGCGCTGTGAAGTAGCAAATGACTTGTGTGCAGTTTTGATAGCTAGGCTACTTAGTTTTGAATTAAATTTTAAGTTTGAACTTTAATTGTGTTTTAATTGTTTTAATAACAATGTCGAAGTTTAAAAGTACTCCGAGGGTTTAGAAACACCGTGCGAAAATGAGGGTACCATATTTACGTGACGGAAATCATGTAAGTAAGTAAATCAGTGAAATTAACCTCAATTTTAAAATTATTATTAAACTTGTTTATCAAGATTTATATATTCACGGCTATCCTCAATTGACATAATTAATTTCTAGCTGTTACTTCTGAAAAATTTCTTGCCGCAGAAGAGGAAAATTGCTGCGCACATAGGAACCATATTTTCCAATATGGAGAAAATATGGGCGGAAATTTTTTTCCGATTGGGGCGGAAATCTCCAGGCAAGACGCAGTATATAGTAATGTAAACAAAGTTTCATTATGATCTCTCCATATTATATATATATATATAATAGTATACTTCTTAAAATAAATGTTTTAAATATATTAAATTAGATTTTTATTAATTATTTCAGTAAAAATACCCAAATTTCAGAAAAATATTTGAAACGGGAAATTAATCGGGATCCGATCCGGGACCGACCTGGCAGCCAGATCGGGCTGCCACGTTCGGCACGGTTCGGGCCGTGTGTTTCATCACGGGTCTGGCCCAGGTCGGTTTCCTGATCCGAGCCGGATTTGGCCAGATCCGTGCCCGATCGGGGCCACGGCAAAATTTCTGTATGAGATATGTTGAATATATTTCAGCGGATCGACGCGACCTGTTTTCGTTCACATTTTAACACAAAACCGACCGTATATTTGCTCTTTAAATAATATAAGACTCCATTTTTACTGTGCGATTGACAATTCGTTACCATTTCCGTTTTCTTTGATAACATATACATTTTAATTCATATCAATTCCATTCGGGTTACCCGTTTTTAAAAGTGCTTGCGTGTGGACGCGAGTTTGTGGTCGATTTACTTTAACGTTGATGATGCGTGTTTAGTTATTCCAAAGCTGTGTATACTTTTTATTGAACATTTTTCCTACATCGCCGGATGCCGTATTTGCGTGAGCGATCATACGTTGCGACATTTGACCAATAGAGCAAATATCGAGAGTTTCCTCGACACTCGAAAAATTTTAAAAAACTGCCTCAAGTTATTTAAGTACTCATTTCACATTATGTTAAAAAATCATGGCTACAGACTTATACTGCTCATTTTTTACACAGATCCAATGTATGGTCATTTAAAATGATCCACGAACAAAAATTAAATATGACCCCTGATTTTTTTTAAAGGCCATATACTTATGTATTTTGCCTCTGACAAATCTCTTCTTTTTTGTAACCCTTTGCCTTCAAATAAACTCATCGTGTTAAGGTTAAATTTTGTGTTTTATTTCCACATTAGTTAAATTGTTGGCTATCCTCATCTCGAATTAACCATCATCCGAGGGTTAATCAAAACGAGGAAAATTTAGGGAAGATAAAGAAAGAGTTATTTCATAATTTTCTCTATTACTTTGCAATTAGACGTAATAAAATCAACAATACAAAGATTATAAACTTATGCATATCCATTGGTTTCGGTTTGGTACCTACTTACGCTCTTCATCCTTCTTCCTTTACCATTCCCTTTGCCATTTCCCTTTTGTCATTCCCTTTGCCTTTCCCTTTGCCATTTTCCTTTACCATTCCCCTTTACCATTCCCTTTGCCATTTCCCTTTACCACTCCCCTTTGCCATTCCCTTTACCATTCCCTTTGCCAATTCCCCTTTCAATTTCCCTTTTCCATTTCCTTTTTCCATTCCCTTTGCAATTTCCCTTTGACATTCTCTTTATCATTCCCTTTGCCATTCCCTTTACCATTCCCTTTGCCATTCCGTTTGCCATTCCCTTTGCTATTCCTTTTGCCATTTCCCTTTGCCATTCTTTTTACCATTCCATTTGCCATTCCTTTTACCATTCCCTTTGTCATTTCCCTTTAACATTCCCTTTGCCATTCCCTTTGAAATTCCCTTTACCATTTCCCTTTGCCATTCCTTTTCCATTTCCCTTTTCCATTCCCTTTGCCATTTCCCTTTGACATTCCCTTTGCCATTCCCTTTACAACAATTTTTTTTACAATGATTTCCATTTAAAATGTGAATATACCCATGTATGGTATACCATATATGGGTTTTTTTTTAAATGAAAGTCGATATATTTGATTTTCTCGAAAAATATCACTCGCAGAGAAAAATATTTCCAACAAAAAATGTGTATTTCGATGAGTTCTACAACTTTTGCTTAAAACATTTTATTCAATTTTGCATATTAGCGAAGATAATCGCAAAAAACCATGATTTTTATGGTTTTTTCATGGTTTTCACCATGAAAATCAACTAGTCGCCAATTTTCATTATCATTTTCGTAATCAGCGCATCAAAATACATAAGTATACAGAGTTTAAAGAAAATCAGATGTTTACACTAATCGGAACCTCGTTTGCGCGAGGTGTGCATGAAAAGACAATATGATTCCAGCTCTTTTATTGTTGACTATATAAACTATTCTGCTCTGCGACAAAACCAAGGACATCTCTTATATAAATGCATGTTTCGACAAGTACTTAAACGATCTGCAGCCGTGTCATCGTGCTTTTGAATTAATGTCGTTGGCGACATTATAATTCCATTCAATTTGATAGGATCTGCTTTTCCATTGAGCAAGTGGGTATATAAGCCTTTTGTGCTCTTTGATCCATGAAATATTCATAGGATTTCGGAGAGAACGACGAGTTATTTTCACGCCTGTTTTGTGGATGGAAAAATGTAATGAGGATTGAGCCCTATGTGTATTATGAAATAAGATGAGCTAGGCTGTGATTACTGTATATTATATATTAATTTCACAAACTTTGTACTTGTAATGGTATAATTGTATCAAATAACGTGACTTCTAGTATATTTTATTAGCATCAACTCAACCAGTAAATCGAGTTTAGTTATTATTCACTGACAGTGGAAACGTTGACAGCTGTAAATATTTTGCAAGATGTTAATTGTTAATTCTATGATGTTTTTCCTTAATCATAATTTCCAGTAATTCAGAAGTTTTTGTTCGTGTTTAATTAACTGCAATTCGCGATATACATGCGTTAGCATAATAGATGAATCAGGACTTGTTTATTTTATTTTTATTGTTTGTGTGCAATCTGAAAAAGTACCATCGGCAATCGGCATGCACCGACACGATCCGCCTAGTTGTCGGATGAAGACAGGTATATCGAAACTCATTGAACTTTGAAGACATAGATTTCGCGTGCAGCGAACAAGTGCCAAAGGCGCTTTGTATGCCAGGGAAGACGCTTTTCCGCGAGGGAACGCAGAAAATGGTTTTTCGTTGAAAGAGAGCTGCTCTCTAAAGACAAGTTTAAAACCCAGGTTAAGCAAACCCCTAAGGGAGTATTTACCCTAACAAACTTTCCCATAAGATCAGACAGACTTAAAAAAATTCTGCGGGTTTATTTTACCAGCAGTAGTCATAGGTTCAACCTGAAAGTCATACATATGTATTTGCCATACTATAAATGTTACGAAATTTTTATATTATCATGAATGATTAACGCTTTTTGTCAAATATATATATATATATATATTAATTAAATAATTATATATTATATAAATGTACATAATACATACAGTAGCGCGATCTATCCATAACAAGTTTAATGTATAATACGATTATAGGTCTAGGACTCTGTAAGAGTCACATTCAAGTAGCAGCTAGATACTAGCTTTCCGTGGATTCTATCGAATGTTGAATTGCTCAGTGGGCTGGTTTCCAATATCCACCACTGATATGTGCCTGGACTGCTTCCATTCGACATTCTTGATGTCACTACCTCCATATAAATTTCTCTAAGATCTCAGCATGTCAAAAAAAAACCTAACATAATATGGAAGGTTTATTCGTCAGAGATAAATTCAAAACTCTTTATAAGAATTGAAAAAGTTGATATTGATGACCGTGCAGGTGGCGTACAATAAATTAAATAAACGAAAAAAATGTAATGTGTTCTTCAAAATAGAATGTAAAGCCAGACCTCTGCAGCCTCGACTTTAATGTGGAAAGACAGAAAAAAGACTCAAATCGTACTTTGTCATTATAGTTAATGTTTAAAATGGATTTGAGTCTACAATTTTATGGATCAGGACAGCTACATAAAAACTAGTAGATATATAGACAGGATACTTATGAACTCAAAGAAGTAGTAGAGATCGAGAAGAACAATTTCTAATTTAAATTCTGATTTAAACGTAAGTAAATAACTAGTTCACCTATTAACTACGAATTTCGGGGATTTCACTAGAAGCACGACTTTTTGTTTGTTTTCAACAGTCTAGAAGCTATTCCAATCAAAAACAAGACTTCGCTTGAGTCTAAATCAATAGCTCTGAAAAAGTGAGTAAATAAAAAAGAAACATAACTTTTTGTAAATGAAAAAAGTTTTAGGGAGTTAATTTTTTTGAAGAAAGTTCTTGGCACGAAAGTTAAAGGCGAAAAAATTGTGGTGGCCAAGTGAGAATGTAGTCATTGTATACACTGGCTATGCGGAAAGCCAATTCAACGACCCAAGTATACCTAGGTGATAGGATGCATCGGGATGCGACTGGGTGCGACGGCGCGACGTCAGCAACAACAGCGACGTTGACATGGCGCGAGCAAAGCAATGCAAGCGAGGATCAGAGTGGTTTGGGCTAGACCCGCTATCGAACAGGAACACTCCAGTTTTCCAACTTAGAGAACTCGCTATCTCCAGAAAATGCAGTGCATCGTCGTGAGATAAGCTGCTTAAAAAGGTCTTGGCGAATGTCGCTTTCGATCTCTCAGTCGTTGACGGCTTTTTTATGTTTTCTTTAGTAGTTCTTTCTATGTATTATCCGTATTTTATTTAATGAAATATGTCTATGATGTCTAAGTTTAAATTTCCTTTGGGATTTCAAGAATTAGGCAAATAGTTTTTTAACTTTAACGTCAAAACAGTTATTAATAATAATAGTGGATCAATTCTGTCTTTCCACATTCAAGTTTTAAGTTGCATAACGATACGAAATACTCGATTGTCTTGCTCATTTTAAAATGTTTGAAAAGCATTCTCAAAAACTGACAATGAGAAATTTAAACGTTAGGATATTATTAAATTGATATACGCCCAGTATGTGCATAAATCTAATGACGTTGCTAACTCGGAAAGCCACTTAAATAAATTTTAAGAAATAGAATAAGAATAGAAATAAAATCGCTTATGGAAAAAGAAAATAATATTAGCCTTGGAGTATTCAGACTTAGGTATGTCTGACTACGACGCGAAAAAGACACGTTTCACTTAAACCGCTGGTGTAGCAGAGTGGGGATGCAGGCGAGCGCGGCGATCGAGAAAACTCACCTTGCGCATCTCCCTCCATTCGGCTCTACCCTCACCCGTGAATTCCCGCACAGCCCTTGGGCCTTAAAAGAGCGCGCTCGACTCAAAGTCGCCAGATTGATTGCGGAGCTGGTTACCAGTTCTCAACTTACTAAACCTAGACGGTTGTCGCTCTAGGTTCTAGCCATTTTTGCTCCTTCTTCTCGCCATTTAGTCGAGCGATGATATACCGATTCGCTCTTAGTGGACTTTTCTACGTTCAAAAACTAGTTTCCAACCCCGTGATATCATCCTAACTTACCAACAACTGAGATATCGTATCAAAATATTAAGGAATTTAAAAGAATGTTGAGGATTTTTAAGTCGTTTTTAATAGCTATTTGTTTGACAAGTCGCGCGAAAGTAAAAAATCCCGGAGAGTGTAAGGTTGGCGTCACGAGCCGAATACAATTCTTTTCATAGCGAATCTCCAGCGTTTAGGTTCTAGTTTTCATTGTGCGTTACCTCGTGTGACAGAGTGAGGTTATAAAGCCACGATTAATCCAAGTCGAGTTCCACTTAGCTTTGCTTTACTTAGATTTATTTACTTTATGCTAGCTACTCCTTAGAAGTCGGCTACCTTCGCGTGTCTTCGGAGACGCCAAAAATCGAACTATCGTCCGACGTGTTATGAAAGTAATTTTAATAAATTTTAAATTTTGCTGTGGAATTTTAAACGAATTAACGGTCAGAAAAGGATGAAACTTGAAACATAGTTAATTAAATGCATAAAAAATAATCAGTTAAATTTTTAAGATTCTGGGGTACCTAGAAGCTAAGATATTTTAATAAATATTTTCCGTCATTTAACATGTACTCTTATGGAAAACTATCTTTTCATTGCATTCAATTACCCACCACACATTTATTAACGGTTAAATATCGATGAAATCTTTTATAATAATGAGAAAAAGATATAAAAAACATTTTTAGCTCATTGTATTGTTAGAAGGGTACTTGTAAATCAATGAAAATGTAAATAAATGTTACAAAAATCATGATGTTGAGTAGGCTTGGCAACACCGCACCCGTGTATACGTTGGAAGGTTATGGCGTACTATTAAAAATTTTCACACTAAAAAAAGCGAAGCGGTGTTGCCACATCAACCTCCTCGTGAGTCAAATTCAAGAAATGTTTCGTTCTGACTAGCTGTGTACCGGTAGAACCTCCTTAACGAACCAGTCTAGCTAAAACAATAATAGTGAGAAACACAAATATAGATGGTTACACCTTTTTGTTAAAATACTTTCTACGCTGCATGCTGAATACCAACGAAAGCATTTCAAGGATCTCGCGCAATTATCTCAAGAATTTTGAATCGGTTCTTCTAACAAATCGCATGGTAAGTCCGAGTAGAATCTAGTCGTATTAACAGGCGTGTTAAGTTATAAGACCTGTGAAGTTGCACATGCACACATCCGAACCGAGATTGCTAGAATGCATTGTCGCGCACCAAGACAGGAGTAGGACAGATCCAGAGTGGATAGGACGTCGCGACGAAGAGTACGTGAGTCGGTGAATCGTTGAGGAGAAGTTGCTCCGGAAACGACGGAGGGAGAGACAGGTGGCATCAAATTATTGCAAACAATTACGTTTAATGAGAAGGTTAACGCCACCAGCCAGGGTGAGCGCGAACGTGGATGCAAATGTGCCGACGCCAAGTAATTAGCAAACAGAGCAATCCTCTCCTGATCCACATTCACCCTTCATCATCGTGCTATAGTCTATACACCTCCTTCTGTCACCCTTCCAAGTTCGACCTTATTCGATTGAGTATTCAACAAATGAAAAGAAATTCTATTAAATATACAAAATTTGGTCAATATGAAAATGTTTCAATTCATGTACAGGACCCAATGGCGTTGCCTCTGCAGGAATTTGGCACAAAAAAAAGTAATCTAGTTTATGTTAAAGGAACCACCTTTATTTTCCTGTTCACGTGTGGAAAAGCCGATTGGGGCCTAAATGGGCCCCAGTTGATTTGCCCAACTCCCAATTAGGTTCCCCGATCACACCCCAACAAATACCCAACTACTAATTGTAGTAACGCTGAGTAGTGCTTATGCCCAAAATGGGGTTACCCTCTTAATGTCCAATGAATTTAAATAAGATAAATTATTAAACTTTCATCATAATTGATCACGAGACACATTCAAAATCACAACTAAAATAGTATTTTACTAATAAAATTATTATATTTCAAGATTTTTTTACAAATAGGTTTGCCCAGATTGACGCTCAAATATTAATTGGGCGAAAGTGCTCACCATACATTGAAGAATGGACGGAAGTAGATATTGATTTTTTTGACAAATTCACGCATGACGGTTATTACTCACGAAAAAAAGTAGAAAAGAACTTGATCTAATCGCCATTTACTGAATTTTCATCTAAATATGATTTAATATATTCAACTAAATAAGTGATTGAATGATTAAATAACAAAACTTCATTTCCATTTGGTTGAAATTTCTTCAATATTTATCAGCAATGTTAGAATTTCACAGAAAAATAGTCTAGTTTTTGTTACACCTTAATATAATTTAAATTCGTTTTTAGACTCAAAAGCCTAGATTTAAGCAGTCCATCTTCAGTTTTAATATAAGACCATTAATTAAACAAGCCATAACAAAAAATCGATTCTTTTCTGTGTTCGCGTGAAAACTTGAGAAAATAATTAATAATTGATATAGATATTTGAAATACGTAGAAAAACTAAAATAATCGTTAAAGATATATGTATTTTTACGTCTCGGGAGAGATAATATACTATTTTTAAAAGAATTAGAGAGGTTCCTCGTTTTAGGATTTTTTTATTGTGAAAAAAAGCGAAATGCAACATAAAAATACTATAAATATTACATAACAATGAAGACATTACATATTTTCTCAAAAATTCAACAATTAAATCTAATTATATTATAGGATGTCAAGATTATGAAAAGTCTTGATAAAACCATCTAAATCGACTTAAATGGTTTTTATAGAGCTTGCCGGCTCAATATGGTTTTCATCTCAAATATGTTCTCATTAAATTCTCATATTCATAAAGTCGCGTACAAGTTTGAAAAGACTAGCGTGGAGCAAACCGCAACCCATCTTTTTTACATCGCGTCAGATGTGGCTTTTAGAAGCTTCTTAGATCGCGGAAATTCAAGTATTTTGCATTAAAATTTAGTTCAGTAATTTAAAGTGATAAAATCTAACTCAAGCGTCTACATTAATTACCGACTAAAACTGAAATTCCTATAAACAAATTTCATACTTTACAACAGTTTCAATTAAACAATATTTTTAAACCATTAGTCATTATTTTTAAATATTATCGGAAATATATAACTGAAGACTTCAGTTAAAGCAAAGCCGGTTTTTCAAAATTGGTAACGTAACCTTTTTGTCCAGTATTAAGTAGGTACTGTTAAGTCCTGGAGAGGATTAACACAGCCAATTGCCCAAACAGTTCTCGTTTTAAGTTCACCTTAATGAAATAGAGATGAGATCAAGCCAAAGAAGGAAACACAGATTTCAAACAATAATCTTTATTTAATAATTACAATTTTCACCTGAGATAGAGAGAGATAGAATTCGTGATAGACTGCAAGAGGAACCCCCAGATTTCTGACACCATCCTATAAAAAACGCTTCAGATTAGGTTTACAGTCTGTTCAACAAGAGCGTGTGGTCTGTATTTTAAAAACTAATAGAGATATTTGAACGATTTTTTTTAAATTAAAGTACTTTCAAAGTACTAATACGCAATCACTTAGTAAATGGTCCAGTCTCCATTGTTGTCCAAAATGGCCTGGCACCTTCTTGGCATACTTTCAACTAATTTTTCGGCATAGTTCGTTGGTAAATTTAGCCACAACTTTTTAATTCTTTGTGACAGCTGTTTTAGGGTGAAGACACGTTTTCCGGCAAGTTTCCTCTTCAAGATACTTCAGACGTTTTCGATTGGATTTGCATCTGGGGACTGTGATGGCCAGTCCAAGGTCGTGATGTCATTTTCCTCTTTCCAAGCGCTGCAGAGACAGCTTCGATGTTTTGGGTCGTTATCCTCTTGCAAGATCCAATCGGCATTATCGGCTCCAAACATCTTTTTAGCAGACCTTAGAAGACCATGTTGGTATATCTGCAACATTTTCTGAGCATTGAGGTTCTCGGTGAAGAGCTCCGAACATTCAAAACCGCGCTCAGAGAAGCATCCCCAAACATGGACCTTCACTGGGTGTTTAATGGTCCGCTGGAGAAATCTACTGCCAGCCATAGACCAGGCATACTTAATGGGAACCCATACCCAGAACGATGCTTCGTCAGAAAAAATAACGTTCGACCAGTCCCGGTCGAGATTTTCAGCAGTCCATGCCTTCCGTTTTTCGATATGGGTTTCTGAGAGTAGGGGTTTTTGCCTCGTGCTACGGTACTGCATCTTCGATTCGGCCAATCGCTGTCGTATGGTGTTGATACTAATGTGTACTCCCTTTTTGGCTAGTATAGCCTTGGCAACTCGCAAACCGAGAGTGGAGGTACGCTTGAATAGCTGCACGATCGCTTTGTCCTCTTTGCTGGTTGTTGCACGCATTTTTCCTCTTTCAGGAAGATCGTCGACAGTTCCACTGACTTTATACCGCTCAACCCACTTCATAATGAACGACTGTGACTTTTTAAAATATTTAGCAGCCGCTGCGACGGACATTTTTGGTCCTTTTGGATGGGAACACAAGAAGACGGCTTCAAAACTTTTAGCGTAAACAGAACTCATTTTCGTTCGCGTGCGTTCTCTCGGACGGTTCGAGGGATACTGAAGCGGTATCATAAACGCGTATTAGTCCTTTGAACGTACTTTAATTAAAAAAAAACATTCAAAAATCTCCAACATTTTTAAAAATACAGACCACACGCTCTTGTTGAACAGACTGTATTTTGATATTAAAAATGGGAGATGTAGAAAGTTGAATTTGGGGGAACACTAATTTTTTTAAAGTGTCGATGATTCCTCGCTTGGTTTTTATGAGTTACAGCTTGAAGACCACTTTAAGAGAATTCAGACGTCTAATACTAGTGTGAAGCCTGGACTGGAGATCTACTGATAATTCTTTCGAACTACTGAATTCTTCCTGATCTGATTTGACTGGACTTGAACACGAAGGCCGAAGTTTCAACTGACCGATACTGAAAACTATTGTGGAACTGAAAACCGACACAGTACGAACTACTGGCTTTTGCTGCTGATACTACTATACTGAATTCGAACTCGACTGGATTACTTGGTTTTCGTTTCCTTTTTTGTATCCCCATTTTTTCCTTCCATTGATACCAACAACCCATCGTTGCTCGATCTTCGCCTCATAAGCGCGTTAATTTCAAGAAAGAGGATCAGAGAGAGAGGGGGGGGGGGTCGTATGTGGGTAGTAGATCGATTCCCGAGTATGTTCTAATGGTTCGTACAGCCACATCCCATGAGCGCGTTTATTCTAAGAAAGGGAATGAGAGAGGAGAGAGAGGGATCCTATATGGGTAGTAGATCGATCCCCGCGAGTATGTTCTGATGGTTCGTAGAGTTTCACCCCATGAGCACGTTTAATTCAAGAAAGGGAATGAGAGAGAAGAGCGAGAGGGGGGGGGAGGTTCGTATATAGGTCGTAGGTCGGCTCCCATGTGTGTTTCAACGGTTACAAGATTTCGCAGTCTTTACTGAGGGAAATCTCTTCTCCTTTCGCCCTTAACCCTATCAGTCGTATATTTTTCTTTACTTTCAATAATTCTTTAAATTCGTTTTCTGGGGGTTTTCATCATTGCTTAATCTGAATCTGATGACAGAATCTGCAATTGATGGGAATCCAAGATTGCTGTACGAATATGGCGGATCAAAATTAAAAAACGGTCACATCATGTTTGAAATTGATTTTTAAAAAAAGCACCAATTTGGACTATTTTTTTATATACATTATTTTTATAATTAACAATTAATGACGGATAACATTTTTTTCATATTCATTTATATCCTAGAGACTTAGGAAAAAAACCCGGATTTATGGTTAAAAAAGTAGTTAAAAAAATGTAAAACTATGGGGGAAAAGGTGGGTCGCTGAACGACCTATTACGACGCAAAGGGTTAAGAGATAATAATAAATTTATGTTTTTTGTTTACGTCAACTCTTGCATGTATTTCAATGCAGTTTGATATATTAAGTATGAACATTGAACAAACCATTCAATCTTAAAACTATTGATTAATAATTACGGTCACGTAACAGTCTGTTGAATTTCTGAGAGATCCATAAATGATTGCGGATTATTAGACATATCGCCAGAACACAAATTGGTTCCTCAAGTTAAAGCGACAAAATTACATTGTAAACATTGGAGGAAATCTTTTAAGTTCGACAATAAATCTATAACGACGCAAATTTCCTATTTTATATATATAAAATATATATAAATATAATTACTGTGCGATGTAGCTTTTCGATTTTAAACTACTACATATAATATAATATTGAAAGTGAGCGGACAAAACCCGTTGTGAAAACCGCATGTCGCTTTTAAGATGGGGAGTGCTATTTGTCTTTCAAGCGCAAAACGGACACAACGAGATATTACAAAATTATTATCAAAAGCGTATTTTCAAGTTCTCCAAATGGAATGCTGGGAATGGTGAAGGGTTTCCCGAGCATACCTCTCGTACATTGCAAATTGGATGGAGACCCTCCTTCTCTTGCTCATCTTTCTCCTCATCCTCCTCATACGACGGACCATCCAATTTGTCCTTCAGAATGAGTCTGTAGAGCGGTTAGTGGAAATTGAAGCGAGTTTAGATAAAAGTTTTTAATGTATGGTGTCCTTTTTTATACAATTTTCATCATGATGAGAATTAAGGTATTGGTTTTATGTGATGAAAACTTACATTCGCGGATTTCATAAAATGTCAAAAGGAAGTTTTGAGAATCTCTGAATGAAAGAAAACGGTTTTTATAACGGTGTGTGTGTGTATGTGTGTGTGTGTGTGTGTGTGTTGTCGTTATCGTTATCACACAGTAAATCCCAGTGTGTCAAATTTTTATCCAAAAGTGGATCAAAGCGTGGCACAGTGAATAAACAGTTGACAAGTAACAACTACATTCACATATTCCTCAATTGTTTTTCCAATGTGCGACGACGCTTTGATCCACTCGTGGATCAAAATTTGACGCCTTGGGAATTATCGTGTACTGTGACCACAATAATTTTTAACAGAACTATTGAATTCGATTGCGCTTTTATAGGATACTTTTTCAGCGATCAAAAAGAATAATCTTCTATTTTAACCAATCGGTTTTGACAAACGGTTCTGGTTTTATCGATGAAAAAAAATGGTAGCTATTAAAAATTTTTTTAAATCTGTTTTTCAACTAAACTGAAGAGAACTAAACTGATATAGAAAAATGTATCAAGACACAAAATTATTCAACATGTCGCTTTTGTTTACTCAATAAAACATGATATTGAAAACTCAAAAGATCCGCATTTGCGACAAGAACTGCAAAACTACTATTGACCATATACACAAGTCGAGATCAGAGTCTTAAGTGAATTAGTTACGTTTTTAATTTAAATTTAAAAAAAATTAATAACAATATCTGTAGAAGTGGGGCTTCAAGATATTCATGAAGAGATCATCGAAATTATCATGACTTTGTTTAGACGCGATAAAATCTCGATTACTCGGTGAAACTATACCGAGAATATAAGTGAGGCGAAAGCTAGCTCCACTGTGCGCGCGGTCAATGAAATTAAAGGGTAATTATGGCAAGCTTCCGCGACACTTAACGAAGATAGATTTGGCGCGTGGGGTGCAAAATTACGGCACTAGCAATTTCGTCCATCCGAAGTGGAGATGGAGCGATACTACGGGGAAGCGACATATTAGACATCAATTTCCATCAAGTTCCGCTCGTCGTCGTCGTTTCGCGATTCGAGGTTTCCACTCGGGAACGACGCGTCGCCGCCCGAGTCGAAGCAACGTGATTTAGATTGACGGCTACACCTAAATTTCTACAGGGGTCGATATATCACTTGGGCAGACTCAAATGACCAGTATTTTTAAAAATTCCACTATTTATTTATTGATGAGTAGTAGTTAAAAAGTGTCAGATGGATTGAATGAAACGTTTACGTTTGTTTGATTCATGAGAAGACATATTTTTCTTGGTTGAACCAAAATATAAACTGTTTATGTAGCGCCAGTATAGTTTAATTTTAAAAGTAACATAAAACATTATATAATAGATACATCAAAATAATGTTTAATAATATTTGGTGTCATGTCAGTTATTATTATTATTATTTTTGTTTTTTTCGTTATGTATAGTTTATATGGTATTCTGAAAATTAATCGTATAGCTTTGTATACAAATATCGCGAAACACTATTACACGCGCTCTTCGCGGCTCACGTTCTGAGCACAACTGTACAACTACTGAATATATGCATTATGCACTCACTGATTTCACTGCTACACATTTTCCCAATTTTTTTCCTGCAAGGAGCACACAAAATATCGAATAATAATAATAATGTAGCACGAATACTGAACTAATAAATTAAGAACTGAGCTATAAAAAATCTACACCAAAAACACAGAAAAGTCGCGAAAAAGCCCGTAGAACGTGTCCAAGCAGGCACGGAGCGAATTCATAGACAATACGCTATTACACGCTTGAAGGTGACCTGACTTTAAACAATTAGTTGTCTATTAAAAATTATATAAAATGTCAATTTTTCGTAAATGCCATTTATTTAAAAACAATTACATGTTTCATATATTGGAATCTGAATTCTTGAGGGCTACACCAGCGGAATCATGTCAATATGACCGCGATAACAGGTATAGATTACTAAATTTTGAAAAATACCATTGAGTTGCTAGTGAAAATGACAAAAAACATTCAAAATACCAGAAAATTAAATTAACGATTAAATAAATTTGTGATTTTACAAATTCTACACTCTCTTGTAAAAATTTTGTTGAAGGGGAACAAAAGGTTTACAAGCGGAACACGATTTTTCTTTTCTTTATTACCTCAAAATACTGAACAAATATTTATAAATATTAAATGGAAATATCAGAATAGAATTACTTTTGATTTAGTAGTAATTGGAATTTTTAAAAATAAAAAAGTCGCACAATCAACAACCAATAAATACGCAAAAAAAACTCTTTACTTTTGGACTTCCGCGATGAAAATTCCATTTTAAAACATGACTATAACTTCTGCATTTACTATCTGCTTTATTTTATAACTGTAAAGTATGATTATACTTTCATTTGTTTTAAATCTTTATTTTTGTGAGATCGCCCATGCGAAATGTCAAAGTCTACCTGTTTTTGAACGTTCCAAATTCTGCCACCAGGTGGTGTATCGCAGTGCAGCGGATCTCAGTATAAAAAAATCTGCCCGCTTCGCGGGCACATTCTCATCGCGCGCTTCGCGCGCGGCTCGCTTCGCTCGCAAAAATGAGCGCGCATACGGCGCGCGGGGGGTCGAATGTAGTTCGATCGTCGCGCTTCGCGCTCCGTGTTGCGCGCTTCGCGCGCTTGTGCCCTTAGTGAAGTTTGCGCTTTACAGGACGCTTAAAGATATATGTTTCTTTTAATTTAATTAAATTACATAATTTATATTTTTATATTTTAATTTATTTTTGTATATTTGTAATTTATATTTTTAAAAATTAAATTAAATTAAATTAAATTAAGGTTCTATCGACCTTAAGGAGCACATTCTCATCAGGGCACTCGCGCTTCGCGCTCGATATTTGATTTAAAGCTCGCGCTCCGCGCTCGGCTCTGTTTAACAATATTTTTCACGATTTAAACGAAAACTACTCATCCTATTGAAAAATGGCCAAAGGAGAACTTGTAGATCTTTTTAAGGCGAATAATTATATTTCTTATCATTTTCTCTGCATCTCGCGTTTTTTGGCTCAAAATTTGAATTTTCGATTTTTTAAGGAAATTCAAAAAGTTGTTATGCGGATCCTATAGTACGTTAAAAAAGAAACATTTTTCATCTTTAGACTTTTTTTCATATCGTGCGTTGTTTGGCTTCTAATTTAAGTTTTCTTTCATTTTTTTGGATTTTCAAAGTGTTATAAGTCATTCAATTTTTCTTTAATCCAAAAAAGTCATTAAGAAAAATTGTTCGACTTTTTGAGTACTACGAACGTGCGTCATTAGAATTTTTAGATTAAAAAAAAGTGGTTTCAAAATTTTTCAAAATGCTCCCACTTTTTGAATTTTTATCCAAAATGGCTGGCCAACGAACTTGACCTTCATTTTAGGACACTTAAAGAGTATACCAAAGGACAATCCAATCTGTCAATTCTTTCGAAAGTTATCGTGCTCACAAACTAAAATATACAGACACACAGGCAGACAGACAGACAGACAGACACATTCGTAAAAACATGTTTTTCGGGTTCAGGGGGTCCCAAAACGTGGACATTTGACAAAAACTGGGGGGGTCAAATTTTACACAAATCTAATACCTTCTCTGATGAGAATGTAAAAAGGAATTTTTAATTATTTTATTCATCGCTACATATTTGCAAAGTGTAGGTAATTGTTAACTTTACCTAAAAATTTAATTTATTTTTTTTCTTTATATAGGAAATAGTCTGCGAACTGGAAGATTTTAAAAAATCCTTAATTTTTTTCAACTTCAGATGTTTAAACACGGGTCTATTTTTTTTGTACCTAAAACAGGAAAAAAAATATTTTAGGCGATTTTATTATATGTATTTTTCAGTTGTAAATGTGAAATGGAATCATGTGTGTGTGTGTGTGTGTGTGTGTGTGTGTGTGTCTTGAACACAAGCATATGATACTAAAACTTGTCCTTATATATATATAGGATATAAGAGTGGATTTCAGTAGATTACTGGATATAATATTACAATCTTAACGAAAGAATCTCTCGTAAAGAGAAGCAATCGCATCGGCTTTTCCGGTGAGTCGTGAGCAAGAGTCATAAAGTTTCTTCTACAGTAGGGTCTGTCGTAGAAGCTTGGTTTTGAGAAATGTTTCAATTACAGTTTCTTCGTGGTCGTTGTATAGAATGAGGTAGACGGACAAAAGCAACGGATTCTTGAACATCTAAAGCTAAATGGTCATTGCCAAAGCAGAGAGGATAGATATATAAAAAAATAAAAAAATCCCGGGAAAAATAAGATAAGTCGTAAACTCACAAAACTTGGGATTGTTTCAAGGTCTAAAAAAGGACAAAAATATTGTGATTTACATTTGAGCATCTGAATATTGTTCACTGTTTTCCTTAATTCCACCGAATTTGAAGTTATGAAGGCCGGCGCGCAAACGCGGATGAAATGCGCCCCTTCAAAACAATTTAATCATTCGAGGAGGAAAACATGGCAACATCGCGAAGTGACTTTATTTCACCTGTATCAGCTTCCTGTATCTATTTGCAATTTTTTCTGATGATCGTAAACATTTCTAGTAATTATTTTACCTTTCCATGGATATTTTTCTTTAGATTTAGACATTTTTAATTACAAAATAAATTAAAACTCTACTTTTCCAGTTATCAGCTTTCGTTTTTAGCCTTCAGACTTCACAAATAACGGTTTTGTATAAAAAAAACTCCTTTGATATAAAATATGTGTTTCATCATCTTCAATCATTTGTATTCTTAATAGTGTTTTTCAGGTCGATATTTACTATGTAAATCAACAAAAACTTGACTTCGCGGAGCATTGAACAATTTTTTGATTGTATTGACACGTACTGTACAACATTCACTAACTTTTAACGATATTGTACGGTGTTTAAAAACGCAGTGCGTGTCAATTGAAACGGAAAATCTAATAAATGAGACAAACTAACATTGAATTAACATTCTTATAATAAATAAGAAATAAGTTACTTGGAAATCGTCATAGATTGATTCGATTTAACGGTCAGAATATCTGTAGTAGAATCTGTGAAATTCCTTTGGAATTCCTATTATCACCTTGGTCCCAGCTGTGCTCTAGAGAGACGCTATTGTCGTTATTAGAAGAGAATCGTGCTGTAAGAGTGGCAGACTCATTGCTCTTGGGATATGGTGAATTCCACGATACTCGTTTGAAATCGATTTTTCATATCTTACTACCGCGGATTGCTTTGTATCAACTGTGTAAGTATAATTTCAAATCGAAAATATAATATAAGAATTCAGATATAACCCATTAAGTGAAAACAATATCTACTATTATATTATTCTATTCATAGTATATATCATGTTTTATAATTATTGAATCAAGTTTTTAGTATTTATATTATTACTGCATCACCTATATTTCTCTATTGATGTTGACTTTCCGGATGGATGCTTGGCGAGCGGCGAGAAAACTTTTGTGATGAAAGAAAAAAGAGGATATGATTATCTTTATGTGGCATCAATCCAAAATCATCCTCCCCTTTGACATGCGTCGAACCGACTTGCCTTCTAATGTTTTCAAGGTTCATTGAGTTTTGGCACGTGATGGAAGAAAAAGTATTATCTATTAGAAACAACTTATTTCAAATATTTAATTTTTTTTTTTTATTGAGGAAAGAAAAGTTTTATATCAAGAAATTGATGCCTTTAGACAGAATCTCTTTCCTAATCATACTTATTATCTCTTCTTATTTTGTACGTAAGATTGAAAAAAATATGGATAGGCAAGAAAAGAAGGACAACAGCTGACACCTTAATCGACAAGAAATATAAGGAAACGCAGCATAGTTAAACTGATTTTTTGTCTCACAAAAAAAGGAAAGAAAAAACTTGTGGAGCATTTCGTCAATACACTCTCGTAAAAGGGCTGCCTTTCTTCTTTATATATTTATATCTATATATATCCTTTCTCTTTCGCAGTTTGAAAGCACCCTTTTTACAGGGAAGGTATTTCGCAAGCGTTTCAACATCTTTTCATTCGTGTGTAGCGCGAGATATCGCAGTGAAACGTGCCCGTCTATTTGGACCAGTATCTCGGCCAGTTGGCCTCGGAACGATAACCCTTATAACCCGAGGGACTTGAAGAACTCGAGTTTTTTCCTCTACTCAGCGACCGAAACTCGCTTCGTTTTCTTTATTGTTTCATTTTTACATTTCCTGCGGCACAACTCTTTAATACTTGCTGGAATCTCCTCCTAAAAAGCAGCTAGAAATAAAAAAAAGCTTTCGAATCCTTCATCTCTATAGTTAGTAGTCGCTGGGTAATTTTTACATATACACATATACAAGAGTATAGGTCTCGAAAATTAAAAATTTTTTAAATTTTTTAATAAATAATTTGTATCTTGACAATCATTCTTATATATGCACAGATTTTCACGTTTTTATTCACACAGCATTAGGCGCGCGTGTTTTGTCTTTAGACACTGAAATGACAATTCAAATTCGCGCGCCAAATTAATTGACCAATAAGGTTAGCCACACTACGCATGAAGTTAGCAAAAGGTAACGCATGATGAGGAACGCAATGTGAAGTTGTCTGAAATGCTTGTCTTTTTTAGAAAAGGATAAACGCCATATTTGTCCTTTTTATTCTTTTTTATGTCTCTTTTTTCTCTTTCAATATCTTGTCGATTTAAAGTATATAAACTCTACTCCTTTTCAGTGTCTACGCGAGTTTACTTTTTGTACTTGTATACTACGAACTCGTAAAACTAGTTGTTGGATGCTACACTCTTGAAAAGTATAACTCGTTATCACAAAAACGAAGGTACCTACATTACTACTAAAATGTAAACGCAAGATGCTGCATGGAGACTTTAAAGCTATCAAAAGAAACTACTGAATCTGACAGTTGAAACTTGAATTTGCTATGTTCGCTATAAGCACAAAGTTTTCAAAGTTTTCTTTTAACTGAAATAGATATATCTTCAAATAGGTGAAACAACACTCGACCTTCATCAATATATACTTCACACTCTAAACTGTAAAATTCTAAATATAGGTTAAACATTTGTACGTATAATTAGAATGCTTAGAATAATTAGAGTGCATCAATATTCTGCGAAAATTGAAGGAAAAACATATGCATCCAGTATGTTTTCAATTTTTAACCCACCAGCATACTATGTCGTATTGCTAAAAGAACACATAACTTTGCGTAATCGTAATGCATGTCGAGCGTTTCAAATTTCAACACGATATGTGCAGTTCCATGAGAACTAGATAAAACCAGTGCTATCAGATCGAGTTAGAAGTTTACCTCCTCCACTATTATTATTTCGAAAAAGTAAAAATTGTGCTCTTAAAAATTCGTTGAAACAGAAATTACCCGTGATGTGGGTTAAGCTTTAGCCATAAATGGGGCAATTTCACGTTTCCTGTTTTGATACAAATAATTTTTTGTCTCGTTCAGGTTAATTGTTATTATAGAAACGACATAAAAAGTTGCGATGCCGGTGCCATGTAGACCAGTTTTGGATTTCATTAATTAACCAAGATGGCGACTTGCAATGGTGTCAGTTGCTTTTTAGGGAGTGGCATATGATAAGTTTTAGATCCTATAAGTTTTGTATACAAAAATGTTTGCCACTTGAAAGAACTATTATAAACAAGAGCATTGTTTTATTTATTATGATGAATACTATCGATTCTGTTTCAATTTTCTCAACATCGATTCATTCTGCACTGTCAGCAGAAGGAGGTACTAGTACATTACGTCAATTTTCAACCATCCCGGGTGAAATATTCGCCATAATAAGGCTAATTTTTATCGTAGTAGAAATTTATCTGCAACGGATTTTCACATTCGTTTTCTTTGTATTGAAAAGAAGAACCGATGGATAATTTTTGTGATTAATAGCTTTCACATTATTCTGTATAGTTACATTCTACGGAAATCCAATTAAGAGATCGAAGTCTCTCTATAGTGTGATATAAAGCTGGAAAACTCTTTTTGGCACTACGCGAATTGTATATATAATATAACGCATTACAATTTTGAAGTTTAGACATGAAACGAGTTCATAAGCTTGTTAAGACAAATTGCACGCGAGCATCAGAAACTCTCCTTCTCATTCGCGTTCGAACAAGGGAAGGTCATGAGTGTTAATTCTAAAATTTAAAAAGTCCACGTTGGACACAAACATGATACTCTTGTGGTTTTTCTGTTCTGGCATCATGCCATGTACCTTATAAATGCTCGTCAACTTCCAAGATACGCCACCTTATTCTCGGTGTGTTGGTGTGCAGGGTACAATGTTCAATTGTGCAGTGTGTGCACCATCGCCGTGGAAAAGAAGGATTCTAGCGCACGCGAATACCTACTATAGAAAGATAGGAGGATGTAGTCATTCGAGCCAGAACTATTTCGAAACGGTTTTAGCTTTTCTTGCCTTGAGGGAAAAATATGATGAAGAATTTTCTCGTACACAAGTGAACCATCCTGAAGCGACTATAACGCACTTTAATGTAAACTTATAGTATTCGACCGCGCGCCGGCGAACAAATTTAGCTTAGTATACATACAGGAATCTATTCTGGAAAACTCACGTTAATTTCGTGCAAAGCTAACATTCAGTGTTGAATATCAAATGATGAAACTCATGCTATGCAATGTGAAAACTTTTAGTGATATAATTTCTTAATTTTGTCTTTTACATAGAAATAAGTATTGAAATCTTGATCAAGTTAATATAGCAAGTAGTCACGTGTGGCACCATGAAGACTCGTTGCCTCGTGCGTAAAATCGTACATATGCTGCCAAGAAATGTTTGCTATTGGAAAAGAAAAGTGAAATGGAATTACTGCTTGGCTACCACGTATCAGAGTCGACCATTTAGGAGATCAAGCAGGTCATAAGAGAAAAACGTTTTTCCTGCTGGTGCAGAACAACCGAGTCACACAGATGGTACCATGTTAGGTGGTTTTGGATACCGCCAATAGGTTAGCAACAGCTGTTAGTGCGATCGTTCGAGAAGATGGGGAAGACGGGGAAGAAACAGCGGTTGCAGTGAAAAGCGTAAGAGGGTCGCTCCTCTGCTTCGATATGAAACTCGCGATAACCGAGATCTCTACACGAGTAGTTCGCTCGTCAAGAAACGATCCTTTACAAAGAAAATTATAGAGTTTTTCTACAACCTACGTTTCATATTCCAATACTTGTTGCCACAAATCAGATTCACGATTATTGAATATGCGTCATACTTCAGATATAATATTTTTTTACGTATTATTGTAAGGGTCTGACCACTACTATATGTATACTATAACTCGTGTGGAAAAATTTCATGGATCTGATCGAGGGTAAGCCAGACCGTCTCAGTTTGGTCCAGACTAGATATTGTGTAGTCATTGTTTCCAAATCATTTGCCATTATCTGAAGCACACAAGGCCGATTATAATACAAATATTATTATATTTGAACCATAATCTTCTTCTCAGAAACTATCGCACAAGTTAAAATAAGGTACAAATGTAAACGCGTTTCATTCAATATCTTCATTTGACTCGACGTTTAGTTAATCATATTATTTAATGATTATGGAATGTGCATATAGATTTAAGACTGTCAGAAACAAGCTCGAATGCATGAACTGTGTGTCGAATGTGGATCCAAGTGCAGTACGTGCGGAATCGAGAGAAGGGATGGATATAGAGAGATGAAGATAGAGTCGGAAAAAATGGATCACATAAAAGAAGGAAATGGCATGCATAACAATGTAGTTGGAGAACTCGAAGCCGGTTATCCAATAATCTACCGTTTCCGCCTTTATTTCTCGAAAAGAATGAAAGTAGGCTCTGAGGTGAGGCTAAGTCATCAACATTTAACGATCTTTACATGTTTTGGTAGTTACAGAAGAACCGTATAGTTGGCATCTAGCTGATTACAGATACTTCTACATGTCAAACTTAGGAAACAAAGATTTAATACTTTATATAACACGAGTATGGTGTTATATGTATAAAACAAGAAAGGACAGAAGGGAAAATTTGTTCGAAGTAACTTTCATGTGGGTAAAGTTTAATTTTTTATCTGTACACGGAGAAAAAAGTGGGACTATTATAGAAAGAATACTAATCACACTTTTGTAGCAGGCTTCATTCTTTACTCTCCTAGTACAAAATTCATTCATTCATTCTTTTAAAGTCGTTGTGCCTTGTTAAAATAGCTCGAAATTCGTCTTATGTAATTGTAACGGTTGGTTTTATTGGGGTTAAGCTCCTTATTATTCAACCCAGCGAACGTTTCAGTCGAGCCAGGGTCCATTTTAGGGTTGAATAAATAAAACAATCTTCAATTTACAATTAACAAGAACAATTGAACATTTTTTCCCCTATAAAATACAACTCTTACTAGAAACTAAATGTAAGTGTAACGGTGAAGTGTGCGACTCTACTGATGTGAAAAATGTGCGGAGGATAAATTGTACGGGTTAGGTCGGTGCAGAACGGTTCAGTCGATATCGGAAGGAAACTCCTGGGGAACTCAGGAGAGAACTAGGGGTAGGCCAGGTTTGGGCCGACGTACCCTTTACATTTGATACGTGGCTATGGTTGCGTCCTCTAGTCACGTATCAGGTGGTTCTCGCAGATGATGGAAGTGGATCCCCAGGTTGATCCAGGTTAAGTCAGTTATTGGCCGGTGCAATCCCTAAGTGAATAGGTGGCTATGGTAGCCAGCCGCACACCTACTGGATCAACCTCAAAAAGATGTCCAAGTCGATCCCGGTCTCTCTACTATATGGTTGCGCCCTCTAGTAGAGAGACTAGGGATACCCAAATCGATTCCTTCGAAGAATCGATTCTTGATGCCTGAGAATCGATTCTTTGACGATATCGCCGGAATCGGCTTCGATTCTAGCAAATCACAGAGCAGCAGGAGCTAAGGGTGCCGTCCCATATGGGCGCAAAAAGCAAAGCAGAAAACAAACAGCCAATTACAAACCACGTTTAAGAAGACCAAAATCTAAAGGTGTTCTGTAATTGGCTATCCATTTTACGTTTTGCATTTTGCAAAATATAGTTTATTTTTACATCTCTTATGTAATTTATCGTAAAAATTGTTCTTCTTTAGTACATGGTGCATTTAATATAATTCATATTAAATATGTTCTAATAAAACCTTGAAAAATATATCTGTTTCGCTGTTTAAATTAATTTTTACGACTCCTTATTAATTTTTTAAAAAAATGTTAATTTAAAACTGACTTGATTTAGTTAGTTTTAAAATATAATTTTGAATTTTCGCGGGTTCTTTGGACCGGGAGGGGGTGGGAAATCGGAATCGATTCCTGGGTCGATTCCCAACCCTAAGAGAGACCAGTCAGTTTACCGACTATAGGCTGAGCTACTCCACGGCGAATTGCGCTGCATTGACGACAATGCCGATTGCGAGCGTCTTATATACTCTCGCAGCCGGTCGTCTGGTGTGGCGCGCAAGCGCGCAGTCGGATCACGAAAGTGGGGATAACAGGCTCTCGCATAGATCTATGAAGCGCGAGTACAGCAAGCATATACATTACTGCTTGCTACATAATGAAAATAATATTATAAAAATTTTGGACAACAATGACCAATGAATAATAGTTCTCGTAAACTACTAGTGTATGTTTTCAATACGTATTCTTGGTTTGATATTTCACACATTTGAACAATGATTTTTAAATTTTAAATAATTTGACAAAGATAATTTTTGCCCTTATAGTAATTACCACATGCCCTTAATACAGTAAATAATCAGTTCAATAAAGTAATTTTAGTGATTTTATTATATGTATAATGACTGATCATCGTAAATTTTAATTGTATGACCATGTATAACGCACGTTAGATATGGCATCAATACGATGTCGTATTGTCGCAATTTTACATAACATATGTGGGAAGTTTTATGCACTTACAAATTAATGAATTTTCCGATACATTGTATCTCAATATTATATAACTGTTTCGTAATTTTCCTACTAATTTGTCGGAAATTTCAGTTAATGTTTGGTAAATTGAGAGTGAAAAATGTAACAATAATGTGAATTTTGATTATTCAATAATTCGTCATTGATTATCTAAGAATATATTACATCCTCGGCTATGGCTATTCTAAACCAATTTATGCATTCAATTATGTATAAGGAACCCTCACGTCATTCCTTACCTCTCCCCTTTTCATGGTTTCTAAATCTGACCTATCTGGATTCGTGATTCAATTTAAGCAGTTGCCCTTAACTCATGTTCAACTGTTTATCAGAGGAGGCGGATAGATGGTGCAGTCGTGAGGAGAACTCCACATCTGGAACTTTCCTGATGTGGAAATTTTGCACTAAAAGCAGAAAGAAGAGTGATTTTTATACGATTGCGTCAAAAGTAATAGTATCTTCAAAGTTACGTTATGTAAATTAGTAATAATAAAAAGAACTTAGGGAGGGAAGTGCTTCCTTGCGAAAGTTTTGCATTAAAATTCACTCGAAACCAATCCGGACTTTCCTAATTATTCCGAAATCTGTTTTGGAACGAGAGAGGATTCAGTCGAGTCAATTCAAATAAATCCGGAATCAATCTGATAAACTGTTATCCTTTTTTGGTTTCACCTCGAATTAAATCGTATTCAGTCAGATTGGCATCCTTGTTTCAAATTTCGGATTAGCATCCTCTTTTCAAATTTCGAATTAGAGATCGGATTCATTCAAATAGGAATCTTTGCTTCGACTTCGGATTTGATCAGAATAAAACTACTTGGTTCTAAAGCA
Organism: Synergus gifuensis; assembly: GCA_904066015.1. Taxonomy (NCBI): domain Eukaryota; kingdom Metazoa; phylum Arthropoda; class Insecta; order Hymenoptera; family Cynipidae; genus Synergus; species Synergus gifuensis. The sequence goes on along the minus strand of CAJFCO010000176.1, from coordinate 363,081 downwards.
GATTCTGGAATAAAAAAGATTTAATTAAACCAGCTTGGAGATTCTCATTAATTTTAGTTCATCCAATGAACTACTCTGTCGCCTTAATAAGTCTTTTTTTCTCTAAAACTTGAAATATTCAACCCATTGTTAGCTTTAGCAAAGTAACTGGTGCCCTGCTTTAAATAATTTAACTAATTTCATCAAATGTGTTGAGCTCTGGCAGTTCTGACCTAAACCGTGCCAGATGGGACATTTTATTACAAAGGTCCAATTTTAAATTATTTCTAAAAGAAAGTGTTCTATCTGACAATAATTGCATGAGAGTCTTTATACTGGAATTTGCTTACAAGCAGTCATAAAGTCATTACGTTATTCATAACTGTACGATTTCCTTTTAATTAGAATTTATCGAAATGATAGAAAGGAGGGAATGAAGAATATAATTAATATAATTATAATAATATATTTAATTAACGCGATATTTAGCTTTCCTATCACGAGAACAGGAAAAGTGTTTGTTGATATACACTGTGGCTGTTTCAGAAATCTGAAACATGATCTGCCTAAATTCCTTAAGGGGGGAAGTACCTTTAGATACCCAAAATCAAGCGCTTTTTTGGCATTTTTTATTCAAAAAATGAATACAGAACATACATAATTGGCATAATATGTATTTAGCGCAATGTTTGAAGATAAAAAAAAAAATTTAAACAATATAAAAAATGAAAAATGAATGCATTTTAAGAGGATCTTGTAAGACGCCTCGCCACTGACATCAAAATTTGTGTAAGTGATCCTGACCGCAATTCTCAACAGAATTTAAGTTTTAATATCGCATTTTACTTAGAAAGGTTTGTTGTCCTAGATGAACCACGAAATTTCCGATATTCCAAGATTAACCATAAAAATCACACTTTGAAAATAAAAATTCCGTTTTTTTGCAAAAAATTTTGACTATTTTGTCGAATAAAATATCTAAAAATGGTTTGTTTTTTTTCTTCGTGGTTCATCTAGGATAGTTTTTTATCTTCTTGAAAATGAGCCTTGGACGAACAAAATCGGTTGATTAGTTTTTCCGTAATCACTTACACAATTTTGAAAAACATGGGTTTGAGAAAATAGCGTTTAAAGTTTGCGATTACGAAAAAAGAAATTTACTTAAATGAAACTTTAATCAGCTCCACCAGTTTCGTAGAGTGAACCCTCTGCTTCTTCAAAGTACTCATTTTGAATGAGTTGTGCCTCCCTACGAGCACTACGGGCCTCCTTCGTGCTCTCACTGTGCCGTCGAGCTGCGCACTCTAATCGAATTTTGTCCATGTGATCGGCGAAAATCTTGCACTGATGTCCTATATTCAATTCCAACAGTCTCATCGTCATCAAAACGTTTCCGTAGCCTCCATTGAAGAGCCCGGCAGCAATATGTGCGGCAATCTCGACAATTTTCTTCCCTGAATTCAGGTGCTTTCCCATTGGGAAACGCCTGCTTTGATCCGACACTCACGATTGGCGCAGTACCGCGCCAATGTTTTTGCCAACGTCCAGCCAAGCCTTGGCGGACGAGTGCTGGCGCAGTACTGAGTAAATGGTCCTGCCAACGTCCAACCAAGTCTTGGCGGACGAGTGTTGGCGCAGTACTGGCAAAATTGTAGTTCGACTGCTGTGCCAATAGTGGTAAAAATGTTGAGGTACAATAATATATAGCATTTTATTTAATGGTAAAAGATATGCGTTGCAATAGAGAAAATGTCAGCAAAAATAAAAAACACTTTTCATCACGCTTAAAAAGCTTGATATATACTTGAAATATTTTGGAGTGTATGAATCCATTAAATGAAGCAATTTTTGTTTTGATTCTTGGGAACTTCAAAATAAGTGAGAACTTATTTAATTGTCCGAAAATGTTTGGAAAAACCTTTTTATTTTATTCAAGGTAAGTATAATACTCGTAGTACAGTATAAAATATTGTTTGTGTAATTATTGGTGTCTTGTGATATGGACTTCAAAATTTCAAAAATCGTTTAATTTGCCGCGAACGCGCTGGATGCGCGCGCCCCACAGCTCAGTTGATCGCACGCGTTCGGCGCCAGTCTGGTGAATTCCGAAATCCACAAAGAAAATAGAAAACAAAAAGTCCGTGCTTCCATAAACATTTTTCATTGAGCACATAGCATAGATCGAGCCCATCGAGTCTAAAGCGTAAGTACATTTTTTTTATATTATTATAAATAAGTATTATAATACTTTATAATCGATAGTAGTAAATGGAGACACAAATTTGCTTTTTGAGGTTAGATTGCCGAAAATTACTGTAATATGTATATTAAAAAAAAATGAAATTGATATTTTACATACTATTGCGAGCAAAAGTAAAATAAGTCGATTATAAAGTACTATAATACTTTTCTCTTAGAAAACAACAAATATGTAGGTTTCCTTCAAATATTGAGAAAGATTCCGGAATTTGGAAACCCAGCAAATACTTTTAAGCCCTGTTAATTTCTTGAGTGTAGTGTTCAAGTCACTACACTGTAAAAAATGGAAAATTGCGATTTTACAATCCAGGGAATGGGTTTTTAATAGACCTGTAAGGTAAATGGTGAAATTACTAACCACTGCCAATCTAACCTTAAAATGGTGATTTCCCGTAACGAAACATAACGTTTACTTTCAATCTTGTAATTTTACAATCCGAATGGTTTTTCCCCCACAAAAGCTGGAAATTTTCCTCCAGTAAGGAATTTTACCCGTAACATGTTAATAAATAAAAAAATAAATAATAAAATAAATAAAGTAAATAAATGAATAAAAAAATTAATCTTCTTTAAATCTTTTAAAGTAATTTAAACTGCAAAAATGTTCAATACACTCAAATATTTGTAATGTAATCTTCGGGCACAGTGATGCAAACGATTGCAAATTACATGTTGGTTAATGTAACCTCTTTTCATCTACTTTTACAAATCTTCATCTTTTATTACAAAACGAATATTGAATAATGCCAGCGACTTGTAAAAATACACTGCGTGTTAACATTTCACAATCGGAACTGATTTTCACATTTAACTGTATTTTTACATTGGCTTGTAATTTTACCATTCAACAAATGGGTTCTGCTAAGACCTAAACCATGAATTGGACCTTTACCATCATGTCGGAAATTTACAATTTCCGTGTAAAATTACAAGCCGTGGATCTGTCATTTTAAATTTGCATTGAATAACTACCATTCTCTAAAAGTGGAATTTAAAAAAAAAATGTCCTGTACTTTCTGGATAAGATTTTCTGTTTTACGATTTTTTATCTATAACTGTTTAAGTAGTAAGTTTAATAGGCTTTCTCTATTAGTTAAAATTAAATTTCAGTAATTATAAATTTTTCTTTTACGATTTTACCGTAAGCAAGGGTACAATTACGATTTTACTCTTGGCATGGGTGATCTTTATTTTTTATCCATGCCGTTCTTCATTTTCTTGCATGTCAAAATTACCCTCGACGATTTTACCTGGAACACTTTTAACCTTAGTTTTTTCAGCGATACTTTTGTATATTGCAAATAGGTGTGTCAAATTTACGGTCGTTTCCAAAAATACATCCAAATCGAACCATATACATATAGTAGACTTCAATCGATTCGTGTAAAGTCGAAACAGTCATCACAGTGCCTATTATCGTTGAAATAGGTAAAAAGGGGAATTTTTTTTTTCCAAAATAGGTGACAAAAAGGTGACAATAAAAAACTTTATATAAACTAATTAAACTCGTTTTTTAATGCAAATGTATATTTTATCAGTTGAAATAATAATAGAGTTGCTGCCTTTTATTTGAAGTATGCAAGTATGCAATAATACTTTCAGCTGTTTCAAATTATTTGCAAGGATTTTAACAGATGGTGACACTCTGTGATAACTGTTTACATTTTGATTTGTATCGCGAAGAACGATGGAATATATGATCGAACTACTAGTAGCGATTTATGTAATTTGATGTTTTAGGGTTATTTACTGACAAAATGAATAACTGTGAGCGGCAAAAAAAGCACCGAATTTTGAAACGAACAGTGTCATCGTCTTCGAGTGGTGAAAATTTAGGCGAAAATGATGTGTTGCTTTCGGATACTTATTCGGATAGTCATCCAGTGCAGCTTTTACCACTATCTCCACCAGTTCTATCTCCTGAAGCATCATTCAACAGTAGTGGATCAAGGTCAGAGGTCTCACAAACTCCGAGCTCCTTTTCTGTAACTTCTCTTGATGGAAGCGAAACGTCTCTGCCAATGATGAGGAACGAGTTATACAACGAACTTTCGCAGAAAAAGTGCAAATTTGGGCGATTAGAAATATTCGGCACATGACGAGGGATTGTTTAACCGAAATACTAAAGCTTTTGAAAGAAGAGGGTCATGACGTGCCTATTACCGCAGCAACTTTGTTAAAGACAAGGCGATATTTACAAGAATGTCTGCCCATGGAAAGTGGTAGAGGAACAATGGGCAAATACGTATACTTTGGTGTCGAGGAAAATCTAAAAAACATAATTACGGAAAATTATACTAAACGTAAAATGAAATTACTGTTTAATGTAGACGGAATTCCAATATATAACCGCTCATCCATACAGTTCTGGCCTCTTCTTGGACGAGTACACGACAATGAATACGACTCGTGGCCGTTTATCGTTGCTGTGTTTTGTGGTGATTCAAAACCAATCTCTATTAGAGAATTTCTACGAGACTTTGTTGAAGAAATGTCTACTCTTCTACGAGATGGAGTGACAATAAGAGAATTTCAATATGATGTGGAAATATCAGGTTTCTCTTGTGACACACCAGCAAGAGCGTTTATCAAAAGTATTAAGGGCCACGGAGGATTTCATGCATGCGAGCGCTGTGAAACAAAAGGAAGGACGGTGAACAAGAAGAGGGTTTATCCTTCCAGAAATGCAACATTGAGAACAAACCAATCATTCAGAACACAGTCTCAGAGACAACATCATGTGGGACGGTCACCATTGATAGATTTGCCAAATTTTGATCCAGTAAAATCAGTCCTATTAGAGTCCTTGCATTTACGTGATTTGGGAATTCAAAAGTGGCTCTTAGAAGAATGGTTGGGCAATAAGAAACGTAAAAACCGACAGGCAAAGATAGGCCAACGCAATGTAAAACTTTTGGAAGATGCCTTAAACATCGTGTCAGCCAGCATTCCTGCAGAGTTCCAAAGGAAGACCTTATACTTGAATGATTTTAGCCACTGGAAAGGTACGCAATTCAGATTTTTTCTGCTCTATTGCGGAGTCATAGTTCTGTCGGACATTCTTCCTCGCAGTATGTACCGACACTACCGTTTGTTAGTGATTGCATTCAGAATTCTTTGTGACCCACAGTTGGCAGTTGATCTTGCACCCTATGCGAGAGAACTCTTACGAAACTTTTTTTACCTTTTACCAACCTTCTACGGCAAGGACTCGCAGGTTATAAATAGCCACAACTTGCTTCATATAGCCGATGATGTCGAGCATATGAATGGACCTCTACCTGATTATTCTTCTTACTGTTTTGAAAATTTTCTTGGTTATATGAAATCTCTCATTAGAGGACGACAGAAACCTCTAGAACAACTAGTAGCAAGGCTCTCTGAACTGAAATCTGCACCTGAAACGAAGGAGAAGTTTATTTTACAAAGGAAAAAGGATTTCATAATTGAACCTGCTTTTTTACACCTGCATGAAGCTGATCTCGAGAAAGTTATTTTCCATGATTTCACCTTAACGTCATCAAAGCCTGACAACTTTGTCCAGATCGATAATGGAAACATCTTGCAGATAAATCACATAAAAAAGCAAGAAGAAACCATCTTAATAGAAGGCTACCTATGCACCAGAGTGTTGAACATTTTTAACCATCCTTGTGAATCGAAAGAGATTGGCTTAATGGAATTAGGACGAATGTCGGCAGTAACAAGCATTATACATCTAAGTCGAGTAATGAAAAAATGTATTGTCTTTGATTATACCGGGAAAACATTTGCGATCACTCTTCTTCACAGCAGAAGAGGTATATAGTGTTGATATTAATTTTTTGTTAGGCTGAGAGATACATTTACTAATACACGTAGAAATGATTAATTTGTATTTTTTGATATTTATTCATTATTGTAAACCCGACTAATTTTTTGTTCTCTATTGTAAACAGTTTCTTTTCATAAATGAATATATCACAACAAAACTTTTTAATGTGTGCTGTATACGATACATGTCTTTTTATTTAATTAAATATTACACTTAATCAGATATATTCATTTATTTCAGATTAAAATGGATTTAAAGAGGACAACTACTCATGTTATAATTGCATTTGAAGATAAAAACGAAGGAGGGAAACTTTTGGTAGAATTACTACCAAAATGTTGGATATACAAAGAAAATGGCCAACTTTATTGCAAATACCCTGAAGAAAATGATTATCCTAAACTCCGCAACTGGGTTAAGAAGAGCTCAAAATGCAAAGAAAACTGGAGATCACATAAAATTTCTATATTGGCAGAAGCTCGTAAGTAAATTTTAATTCCAAATCTACATTTTCTACGGAAAATTATAATTTCTTTAAGTTTAATATTCAATGTTTCTTTCACAGATGACTTTCATCAGGGATTACGGAGATTAAATCGATCTTTTACGGAAACAATGATTGCAAGTAGCAACATTGACAAGAGTAGCAGCTCCACTTCCAGTGGAAGAGAAAGTGAAGAAAACGTGGAAGAACTGAGAAAAGAGAGTGCGAATAACATTTTGAATAATGTTCCAGTCTTGAAATTAAAAGAAAAAGTTCCTTTATTCCAAGGCACGACGACAACCAGAAAGAGATCCTTTTCATCTTCCGGCGATTCAATTTACAATGAATCAAAGTTATTACTTAGCGTTGAAAATACTGAAAATGCTGATTTTGAATCATCCTCGTCATATAATTCAAAACACAAACTGAAGCGACTAAATAAGAATAAAAGTTTTTGCACTCTATAAGAAAACTGTAAATATCTCCTGTTCGTCTTCAAATGATTTTGATTCATCCTCCTCACCTAACTTAAAGCACAAACAGAAACGACCTGTTAAGAGAAGAAAGGGTAGGCTTTTTAAAATTTTATATCTATTATATTCATATTACATTATGTAGCGTTTGAAACAAATATTCTAAAATTTCGTTATAACTTTTGTACTGGTTTTTTTTTCAGCAGCCGATACTCCACAAACGAGCCAGAAACAATCAAGAATAGAATCAGGTATAACATTTATTTACGGTGGTCATAAATCAAGAAAATTCCTTTATTTTTATAGTTTAAAGACCCTTCAGTTTACATTTCTGAGAAGTTCTTAATGTCTTGCCAGAGCTTTTATAGTTTTCTGATAATTTTAAAAATCAACAAAAAAATTATTACAAATTCTAGAAAGCGTCATAATTCTTCAGGAGCTTAAAGAATCTTCCCAAAACTTTAATCATTTCCTACTTTTGAAAAAACTCTAAAGCTTTTAAATTTTTGTAGAATCTGTTGACAATTTTCTAGAATTTTCTAGACTTATAATTTTTCAGAATTCAGAACTTTTTAAACTCTTTCTAAAATCTCCGTAGTCTTTTCAATTTCTCAAAAAATTAAATATCTATTATACTATACGTCCCCTGACATATACATTATACAGGGTGTCCACGTAAGGACTGCAGAATAGGCCATAAGTGCGAAAGGGACAGACTTATGTGAATGCATATTGCTGTCCCTTTCGCACTTATAACCCTATTCTGCAGCCCTTACGTGGACACCCTGTATATCCTACAATTTATGGCCACAAAAAAGTCAGCTAATTACTTGATATTTTTCTATTTTCATTTATAGACAACTTGCTATTAGAAATTGACCCATCGACTAGTCAGAATTTTGAAATGACGAACCTGGAATCATCTTTGTCATCTGCTAAAAGCTCTTTGAAAAATGAACCTGATAACGAAAAAACGAAGGAAATTACCAAAACGGCATCGTCTTCGCCGCTTATTAAAACTATGAAGAAAAAAGAATCTTCTAAAAGCAGCAAAATAGAGACAACTGGTAAGCCTCTTTTTATCTTTATGAGTTAATACAATTTTTGAATATCTGTAAATAATTTATTAATATGAATGCTTCTATTTATTTGCAGAAAAGTCTTCTTCGGAGTTTTGCCTAACCTGCGGACAGCCACGTAAATACTTGCATTTAATTTTTCGAACATTATTAAATATAGAATTAATTACCATTTCAAGTTTTAGGTCACTAATAATTACGTTTCATAATTCTTTGAAAAACAGGAATTTTGCAGGAAATAAAAAGAATGATTTCTTCTGTAAAACGAAGTATTTTGTATGATGTCAACAAAAGATTCAATGAAATCCTTCTAACGCTTAAAGCTAAAGAGTCTGCACAACAAATAAATTCAATAATTGAGAAAAGCAATGTGTTGGACATGCCAAAGAAAACTTTAGAAGAATTTCAATCCTTCGATGCAGAATTAATAACAAATGAAAATTCGACTGAATCGTTTGTGAGCATAAACTTTTTATATATTTCCTGAAAAACATTATTTGCTTACTCTAATTATTATTTGTTTTTAATTAAAATTATTTTAATATTTAGAAATGTTTCGTCACGCTGAACGCTCAGAAATCGGAACTAGAAGAAGCGATTGCAGCTATTCTATCGAAAATCATGATGAAGGACGTACAATTGCAGTATTCGGGTTTCGGAAGGATAGTGAAAGGTGTCGGAAAACTGAATTTCAGTGTCACTAACACTTGCAAACTGGTGCTAGGTGAGTAAAAAATATTGGAAAATGAAAAGGATAAAACTATCTTTTTAATTTGCGGTCTATTGAGAAGTATGTCTTCTGTTTTTGATTTCAGATGTTCTTTTGCAGAAGTTTAGCGACAAAAAAACGACAGAAATAATGTCGAAAATTAGCCGGTGGTTTTCCGGAGCTGTCGACAGGGAGGGTGGGAAAAAACAAAGACTCAGAGAGTCTTATAACAAATTATTATAAAAGTATAATAACTTCTTATAAACGCATAATAATAAAAAAAATTTAATTTCAGAAGTTTTAATTCGTTTTCATATGCATGTTATATCCTTTTCTTAATTATTATTATTATTAATTATGTGTCGGCATAACTCTGTCAAAACTAAATTTTCAGTACTGCGCCAGTGCTGGCTGCCAACACTGACAGCCAGTACTGGTGCAATACTGGCAATCAGTACAGAACATGGTTATCATTCCACTGCATTGCCAGTGCTGCGCCAGTACAGCGCCAACGCTGGCGGCCAGTACAGCGCCAACGCTGCCAGTGCTGGCGCAGCACTGCGCCAGTGGTCAATTTCCCATTGGGTTGGCGCCATGCGCCATACGGTGGCGTTGAAAGATTCATTCGCGTTCTGGGTATTACCTCCCAAGCACCTGATTAGGAGATCGTCCCTAGAAAGATCTTTGTAGATCTGGATGTGACCACCACACAGAGAAAACAGAATGTAAAATTTGCTGCTGGTAATTTTGAAATGAATAAAATTTAATTTTTATCTTCATCCCCTTAATTCCTTTCCTTAGAAAGAAATGTTTAGTTGTATCAGGTAAAATTTTTTTTCTGCGGGTGCTGCACATCGTGCGTAGATTATTTTTCGAATAGAAGGGAGCGAGTTCGCAAACAAGCGCACGCTTGGTGTTTTATTTACGATTTCCGCGACATAAATCTAGTTTGCCATTGAATAAAAGTCGTATACTGCTATTTGGAACAATGTTTCGTGGAATAACCCCCCAGTAAATTCATAGGCTATGACGTAACACAATATAGCGACATTGAGTGCTAAACTCTACACCCTCTAAACCGACTGCAAATGTATAACAGTTGTAGAGTATGCGAAACATTGGATTCAGGTTTGTTACATATGGCAAATTAGTTACCGCTCACTAACCGGCCCGAATTACGAGCTCGTCAAATCCAACTTCCGCCTGTCAACGTTCCTGGCGAAAGCCTCAGATTGGGAATTCATTCCGAAACAATTCGATTTAATACTAGAGGAAGTTTTCAATCCGCTGACCATTAAAAATCAATACAAACTTTTTCAATCCGAATGTATCCGGTCACTCCGTATTAATCAGAATTCATTCGAACTTTCAATCCAAAAAAGTTTTCTTTCAATTACAATTTCCATTCTTTTGAATCTCGTTAAATTATGTTGAATTTATAGTTTAACGTTTTAAAATTCTTTTGAAACATAGTAGCTTTTATTACTACTTAATAGTAGAACAATACGTACACTTTGCAATATCTGTATAAGAAACACTGTTCTTTCATTATTCAGCTGCCATATATAATTGCTATTTAGACATAATAGGATGAAATGACGAATAGTGATGGCTATTAGACGAGTATGTGGATATCTAGAGGGAAGCATGTTGTTTGGCGAGATATAGAGGGGTAAAGAAGGGGTATGAGGGGGGGGAGGTGAGTAAATTCGCCAGAACCGGTGCTAGAATGGTAGGAAGCAATTAATAACTTGGTCGTAGCGTAGGCAGGTAGGCAGGCAAGCGAGCAGGCTGGCATGGTAGCTCGCTACGTTGCAATAATTACGACGTCACGCCTCCTGCCCAACCTAATTAACTAATGCTACGCTACTTCCACCCCCGTTGCTGTTGCCAGTGCTGGCCGTGCTGCTTTATTTCTGCTAATTCACGTCTTTCTTATGCGATTTGCAATTGCGGGTTCTGACCATATGATTTTCCATTTTACAAATTAAAATTAATAAATCAAGTAGAAAATGAATTTAATATTATTCAGATCTCATCTACAACCCAGAAGTTAAAGAAACCCTGTTTTCACGCAAGTTTTTCTTATTCAGTCTTCATTCTAATTTATGTCATGAAATTCCCCAAGTTCTTCTAGAGTGTGAGAAATTGAAAAATAAATTGAGAAATTTACGTAATAAAAATCTTCAAGACGTACTTTAAGGTTTGAAAAAATTATCGTTTGAACCACCGCTGTTATGTCTAAAGACCATTATTTACTCGAGTCAATGATTCTATTTGCCCAGAAGATTAAATGCCTTAGCTTCAAGACCACGACATGAAAATGGATCGACAAGGTCGTACATCTGTACCTGAAGTAAATCTTGATTAAAACCTTTACTCCACTGAAATTCTTTAGTCGACAGATTTAGCTCGACGAGAGATTACTAAATTCCGAAGCGACAACTTGTACTCAGACACTCGCTGCTGATGCTTTTCGAAAGTTCTCCACGCGCCCCAGTGGACAAGAAAAGAATGTAAAGAAAACGCTTTTAGTGGAACATTACGAACCAATTGTTTGAGTTCACAGACAATACAATAAGTCGTTGCAACTTAGTGCGATCGATACCTTAAATCTTTCTGATGTTTCAAAACAGTCTCTCTTTCTCTCTCTCTCATATCTTATACCTGAAGTATTTTAATTCACCACTCTGCTACCCCTGATACCATATCTGAGGGAATCCCCAAACTAGAGATTTTAAAGGAGAAAGTTATCAGAACAACATTCTGAAGAACAAGTATATTCCCGAGAGCATAAAAATATTCTCGAGAATGTTGGAGAATTTTATAATAGAGGGGCTAAAAGTAAAATCTGATTTGAAAAATTATGAGAGCAAAAATGGATTAACAAGATTACGAAAAAAAACGGATTAAAAAAACCAATACCTTCTCCTTTAATGAGAATGTAAAAATAAATAAAAAATTAACATTATATCGTAGGTAGATATATTTTCATATAACTCTATCATAGAACGATATATTCGAATATAATACACTGTTCTATCATAATGTTGTAATACGTCTCGGGCGATAAAACATATTCCTAATTTAAAGAGTTAGAGAGGCTCCTCGTTTTAGGATTGGGAAAGGATTTCCTAATCACAGGGATTAAGATAGCCAGCCAGATTATCAAATAAAAATATATTGATTTGAAAATACAAAGATAACATTTATTTATAATAAGAAAATAGGCAGTAAAAGTATCTTGGTTAAAATAAAGAAAACTGTTAGACTTTTGAAGTGAAGGTGTTTAAGTTTCATAAGTTGTACAGCTGGTATTGTTCATGATGGTCTTCCTTGATAATTCAGAGTCTAAGTTCAAGAGACTAATTCCGAAATGAAATAATTAGGAGGTTATAATATACTTGGAGACTGGGTTAGTATAATCGATGAGACACTCGAAGATCCAGTGGTTGTAAAAAGACACTCGTTTCAAACCGCAGACTGGCTTTTTGGGCCCATTTCCTCTGTTTTTATAGTTCAGGGCCCACCCCTCTGTCTTCTCACACCGAAAGAGTAAAGGTATAATGATGTAATCCAAAAGTTTTAGAACCTTCTAGAACTTTCCAGTATCTTCCAGAATTTTCCAGAGTCCTTTCTGGGGTCAGTACTAGAGTTGCATTATCCGAGGTTTTCGGAAAAATCGGAACGCAGGTGCACTCAGGGTGCACGTGCAGGGATTGACAGGCCATTAATCTAATTTTATGATCAAATCCTTTTAGCGGAGTGCGTTCATTAGTAAAGAGAGAGATAGACATAGTTTGTTTGGCTTAGCTGTTGACCTTGTGCCGAAATCCGTTTGATCATAAGGCTTTCGTTGCTACCCAGTGTCAAAAAGACATTGACATCCTGAGGACGTCCTAAAGACATCCTTAGGACATCCATGTCAGTCAAAATGATGTACAAAAGACAACTAATGTCCTAAAGACGTCTTTTGGACGTGAGACTTCTTTAGGAGATCAATTGGACTGACATTTACGTCCTAAGGATGTCTTTAGGACGTCTTCAGGATTACAATGTCTTTTTGCCCACTGGGTAGTTACTGTTTTGGAAAGCGTGAGTACAATTCCTTCCTAAGGGTAGGAATGCAAGGCAAGCTAGAGTTCGGTTGTTCCAATTCGCGGCTTTGGCCAGAACCTGTTTGGCTAGAATGCGTTCGCTGGTTTACAGATTTTAGGAAGTGTAGATACAGAAAATATAATTTTCTTACAAAATACAGAATATAGAAACATTTTTTCTGCGACATAGTTTTTAAAAGATGTGAATGAGACTTTCAGGTAGAAACGCAAAGATGAGAATTCCCTAATAGACTTGGAACTTACTTTCTATTTGAGTTTAACCCTCCGTTTACCTCAGTGCGGTGCGCGGTCAAAATGCGCGTTGGGTCTTAAAAGATCCATAGTGTAAACCGCGTTAGTGTTTTCGCGAATTAGTGAAGATTTTTTTTTTTGCTTCTATTTTTATTTTCTCGTATTTGTATGAGCAAAAAAAAAGTTTTTATGTAATTCTGAACAATTTTTCAGTGAAAAAAAAGAGTGTAGTGGTGCACATCGAGAATCTACTCTAATTGATTCTGTAAAAATCCGCAATATGCGTAAGAATATTAAAAACTTAATTTTCGAAATCCTTGGAGTGAATGAACAACAACCCCAAAATAGAGTTGATAAGATGGAAAAACGCTAACGGTGCTATTTTTGCGATTATAGAAGTAAAAGAAAACATTTTACTGTTGTGCCTCCTGCATTAAGGCAGTTTGCGAAGAGCACCGTACTCATTTTTGCAAAGATTGTGCAAACTAAGTTTTTCTAAGCATATTTGAATATATTTGTACAATAAATATGCATTACAATTCAATATCCTGCTTTTTTTATAAAGTTACCTGCATGAATCACTGTAAAATATTTTCACTTTTCAGGTCTTCGAATAATTCAACTTTTTGAAGCCTCCGACAATGGGTCCATATTTTTTTAAGTTCATAGTCTAAGCTTTAAAACCTTGCAGCGAGTTTTTTTTTAAATTGATTTGTTGCAAAATTGTGAAATTTTTAACAATTGACATTAACAACAATTGGATCGTGTAGTAGACACTTCAAAACATAACTGAATTTTATCAGATTTTTTGTAAATGGAAGGCGGGAAAAACAAGTGTGTAAACGGAGGGTTAAATACAAGATCTTTTAAATGTTGTTTAAAGAGTAATAATTGTTGATGAATAAAATAAAGAGGTTTGAGACTTGCAGAGTTGAGGGATTGCAACTTGTACACGAACATGTAAAGGGTTGATTCTGGGATCGGATTCTCCTGCGGGAAATACATGAACTGATAAGATGTTTACACATATATGATATATGAAGGTGTGATGGGTTTTCAATAGTAGCAAATGATAATTGGATTTACCGGTGCTGAGATGAATGAGAGAGGGGCCTTGGTTACTACTTTAGTAGACCAGATGTGTTAAAGAGTCAAAAGATATAGGTTTCTATTTCAAATTCTCTGGATCCTTCGAGTAGTAGGCGTGGTAGATCTCCGTTGAGGTTTAGGCGACAAGTGGTTGCAATAAAATCGGTAATCGATAAGGGTTGCAGAATTGTATGAGAGATACCGAATCCACTCGATGCCATATTAACCATTCACAAATATTACGGACAATTCGCTCGGCACCACTGATCAAATATTACGGATGATTTGCTGGATACACTACACTGACGCTTTTGGTGATTTGTTTCGAGCTTTCATGATGGTTTTATCCGGTTTTGTTACATTAAGGGCATGTGGTACTTTTTCGAAGGGTCAGTCTTCAGATAAACCAATTGTTCGTCCAAAAAAATGAATTCGGCTAAGTTAGAAAATATATTAAGGGAGGTTTATTTACTTTCATTATCTTAAATAATGAAAAAAAAATATATATTTTACAAATAAACTCGTAGAAAGCATAGACACTTAAAAGTGACAAATGCATTCTCTAAAATTTCTCGTTAAAATATTCATTTTTGTGGGAGAATAATTGGTTTAATTGAAAATCAATAAAATCGAAAAATTTTCAAAGTACCAAATGCCCTTAAAATTTCATGAGAAGAATTACGGATGATTGCCGTAGATTTAAAGTGATTTAAAAATATTTCTAGGATTTTTCAAGTTCTTATTAAAAATTTCAAAATATTTTAAGACATTGCGACGCGAAATGCAATGTCATCATGATGATAATGTATTCCTCAACTTCAAACCTGAAGACGTTTTGAGAAAATTGTGTCTAATGCCTTCATTTTATTTTTAAGTACATGAATATAATTTCTGTCATTAAAAAAATAGGTCCGAGCATGAAGTAAAACTACCTCGGAGCGCGCCCTGGTTTCTTCTATTACATTCAATTTACTAACTTACTTATTTTTTATAGAGCAAAGAAATTATAATCTTAATATTGACTCAGCTTTATAATTTCCCATCCTAGTTTCTTTCAATTTTTTTTTGTTTTTGAAACGATAGCCACGGATGTATGTGGTTGTTTAAAACGACGTTACGTCAACGGCAAACGTTATTTACTTTCAATTTAGTAGATTTCCGTGGACACCAGAATACAATCCGATTAGCCTCCATGGTTTCACAATATAAAGTCAGCTTAAGTTTGAACAGACAAGATTGATTTTTAAAATTCGTTCAAAAATTTTGGCATCTATTGTTTTGTTTTATAACGTGCTCAAAGTGTTGTTTACACTCTACTACAATCAAAATAAGTCGCCTGCTATTACTTCTCACATAGGAATATATAAAGGCGAACATCAATGAAAATCCCTTTTACCTGCCATTGTACATAACTTCCCACGCACTCTTTTCTCGATTATTACTTATGCGATTTTACGCAAAGTAACTTCTTGATACAAGAAAACTTATTTGTTGTTATAACAAATTGAAATATCGCAAAGCAAACTTTTATTTTAAATGTATAAAGACAGACGTATAAAGACATTCCTTATGAAAGGACAACCGGTATTCACTTCGGCACTAAATCTCCTGACCACTAAATTTTAACCTACTTATTTTTCGTCTCATTAAAGTAAAGTTTAAAATTTAAAGCAGGTTTTTGTCCCACTTTAGATTTGGCCCAAAAAATTCGAAAAAATCCATACAGTATCTACCAACATTAAGAAGTCAATTCCACCCTAAACGGGCAACCCTCACCCTCTATTCACCCTGAGCACCCCTTAAAAAATGAAAACTTCACCGCTTCTGCGCAGTGTTTTTTGGGAAAATCCCCAATTAAAAAAAAAATCAGGAAAAATACATATATAGATTTTTGGGGGCACTGAATTCGAATCCGAAATCCGTTGACCTCCATCATATCGGATTCAAGGTCATTTGAAGGTCAAACTGCAAAAAATCCGATAAAACATTCCAGAAAAATACATAAATAGGTTTTTAGGGTCGCTTATTACGAATCCGAGGTCTGTTGACCTCCAGCATATCATATTCAAGGTGATTTGAAGGTCAAACTGCAAAAAATCCGATAAAAAAACCATAAAAATACATATATAGATTTTTGGGGTCGCTGAATTCGAATCCGAGATCCGTTGACCTCCAGCATATCAGATTCAAGGTAATTTGAAGGTCAAACTGCAAAAAATCCGATAAAAAAATCCAGAAAAATACATATATAGGTTTTTGGGGTCTCTTATTACGAATCCGAGGTTCTATAATAATAATATAATAATAATAATAATAATAATAATATACCTCCATAATATCGGATTCAAGGTCATTTGAAGGTCAAACTGCAAAAAATCCTATAAAAAATCCATAAAAATATATACATAAGTTTTTGGGAACGCTGATTTCAAATCCGGGGATCCTTGACCTCCATCATATCAGATTCAAAGTTATTTGAAGGTCAAACTGCAAAAAATCCGATTAAAAAATTCAGAAATATAATATATAATATAATCGAACAGTTATGTATAAAATAGAGAGAGAATATACCAATTGATGATTTAAATATTGACATCGATATTATTATATGGTACATATATTCTATTGAGGTCTCGAGGAAATATTTGCGGAGTGGAAAAGCCGTTACGGGTGGGACAATTATTAACTAATGTGTAATTAATTAGATTGGGATTATTTACATCGTTAGAGAAACCTGGGTTAAGTTATTTTATAAGTTTCTCATCAATATATTTATACTCTGGTCCTGAATTAGTGGCTATCAAAAGAATATATATAATCATTTATAACGAATAAAGTGATTTGTTGAATTTATTAGGTAAACGATTATTACGTAGTTCTGGGTATTAGGCAATGATAAAATAGATCACAGCTTCAAGCGTTGTTATCACGGACTCTTTGGATACCACTGTCATCGGGCACACAAATTTATTACTCTTACATTCCGTTTATTTCAGCGGCAATGTCACGGTAGCAACTTTGCTTTATCGCCTGAACCGTTTGTCTTCTTTCCCTTTTGTCTGAATTTCCGGAAAACTGTCTATAATCGCTCGTATCTCTTTCTTGAAAAGAAAACCGCTAAAACTCGAAGATATTCCAAGGCTGCTATTGCATTGCGCAGTTTTTACCTTTTAGAATAAAAAAAGATCATGATTTTGAGGAAGAAAGGTATTCTCGAAAAAGCGGGAAATAAAACTGTGTCATCACTGTAGTATATAATGAATGGAAAGAAAAATAACTGTTTATTCAAGATTCAGAATATTATGCGGTTATTTGTTAATTAATTTACAGAATATGCCAAGTATTTTATTTTCCAATTCATAAATGTAGAAGAAGTTTCCCAAAATTTACGGAATTTACATAAAAAATTAATAAATTGAATGCAAAATGAACTTTTCGAGACGAACTTTAAGTTTACGTAACTATTCCTCTTTAAAGTTTCCCAAGAAACTCCTAACTCTTTGATTCCATGTAGAACTAGAACATATCACGCATAATTTATGTAGAAAAAAAACTACCATTTAACGCTGTCACTAAAACATTTGAAAATAGTCGAGACACATGTTGGACGAAAGTTGCAACGCAATTAAGATAATCTACCTACTGTTACTCGGGATGTATTACGCCGAAATACACGTGTGAAGATATAATTAAAGATAAAATAGAGTTACAATAGTAAAGTAACAAGTTTTAGGTGGTGTATGTCAGTAACAGTTAATTACTTTTTTATGTGCTGAATGAATTGCATATCATGATTTCAGAAGTTAAATTATTTCACAATTTGTTAACCTACTTTTCAGACAACCTCGCAGAAGCATTTGTCTCTTATTACGATAAAGATGAGGATGAAACATAACGTTTTATGAATTGCTATGCCTTAAAATGTTTTAAAACATAGTAAAAAAATGAATAGTTATGCCAACTTCTTCAGTAGAAAGAATTTTCAGTTTTTTTAAAACAAAACGCTTACTATATTAAAATATTTGGTCCAAACACTCATTTATTCAGTTTAAGGAAGATGTTCTAAATGTTTATGAACAAAGCCTCAATAATCACAAAAAAAAATTTTCTGCAACCTGAGCTAAATCACTATACCTGTACGTTTTTGAGATCGCTGAATCCGAATCCGGAGTCAGTTTGATCCCATCAGGTCAGGATAAAGGTCAATTGAAGGTCATACCTAAGAAAACTATTGGATCGGAGAAAGCTTGATGTAATTTCAGACATTTTTGAGGTCGCTGAATCAGAATCCGGTGTTAGTTTGACTCCATCAGTTCAAGATCAAGGTTAAGGGAAGGTCAAAATAACCTTGAACCTGATCTAATCGGGACAAATTGACCCCGGATGAAGATTCAGTGACTCTAAAAACGTCTTAAAGTAGCAGTGTTTCACGCAGATTCAATGGTTTTTTCTCATTTTGATCTTCACTTGACCCAGAACCTGACATGATGGGGTCAAACTGACCCCGGATTCGAGTTCAGCGACCTCAAAAACGTATAAGTATAGTAGTTTAATTAGGATTGCAGAAATTTTTTTTGTGAGTCTGTGTAACAGATAGAACCTCGGTTGAATCCACAAGAAGCTGTGATGGTGAATTTCACATAAAAACTTTTATGTTGTGTATCTTTCATATTATTATTCACAGTTTAAGATTATTAAGTTTTGTAACTTATCGTAGATTATAAACTAGCTATGAAGTTGTATCAGCTTTTGTGCTCATTCAATGCGCACTTTGCTTTCTGGAAGCAAATATGATTTGCTTAATTAATTAATCAAATGAATTAATGTTAGGTCACCTTTAGTTTATTTTCTTTACATTAGCCTTTTTTAAATATTTGAGAAGCTATAGTCGAAAAATTCATTTTCGAAAATTACAATAAAGTATAACTTTCTTATTTTTCAATGAAACGCATTAATGTTAATGGTCATTAGGTCAATTAACGCATTAGGTCAATCGATTCGTCTGGATTCAAGGAATCTTCATTTTCCTTACGCCAGCTTTAAATTTTTATTATTTGAGAACTTATACTCGAAAAATTCATTTTTAAAAGATTAAGTAAGCATAACTTTCTTATTTTTTAATGAAATGCATTAATCTTATAGGTCAATCGATTCGTCTCGACATAAGGCATCTTTTTTCTCGTGACATATGCTTTCAATTTTTATTATTTGAGATGTTATAGTAGAAAAATAAATTTAACTAAAATTATAAAAGTACACAAAACTTGTAAAATAAAATATTTTGTTAAATCCTTGTAAGAAATTCAACTAGGTATATAGTGGAATAAGTGTGCTAATTAATTTATCTCTACGTGTTTTCAAGATATTGCAGGATCGTGACATACATACATACATCCGAACATTTTTTCAGGACATAATATCAGATATATTGCTCTTGAAATATGTTAAAAAAAAACCCCTTTTTTGGAAACTAGATTTTGTCACCACTACAAAGCTTCCTCTATGAGGAAGCAAAAACATGAAGATGAATTAAGAGACCTACATTTAAAATCATTTATCTCTAACAATTTTCGAGATGTGCTGTATTAAAGCTTTAACGCCATTGAGAGAGCACTAAGTGTACTCCGATTTGGCTCAAACTTATACAGTAATAATTTTCATGATTTGGAATCGAAATATCCAATCGAGCACCTGAAATTTTTAAAAGTTGGTATTTTTTGGGGGCCACTCTAATGTGTACACAGAAAATATTAAAGCGACGATTGAGCGAAAAGATGTATTGCATAAAGGATGAGAAGAGAGCAAGTAGGCATGATGACTGAGAGCGATAACCGAATGGATATACAAACGCTTGTTATGGTCGCAAAAGCCCGGCTATGCTTCCGCAGCAGCTGTACAAGGATTCACATTGGGACGCGGTAGCAATGGAGGTGGTGTAGGTGGTGGAGGTGGTGTAGATGGTGGAGGTGGTGGTCGTTCTATTGGCGTAGGGGTGAAGGAGGCAGCAGCAGCAGCAGCAGCAGCAACGATGATGGTGTATAGTGGCGCCAGAGGTGGTCGACCTGAGAAATAAGTTCAGGGGGTTGGCCCGCGAGTGAGCCCTCAGTCGCGGAGAAACAGCCACGCGATACCACGTCGATCGTCTTTCCTTTTCGGTCGGATAATCCTTAATTGTTGTGCTAACAAACAGTGTCATCAACCATATGCGAACAATTAAGACTGCTTAAGAGTACTAGGATAATATTTTCGGTAACGTTTTCCTTTCAAAAGAATTCTACATTAATGGGGTCAATTTCGAGAAATATCTGACAGAGCTCTTCTGCAGACAAACGTACGATTCGATCAGTAGAGCTCTTCGTGTACCAAAATTTATACTAATGATCAAAGTACCAATTAAATTCTGTAAATCAAGATGTTCACCCAAGTTGACATGATACTCACAGATTCGTACAAAGTTTCACCGATAAGGATCTCTCATTACTCGGGTCGTCCCCTCGATTCTACTGATCGAGTTTTTCGAGTCTATTTAGTCAAAGATCACCTGAATAGCAGCGTGAGCTGCTAATTAAAATACTAATTAATCACTACTTATTTTAGTGAAACTGTTCTGTTGTAAAAATGGACTTAAATTTTATATCACGGTGTTTTTGAAAATCTTATATTCTTAAATATTTAATTGTATATGCAGTTTGAATTTATTTTTATAGCTTCTTAAAGGATTTAAGAAAGCACGGATCAGATTATGTTACATATTATATATACTGAAGCTTCATTCTAATGTTATCAAGTATTTTGATATTATCATATCTATTCTTTATTCTTGGCCATGAACAAGCTATATTTTATATCTTACCTATATTGCAGTTACGTGTTCAGCTTTATGGCCGAGAATTATTTCAATTGCTTTATCTTCTAACTTTGTATTCTTTGAATTCTATCCAAAAAGTAGAGTGGAAAAAACTTTTTACATTTTATTACCTATTTAACATTCCAATATACGTGGATGCCCGCCAAAAAGGTCCCAGACATTCCTTGCCGAAATACATATTCGAATTTTTGAGAAAGCAAGTCAAAATTTTCAGTTTTTAATTTAGTATGGAAAATTGTACCTAATTATGTCTTATTAATCTATTAGCACTATTTCTTATCTTTTCTAAGCTTTCAAAAATGCAATTTCTTCATCCCGTTAGCTACACGAAGCGGATAGACTATGTTTCAAGAAAAAAATTAAGGTGTGCACCAATAGAGAAACAATTTATAACTATCAACTAATATATACATTCAGTATTCACATATTCCTATGTAGATGAAAACTGATTCTCCATTGTACGACGCTTTAATCCACGTTTAGATTAAAATTCGACGGCTTGAGATGTAAAGTAATTCTAGCATGAGGCAATCATCTTTGCCGAATGATTTGGCATGCCGCGAATAGTTTACCTTTTCGCCCTCTACTTTTGGTTTACCGCTTTAAGATGCTTTGAACCGCAAACTCGAAAGTATGTAAATAGGACGTATTTAATTGAGACTCTCGACTCGGAAATATCCAATTACATCTCGTCATTACAGTAGAAGCACCTGAATGGGAATAAGTATGTACTAGGATGCTTAACAATCCAACCACTTGGTCTGGAAAGCGATGTTCATGCAGAAGAACAAGAGTCACAGGAGTGCGGATTGGGCCGACATTTATTTCCTTAAATAATAAGGAAGAAAAAAAATTGACATTGAGTGATCGATTAACTGTAGATATAGGAATCTAAAAAGCTAAATAAAAATATATAAATTAACTTCTGCTAAAACATTTTTAGTTCGATAAAAAAATACACCCACTTCCAGTTGCTACCGAGACATGATTATAGTACCAATAAATTCAGCACGAGAAAGCACATAGAGAAAAGCTGAGGAAAGAGCTAGGGTTTCAATTTCATTGCAGCTCATTTTCTCACAAACTCATTTTTAACTTCAGCTAATAGATATTATATGTTGGCTGTCATAATCAATGTCGGATCTGAATAACAATTTAATTCCTACCGATTAGCGTAAATGAACTAATTCTGGTCAAATATTGTTCCAGCAAAGAAACTATTTTCATGACCTAAAAAATTTTCTCTTTTATGTTTTTCAAATATACAAAAAAATGCACTTCTAACAGTCACCAAATAGACTCGACAATGCGAGCCGGTCGAATCAATTTCCGAACAAGTGAAGAATCACGCACTTCGCTCACGAGCAGTTGTTGATACTCAATCATTTTTGACCAGAAAAGTTTTTTTTAGGATGTCTACTCTCTTTATCTGAATCAGTAAAAACTCACTGATTCTCAGCGAGTATTCACTGTTTGAATCAGTGAAACTTTAATTCACTGATTAAACCAGTGAAAAACGCACTGATCCAATCAGTGACCTAATAAAAATTTAATTTAATTTATACTTGAAGTACAACTTACCCTACAAATAAATTTTTTAAATGTATAGAAATATTATTCCTATCATGGATTGGGTAAAAAAATGAAATTCTATTTGAATATGCAACGGGCTGCATACACAATATATTTCAAAGTGACTAACATTTTATGTATGATGGGTCGAATGACAAAAATGTCATCGGTTATACGTTAAAAACGTTCTTCAATTTTGTGCCAACTGTATATCGCATATAAATAGAAAATCGATACATAATATCTATTTATAATATTAGTAGATAATTAAATATATATAAGCTGTTATTAACACAAGTTGTGTATTATATAAGATGCGATATTTTTGTTTCAGATTCCACTGAATTGACGGATCACCGATGGGACATTTTGATAATAAAGTGAAAGAAAAATCAGAAAATGAGAATGATCAATCAAAAAGAAAGCAGCGTGTAATACAGGATTCAATGTCCAATGTACGGCAATAGAAGTGAAGTGCAGTTACGTTGGAGAAAGCGATGGTTGGATTTCTACTCAAGTGGAATTTACATATGTATAAAGTTTATACAGAATTTTCATCAGTCATTAAACATAATTGTTCAAGGATCGCAATTGCGATGGAATCCTTTTGAATTGACACGACCAACATTTAATGATGCAGCAGCAACAGCAGCAGCAAAAAATAAGTGAGCGACGAAAAATGAATGATATACCATGTCGCGTAATCGGGAATTTGTGTAATTGCGTAATCGCCTAATTGTGCGGGGAGTTCCAATAAGTTGTAGTCAGTGCGTGGACATAACTGGTTTTGGTTTTATGATGACCTTCAACGTTAGCCAGTTTGTTGTCTGGGACCCTGTGCACAGTTTGGTCTTTGGCAACAAGAAAATCGTCTGGTTAAAACTAACAAGCAAGGATGAAATGAACGAAGGCATCAGTGGTTTATTCGGCTGGGTGTAGGATAAGTTGAACATTGTATGTGTAAGACATACTCTGGATCTTTGGTACAATTATCATCGCCAGGGATGCAGGGAATTCGTAGAAGGTGGTTGAGCGCTCTTTGGTCGCTGATAGCTGTTTTGTCTCACCAACCAGGTAAGAATTATATCAAACAATTTATTTACCTTCTCTAGTATGTTGCATCTTCTCTTTTATTTGGATGCCAAGAAAATTAAACTTTACCTTCACTTAAAAATTACACGCGCAAAAAATGTTCTCCTCTGTTTTGGCTTGAGAAAAGCTATACAAAAAATAGATTTCCAAACTAGTTTTAAGAAAAAAAAGGGCTTAAGACTTGTTCCAAGACTAAAAACAAACTTAAATTAAGTTTTGATATAATCGAGCTGTGATACGAACTAATAAGCTTTTTTGAGCACGAAGATATTTACACTTCGTTATGAGATATCTGAACGTCTTCTGCAATCCAAGAAACTAGGGAAATCCAGCTTAATCAAAAACTCAAGTAAACTTGTTTAACTGCTGCTTTTCCTAATTAATTTGCTATTGCCTTCTACAAAGGCGTCCTATTTACGAAGATAAACTTCTAAATATCAAGAGAGAGAGAGAGAGAAGTTGTCTTCCTTTAATTTTTGTACTTCTCTTTAAACGAATACAGATAGTGTAAACTTTCATAGCATATCCTAGTAATTCTTTTTAGAAAGTTCTGCTAAAGTCTCTCTAATTAGGAGCCTTTAATTATTAGGAGCATTTCACATAGGAGAGTGAGAGAGAGGGGGGGGGACTATATTATTTCAGAGAAATGCCCGAAAATTTTATCTATTTTTGCAACCTACACTGTTAAAAATATATTGAAAATTCAACCATTTTTCATTTACTGTGATTGAAAGTTCAACTATTTGGTTGAAAATTCAATTACTTCTGATTGAAAATGCGACTATTTTCTTGAAAATTTAACTACTTTTGATTGAATATTCAACTATTTGGTTGAAAAATCAACTATATTTTATTTAAAATTCATTCAGCTACGGTAATTGAATAAAACTTCAACCAAAGTAATTGAAGTTTTTTTTAACAGTGTAAATAAACACCATTATTGCAGCCAATATAGGTGCACTCTAAAAGATATTTGAAATTTAAGTACCCATTAACGTATCAAATTTATAAACTCAAGTGTGTGAAATCGCTACTAAAAAAGGTATACTGGTGTTCATTAGTTTCAAAAATATGATGTTCCATGTTAATGACTTGTTAGAAAATGTGGATAATTACACTTTACATTCCGATTGATGTCAAAATGGTCTCTACTTGGTCACTCAATAAATATTAGTTTTAATAAGTAAATATAAGTATTTTAATAAAAAAAACTTCATATGTGAAGTTAATTAGAATAAAATATTCGTTGGGAAGGGCCTGCTATGAAATTTTAAGAAAAATTTTGTGTGAATTTTTTACAAAAATTTGTATAAGGTACACCGAGAAAAATATTTTTCTTTTTCTGATGCAGTTTTCCTCTACAAATATGGTATATAAAGTTTTCCTCTTGATTTTAGAGGATTATTCTCTTCTAGAAAGTATTCCTCTCAAATAAAGAGGAATCCTCTTAAAAGTAGAGGAAAATAATTTAATTCATAGAGGAATATGCTCATTTTTGAGAGGATTCCACAAAAGGAATTTTTTTTCTCGGTATTATTACACATTTTTTATTTATAATTTATTTACTTAGTATTTATAATTAAATTATACTTTTTCGCTGGAATAGATTAATGTGATCTCTGGCCATCCGATGCATTCGATTCTTGCTGAATCTGGGTAATCTTGCAAAGGCAGCCAAAATATAGAGTTTACGACCGATATTATTGCCATGGTAAAAATATGTCCCGTTGTAAGCACTCTACTTTGGCAGCCCTGATTTTCAACACTCAGCATTCGAAAAGGGAATCGAAGCGGCGTTCCAAAGATACTTTTACAAATAATAAATCAAGTATGAGTGATCATTGATCAACTAACCGTGATAGAGAAGAAATGTATTCATATCAAATGGGGTGAATCCACTGACAAGAGGCGGCATTTCTATGACAAATTGTATATTAAAATTTTATGCGTTTCATATAGCAAATATAAAGAAACATACATATTTATTTTCTTTATTCTTATTAATCATAGATTCATATTGTATTTTAAATGTAGCCATAAAGTAAATCTTCATTGTATGGCTAAAGCACACCAATCATTTCTATAGTGTGCAACTTTGGACCACCTTAGATCCCTATATCACGTATACTCAAAGTGTAGACGCCGGCATTTTATTTTGCCTTTCGCTCTGTAAAAACGTGATCGTGGTGTTTCAGCATGTGTGGTTGGCAGCATTCCAGGACTATGCACGACTTCACATAGGTATTTGCTGGTTTCCGTCTCATTAGGTGAAAAATCTACTTCTTCCCTTTCAAAGTATAATATGTATATTTATTGTATATAAACGTTCAAGTGGTAGCAAAAAATGCACAAGAAATTCAAAATTATTAAACTTTGCACAAGTTTAAAAAATATTGAATTTCAAACGTGCACACTGTTCAAAATACATGTCTTTTGATTTTCTTCAAACTGCAGAAAATTATTCTATAGTAATATATATAATATATATATATATATATATATATATATATATATATATATATATAATAATTTATATTGCCGAAGGCACATTTAGAATATCTAGATTTGCCTGATCACATATCATGCAAACCCGAAAATCACGTAGGTTATTGTGGTCTGTCCAAAATGCTTCCGCAATGTGAGGATTTTGCCTTAGCATTTAGATACGCCTCTAACATCCATAATCCATATGAAGGGTGGAAATACAAATCCATATTTTATGAGCGGACGAAAAAACGTTCGCATTTTAACATTTCTTAATATTTTTTTTTCTGTAAAATATTATTAATAGATTTTAAGGTTGAATACATCACGTGTTAAAATTTCAAAACTTTCCGACTAAAATTACAAAAGATAGTCTTTTCAATTAAGGACATGTTTAAAAAGAGAAATGCAAAGTCTATTTTTCTTTCTAAGAAACTCGATTTTGTATTGTAAATGTACTTTTAATTGCTTATTCATTTTATTTAAAAACCAATATACCTAGGTTATACACAAAGGTATACAAAGGTATAATCCTTTTTCGGACGATGCGAAAGCAGCGCAGGCAATGCTTGAAATTAGAGTTTGTACGCTGTTAGAAAAATTCTGTATGAAATTTAATATAATGTACATGTATGCAAATGGCTTGATACGAATTTTAATGAAATTTCACACACATTTTATACGAAAACCTATACGATTCTATGTAACAGTTCATAAATGTACATTAAAAAGAAATTTAATATATTCTCTGATGAAAAATGTAAATTATCTGTTTTAATTTATATACTCGGAGAAAAATGAAAGTCAGCGGTTTTGTAACATTTACACAAATTCTTTAAACAAAACTT
>CAJFCO010000176.1:284736-335582 GCA_904066015.1 Synergus gifuensis | reverse complement strand
TTTTGTTTTGACAGGCCACTTCAAACTGCGATTTTTAAACTAATATGTATGAGGTAAGTAATATATTTACAATTAAGAATATATTGGACTGTGTTCATAAATATTCTGCGTGTGACAAGTTTCCTCCTGCGGTTATACGTGTGTAATGTCAACTGTTAGTGTTTACAAAGGCAGCCATATTTTTTTTAAAGTGCGAATGACACGCCTCACTCGGCAAGTTCTGTACTATATGTACGTGTGACTTTGTACATGTTTATGTGTGAACTTCTGGCAACAGAAAAGTGCGTGTTTTTGAATGCACTAGTTTGGTCTCCTTATGTCTATTCTCCATGATCGAAACTTATACCAAGCAAAGTCAGTTCATTTACAAGGTTAGTAAGTACGCAGTTTAAGGTTCACTCACATACAGAGTTGACGCATAATCAGACACAACTCAAATTCAGCATAACAAAATAATTAATCTTAACATTAAACCGCAGCAGAAACGGTCATACGGTTCCTGAACTGATGGCAACCCTGGCGAAAGCTTCGGATAGGATTCCAATCCGAAGTCATCCGGGTCAATGCGAAATCTCTATCCGAGCGTATCCGAATGAAACCGAACCATTCCGAAGAAACTTGTCAATCCGAATGAATCCGAATTTTCAATCCGAATGAATCCGAACCATTCCGAAGAAACTTTTCAATCCGAATGAATCCAAATTTCCAATCCGAATAAATCCGAACCATTCCGAAGAAACTTTTCAATCCGAATGAATCCGAATTTTCAATACGAATGAATCCGAACCATTCCGAAGAAATTTTTCGATCCGAATGAATACGAAGCTTCAATCCGAATGAAGCCGAGCCAATCCGAAGAAATTTTTCAATCAGAAGTTTTAATCCGAATGAATCCGAGCTATTCTGAAGAAATTCTTTAATCCGAAGCTTCAATCCGAATGAATCCGAACCACTCCGAAGTAATTTTTCAATCCGAATGAATCCGAATTTTCAATTCGAATGAATCCGAACCATTCCGGATAGGAATCTACCTTCAAACTTCGGATTGGCTCGGATTCATTAGGATAGGAATCATGCGAACTTCGGATTGGCTTGGAATGAAACTGATTCGCTCGGAAAGAGACTTCGAATTGGCTCGGATTCATTCGGATAGGAAATTTTCTATCCGAAGCCTTCGCCAGGGAAGCACCATCTCTATAGGGAAATTCCGGTTTCATACTTCTAGACCTGGTATACAAATTTTCTACTTTTTTTAGCGGAGGTTAATACCAATTAATAAAATTGGTCCGAAATATTTCCATTTTCCTGTAGATGTCAATTGTTTTTCCATTGTGCGCTGCATTGATCCACTTTTGGATAAAAATTTGACGCCTCAAGAAGTAGTATGAAACCATTTATAGCTATGTACAAATGTTATAATTGAAAAGTCAAAATTCGTGAGGAACGTGCCCACGTTTTCGATCTGTAATTATCGTAGATTATTTTGCACGGCCTCATGTAATCGAATGTAGCAGCTGCAAATTATGATATTGGCACTCTACCAGCCAACTAAGAGACCAAACTCCATGGAACCAAATAAGACGCAAGGTTTCACTCTAGGTTTGATATATAACATTCGAAGCACGTAATTGCCAACCGAGCTGTCTTCTTCTTCTATCGCTCTTTCTTCCACTTCAACCCAGTCAGTTTCATGATAGTGTAATGGTGTTGTGTCGACTGCTGAGTCAATACGGTTCCAAATCCTTTGTCCTTTCTTGTTTTTGCTTCAGCAATTGATACTTGTTTATTTTTCCCTTCAATCTTTCTCAACGCCAAAAACTGAAGTATATATTTATAGAAAACTGGTTTTAAGTGATCATTTCGATTCATAATCGAAATCGAGATGTTAACGTTTCCATTTTTACCAATATTTTTTATTTATTTTCACCCTCCTTAGAATTTCATGACAGCTGATTCTAGGATGTATTCGATTAACTCATATTGAAGATAACCCTTAACAAAAGAGTGCCTTATTAATAGGTCACACGTGAAGATGAGGATGGCTGTTTCAGAGGATAATACTTTATTTGTGCGTTGATCGACACTGATCCTTTCATTATTAAGAATAACGGACTGGATAGAGAATGAAATTCCCTATGAATCGTCTGCACCGAGAGAAATAGTTTCTTTTATGGAATTGGTTTTTATGGAATATGGTTTATGGAATATGGTTTTATGGAATAAAATCTCATAAAATATGAGATTTTACGTTGTAAAATTATTATAAATTGTAAAATTGTTATACATTAATTGTAAAATTATATACATTATTATACATTGTAAAATTATATATATTATATATATATATAAATTATATATATTATATACATTATTATACATTGTATAATTATTACAAATCTCATATTCAAGAATATGAGATTGTACATTTTCTACTTAAAATGTGGTTTTATGGAATATGGTTTTCTTTTATGGAATCCTCTTAAACGAAGAACCTCTGTACTCGCAGAGAAGAAAAATTTGATTGTACATGTACATTAACCTTAATTAACATTCGTTGAAGTAAAACGTAGTTTCTTAAAATTCAATCATATTCTTCAACATAATAAAGATTATTTTTATATTACAAGGTATGGAAGTCTTTATACTACTTTTAAATTCAATTTTTTCAGTTCTGCTGTATGTATACATAGTATAATGTTAACTTCCTATATTAAAATTAAAATTAAAACTATATTAAAAAAGCGGTGTCACAAAATGTCTCGAAAATCTCACATACATTGTTGTCGCAAACCTGTTTGGCTTTTGAGTGACTTGAAGTTGAAAGAAGAAAAACAAACTAATAGCGCAGAAAAATTTTAGGAAAACCTTCGAAATACCTTAAAATTCGTTAAGATTTCTTAAAATTCCCAAAAATTTCTTGAAATCCTTCAAAAATTCACAAAAACGATTAAAATCATTAATGTCTTGAAATCCAAGTTACAACTCGTAAAAAAACTCTACAAATTCCTAAAAACCTCTTGGAATTTCTTAACAATTAACCCTTTTAAAATCTTTAGAAATCGTTAATTTGAAATGAAATCGAAATTTCATGAAATCCTCAAAAATTCTATAAAATATTTTAATAATTTGAACAATCTCATAAAATCCCTGAAAATTTTACTAGGTATAACCTTCAAAATCCTTTTAAATTCTACAAATTCTTTTAAAAATCATATGTGTATAGAAATTCTTTTGAAATCCCTCAAAAAGATTATCTAACAATCTTTAAAATCCTTTAAACCTCATAAAATATTTTAAAACTGATAAAAGTCACTTGAAATCTTTTTAAATTCGTGAAAACCTCGAAACTTTTTGAAATTCTTTAAATTCTACGATAACATTTAAAGCCTCTTTACGTCCTTTAAAATCTATTAAAATTATTAGAAATCTCGTTACATTCCATGAGATCCTGAAAATTCTATGAAATCTTTTACAAATCAGAAAATCCCTTAAAATTATTAAAATCTCTTGACTTCTTTTAAAATTCCAGAAAATTTTATTGTAACATTTAAAATTCCTGGAAGGTCCCTTAAAATTCTTTGAAACCTTTTGAAATTTCTTAAAATTCGTTGGAATCTCTTACAGTGATGTGAAGAAATGTCCCTAAAATCTCGGTTAAAAGTGTTATTTCAAACCTATACTCTGTAAATTTAAATCAGCAAAATTTCATTGATTTTTTAATGACTTGAAGTTGTAAGAAATTAAATAAATAATCGTGCGCGTAGCGCGCATGTTAGTCTACTAGTATATTTAAATTTTTCTAGTACAGAGGTTCTTGTTTCACAGGCGATTCATAACCAACTTCATACTCTATCAAGTCCACTTCCTAAAAATAACACATCATATGCCTGGATCATTATTGATGAAAGAATAATTCTTTTCTCGTGTATTGGCTACTTAATCCCTACTTTAAGAACAAAGGGTCTCCACTAATTGGTTTCTTTATTTTAGCAGCTAATCAATATGTTCTTAACGTGTCCTAGTACTACGTTACAGGATCTATATTTTAATTATATTTTATAGGACTCATTGTTTTACTTTAGCCATCAAAATCTGTCGTGATACGCTAGATATCTTTAAATTAATTAATCTCCTTAATCTCGATTCATTAGCGAGAAGATTTTTAAAAATAATTTTCCACCTTATCAAACAGGGAACAAAAGAAATATAGCACCAAGAGATTCTTGGAAGCAGTTAGTGCAATTCTTCCTTCACTTCATTAAATAATGTTTATACTTGGGCAGATTTGTCCCGTGGATGAAAGCCAAGATTACAGTTGGATGCCTTTGTTTCAATCTGTCTTGGTAGTTTACTTGGACAGACCTATACGAACTGTTTTCGAGAACCAGGTGGAGAACGCAATTGGTCGAATCAGCGACCCTCAAGACACTAGAACTAATAAAGTTGCCGTTTCAAAAGTTTCCGCCTGGGTCACGAGCATTTCCGGCGGAACTTCCAGTCGGATGCGAACCGGCTTCCTTCTATGGATGCTGACAAAAGAAAAGAAGAACAGAGAAAGCGAGAGAGAAGAATAGGTAGGGTGAGAAAAAAAGTATAGCCCCCATGTCGGAACTACCGAAGCAACGAGTTGAAGGTTGCTACAATGCTACATACAAGAAAACAAGCACTGTTCAGATTCGTTTCATTTTTGTAGTCTAGCTTGACAGTACCGAAATGATATTTGGACTTGGAATTCCATTGCACTTGGATTTCCTTTATTTTATTTATTTATTTATTTATTTATTTATTTATTTTTATTAACTGGAGAAGTTGAAACCGCTTTTCCGATTCAAAAGCAATTTCTATCTTTTCTGTTATTCGCAATTGTATACGTGACTCAAGAGAAATCATGAAACAGCTAGTAAACCTGCATCCCTTTTCAAGATTGGACAGTGATTTCCTAAATCCATTAGGGCCTTTATATTGTTAAAGGGTTAACTGGATTGGAAATATTGGATTCACTAGAAAGTAAATAGGCCATAAAAATACCGATTTCCGATAACAATGTTCCAGCAATAATGCAACTAGCACAAGTTAAAATTCTAACACAGATTGAGTCTCGCCTGCTATATTTTACAGTAGTTAGCACAAATTGAAGTACACAATAAGTATAATACTGAGTCATTTATTCGCCTTTAATATGTCATCACAATTCCCTGATAATTCCAGATTTTCCCCACCAGGTATCTAGAGATTTCTCAATAACATTGATTAATCATTATACTAAGAAAAATATTACATGCTTTTGGTTCAACTACTTTAGTTTTAAATAAAGAGAAGAACTAAATTACTTAAGGTACTATCGACTTTAAAGAACTTAAAATAACTTTAATTATTTATTACAAGGGGGGATTCGACCCCTTGCGCGCTTCGCGCGCCTACCCCCTATCAAAATTTTGATGAATTCTATGATTTCTAATTTTGATATTATTATTTAATTTATTGATATTTTGCCAACTTCATTGAATGTATATATTTTATACTTTAATTGTCCTATTGGACAATTTCGAGGTGGTCACGTGATCGAGGGGGTCACGTGACCCCATGAGGCGATATATTCTAACCTAACCCTAAACCTTACCTAACCTAACCTTAAACTTTACTTAATCTAACCCAACCACGGATTTCTAGATTCTAACCTAACCCTAAACCTTACCTAACCTAACCTTAAACTTAACCTAATCCAACCACGGATTCCTGACAAAGCGGTGGTTGAGGCGGTGGCGGCGAGATCAATACGGTCACCTAACCTTAAACCTAACCTAACCTACCCCTAAACCTTAACTAACCTAACCCTAAACATTACCTAACCCTAACCTAACCTTAAACCTAACCTTACCCTAAACCTTACCTAACCTAACCCTAAACCTCACCTAACCTAACCCTAAACCTTACCTAATCTAACCTAACCCAACCACGGATTCCTGACACAGCGGCGGTGGCGGCGGCGAGATCTTTTTATAATATACTGTAATAATATAATGTAGAAAGATAATAAAGTATATGTAACATTTAATATTTGATATAATATTATGTATAGTATAGTTTACCATAATAGTTACACCGAAAAAACTCTATAGTTGTAACAACCATAAATATTATGTGACAACTACCACAGCTATGCGGCAACTAATATGAAATAGTTTTGACAACTATTTAATAATAGTTGCCACATAGCTGTGGTTGTTGTCACATAGTAGTTATTGTTGTGACAACCACAACCGCGGTTGTGGGAACCATAAATTGTATTTGTACCATATTTTACTATTTCTGTGGTTGTCACAACCATAACAGTTTTTTTCCGTGTAAGTACTATAGTTTTATACATTGTCGTAACATTTTGTAATAGCATACAATTATTCCAATCAACCTAAATTAAGAAATTGCAAAAAAGGGCATTGAGATAGGGATGACTTGAGAGAGCACGAACTAAAAACAGGTCAACGCCACTGAAGTGCGCAATCTTCACCCCCAGCAGGCCGGGTCACTAATACATGGAATGGCCATCTCCATTTTTTCGATATTTTTCTTATGTTTACCACATACCAATTGGTTTTTAAGTTAATTTTATTATCTTTAATTATCAATATAATTGGGCTGTCTCATTTCGTCCGTTATGAATTGTACAACATAAAATAGAGTCGTAAAACCGAGCATAAACACCAGCAGAGGTATATAACTCATAACTATGTCACATCCAAGTAATTATAGACGAGGTTATTCGATTTTATATGAGAAATTATCCAGTTTTCGAACTCATAGTCAGTATTTTATGAAAGGTAAATTGCCCCATTTCGCCCCATTTAAAACAAGGCTTTGACAAGGCCCTTGCCGCAGTTTTTCTATTTTGAATAAAATGAAAAAAATTATAATCGGGCAGTATAATGAGTCCATGTATGATTATTTACGAAGTATGACCACGTTGTTGCCATTTCCAAATAATTAAATAACACCCTAATAAAAATTATAACTTCCAATTATTAGATTTTGACGAGTGCTGTCGGCCAAAACCTCAAGTCAGGTATTTTTCAGATACCCAAGTGCTTTCAAAGTTGGCTCCCTGCGCGCGCAGCGCGTGTTGGCTTCTCACTGGAGAAATTCTGCCGTTGGCTGTAATCTGGCGCGCGATTCAAAATCGAATTGATTTAATTTTGACGCGCCAAATTTTGACCAATGGAAACATTTCTCCAGCAGAAATCTAATGTGTGCTGCGTGCGCAGGGAGCCAACTTTGAGAACACTAAGATACCCTTGGTTTTACCACATTTCGGTTGAAAATAATTCCGCAACGCTTACGTAGCGCTGGCATCGGCAGCACAAAGTAAATAAACATATTTCTGTAAAAAAATCTTTTAAAAAATCTTTTTTTCGTCATTTAAAAGGTATATCACCCTTAAATGAAGCCGATAACTAAAATCGATCACGAAAATTGTCTTCAAAGAAGTCTTTATACGTCTTTAACTAAAAGCAACACTCCACGTACTAAGGGTTAGTTGTAATTGCATTTGCTTGTTTCTAGCACTGAGGTCTAAATTCTAGCTACCTGCTTGATTAACTTATGACCTCACTGCGACAGATGAACGAGAAACTCGGCATACTTCAGTTCATAATAGGGCTAACTTCTAGTTGTATATCCGGCTAGTTTGAAGATGAAGATTTCTATTCAATTAAGGCTAGTTTTTAGTGGAACTGGTCTACTTCAAATCTCACCTAAAAAGAAGCACATTTCTTTACTTCGCACTCGTGAAGAAAGAAAATTCTAGAGGTGTTCCTTATTCTCATGTTGTTAAATAATGTGCTGCATCAGCAAGAGAAAATATTTTATACGCTGCACAAAATTCGGTTGAGTCCGAATCCTAGCTCCATCTAGAAGATTGAAAAGATCAACTCTATGAATCTTGTTGTATAATTTCGAGAAGGTCAACTTACGCAAAGTCTCGAAGGAATCATGTACCATATAACAAAACTAAAGTACACATTAAATTTATAAGTTTATTCACTTATATTCCAGGTCGTGTATTGCAAGTTAAGTAAGAGAGGGAGAATAAAAGACATATATACAAGGCATATAGTAGAAAGCATGCGAAATTTCGTCGTTGCCAAATCACGTTACTCTGAATAATCTAATTTGCGTGTCTGTCGAGGTAATTTCACATACAATGAAGCGTCTACTTAGATTATTTCGACTGCCACGACAAAGACATACAAGGTCGAGATCGCGAAGCAACTCGCTTGCGACAGATTCATTTGTGCAGCAGAGCGTATTCGTGAAGATTACGATAATGGTCACTACACATTTGATATATTCCCCGAAAATTTTTTGAAACTAGAAAATACTTGAGATCTTTTTATGACTCCTTGAAATTGTTATGTAAAACTGAAGTAAGTAGGTACTAATAAATTGTCAGGATTGCAGAAAAATTCACGAGAAAAAAACAGATGAACAACCCCCGGTTGACAAAAAGACATTGTTATCCTGAGGACGTCCTAAAGATAGCCTTATTAGAACATGTTAGCCCAATTGATGTCTTAAAGACGTCTTTAAGACATGAGACATTTTTTGGATATGTCTTGATGAAACCTTTCCCCGTGTTCATCACTAACTGCCCCAAAATTTTCTGGGAAGAAGTTCAAGTGCCAGTGAAGAATGTGAATCTTTAGTGATATGTTTACTTTCATTTCCTGAAAGTTCTACAGCATAGTGTTCAGCAGGTGTTTACAGTTTCTGGATCTTTTGTTTCAAAAGAAATTGTTTATAACAGTTTATACTGACAACCAAGTTTGACAAGTTACTGACAAATAAGTTACTGACAAGTTAGTTACAAGTTACTGACAAGTTACTGACAACCAATTTTCTCTACCATATGTATCTTTCGAACCGTTACAGCTGAAACTGTAATTATTTTTGCAATTTTTTCTGCGTTAAAAAACGAAGAGAATGAGATCATAGTGACTAAAAAATAAAATTTATTCAGTTAAATATAAGGATTTTTGTAAAACCATTTTTTTCGTATGTTATTTTAGTTTTTATTAATTATCTCAGAAACTATATGGGATATCGAAAAAACAAAAAAAAAAAAGCAATGGATTCTGCGATAAAAACCGCATCGAAATCATGTCTTGTTTTGCATGAAAAAAATTTTTTCACCGTTTTATCATACGATTTGTGATTTTAAAAAAAAAAATTTTAACTCAAAAAATTGCAAAAACTTGACATGCTGGGAAAAAACGGAGGTCAGATTTGAATTGAGCACAGAAAACTACCATGGAAATGATATATCTCATTCCAACCCCAGCACATAGGTCATATTTTGTTGACCAGTGTAATGTGGAAGAACAGAAATCGTAATTGATAACGTTTTATAAATGCAAATATATATTCTAAAGATTATTTTTCTAGTCGTCTTAAAATTGTACCTCAGGCACTGGAGTTTACTGTATTAGATACTTGCAGATAGTATAAGCATAATATGATTTTACGGTTGCTAGGCTGCATCCGCGGTTTACGAGAGGGAATGTATTTGGAACTAGTATAGCTATTTCAGAGATACGATCCACTCTAGCACCACAACAACAACTAAACGCATGACATCCAGAGTTTACACATTTCTAACGAAGCATAGTATGTACGCAGAGGAAAAGAAGAACATTTTAAATCTCCATTGAGTTTCTGCGTAATAATATACAATATATAAAATATATAATCGATCCAAATTATTTTGAAAAATTTCTTCGATTTTCAGGAAATACAAAATAAATTATTCCTTGTCAAATGCACACTGGGACCTTTTTACATTCTGGGACGCATGAAAATACCCCAAATTCTGTTTTTCATAAAATAATTTATTTTACATAAACTCATTTCATCTAATGATAATGTACTATGTATGTTTCCTAAATTCAATTTCCCGTAATTTTTATTTTTCCGAATTTTCATTTATCCTAATGTTCGTTTGACATAATTTTCTTTCTTCTGAATAAACACCTAACCTAAAGTTCATTTAATCGAAACACCATCTGTCATAATCTCCAAGCAAAGATATTTATAATACTCTAAGTCACCGAAACTCCAAGTAACAGAAATTTCATTCTTCCTAAAATGGCGTCTGACATTTTGATTGGCTGAATAATGCCGCGAAATTCAAATCAGCCAATCAAAACCTCGGACGCCATTTTCTGAAGAATGAAATTTCTTAATAATATCTTTGGTTTCGGAGACTTGGAGATTATGACAGATGGTACACTCGAGTCTCTCAAATGTCAACTTCCCAAATCTCAAGTTCTCCCAAATGTCAAGTCAAGTTTCTCTCAAATGTCAAGTCCGTTTTTCTCAAATCCCACTTTTAACCACTGCACACGCGTTGCGTTCGGCATTTGATTGGTTGCTATTTGCGCGCAATTTAAAATGCTAAAAAATATTATATTATACGCAATACGCATGCGCAATTGATGTGACTATAGAGGATACAGAATTTCTTAACATTTGGGAGAACCTCTGGCAAAAATTTCTTGACATTTGGGAGACTCGAGCGTATTTCCATTAAATGAACTTTAGGTTAGGTGTTTATTCAGAAGAAAGAAAATTATGTCAAACGAACATTAGAATAAATGAAAATTATGACAAATAGCATTTCGGAAAAATTAAAATTATGTTAAATAATAATTCGGAAAAATAAAAATAATGGGAAATTGAATTTAGGAAACGTAAAAATTATAGCACATTATTATTAGATGAAATGAGTTTATGTAAAATAAATTTTATGAAAAACAGAATTTGAGGCATTTTTATGCGCCCCGTCGATATTATTTCTATTGTATTCAACTATATAATTCTATTGACTGATAAAAAAATGCTAATGATGTTTCATCTCGATCGCGTATAGGTAAATAAAGTGCAGTCGACTAAGTCGAGTTGTTGAGGTTTATTTCTTTCTTTCGTTCCGGAGTAGCTCTACTGGGCGACCTCTTGGGGCCGATAGACGATAAGCAGTGCTTTTCGTGTTCTCATCTCGATAAGACGGTATTCGACCAACCCCTTACACCTCTGGTGCTGGCGACATAAAAGGATACACTAAGCAAAGCACTTGTATTAGAAGGTGTTAGAAGTAGGATACATGCGATTTCCTACTTGGCTAGAAATGGCATGGCCCGTTAAATTATCTCGACACCAGCAGGGATAACCACCACACTTTACTCATGAACTAACTTTCTATCTATTTAGAAACTTGTACACATTACTAACAATTATACGAACGCAACACGTCCACGTCAGGCTTCACAGACAAGGCCCTATTATACGGTATATTTATTCAGTTGAAGTCTCTAGTGTCCCCTATTTACTTCAAATTTTAATAAAACCAACCAACAGATTAGCAGGCTTCATGTTCTTTTTTTCTATTCTCCTATTTTCAAGAAAATTTACCATTTAATTGGTTGAACATTAATTTTCTTTCTGGTAATTTAAACAATTCTATTTTTTGTTCAAAATTCAACTATATTGGTGGAAATAATCTTCTTTCGTAAAAAATTTTAATATATTAGCTGACAATCCATTTTTGGATAATGTTGGATACTTATAAGACTAATTTACATAAAATCTTTTGAGTTTCAAAAAAATATACCGTATAAAAAAAAAGTACCCTGCGTTATTTTTTCGCTTAGAGACTCAATCCGAATGAATCCAAATTAATCCGGTATATCCAAATCAATCCGAATGATTCCGAAAAATTCGGATATATTCGCATTTATTTGGATTGACCGGATTTATTCGGATTGAAAGTTCAGATAAATTCTGATAAATTCGGATTAGCGGATTCATACGGATTAAAGATTCGGATTGATTTTGAAAGGGCTTCGAATTGATTCGGACTGAAAACCTTCTTCGGCTTAGATCGGAATGAAATTCTTTGGTTCAGATACAAATTGCGGAATGATTCAGAAATAATAATAAATTTCTTACAGGTTAAAAGACATAAAAAGACTTTTAGCACTGTATTCTAGTTTTTCACCACTCAGGCAATGTAAACTAAATACTAAATTCATTACTATCATGCAACTTGCTTGTTTTTTGATAGATAGACTCTGTGAACGTTTCTTCTGGGAAATTTGTTTTCATAAAATACGAAAGATAATATAATGATCGATCTACTGTGGCCAAGCGATTTGAGAAATTGGAACAACTTATTATGTCACGAAAACGTTAAATTTGTATAGTATCAAATATAAAAAATCCTTTGTATCACTTATAATGAAATATTGAACTTGTTAAATTACGTACAATTTTCACACAAAAACGACTTTGAAACTTTCCGACCCTCTAATGACTACTCTCCCCTATACATATATTATAGAGAGATATATCTACTTACTATTAACAATAGTATTAAGGAATATTAAAGTTGTGTAAAATGTTTGCAAACTAATTTACTGGAATTTTTTATGAGCACTTAAAAAATGAAAACGCTCTGAATGTCACGTGTAGATAAATATACGAGACATGGTCTTGCTCACTGAACACGTGTCGCTATATTAGAAAATAATATAAAAGTCTAAGCCTAACGGGCAGCGTTATCGCAACAAAATATCTAAGCCTACAGTTCTATTAGCATTTGCCATCGTCAAAAATGATTGTCCATAAGGTTTTTGGCATTTCATCCAAGATTAAATCAACTTGATGCAGTGGACGTAACGAGAGTCTCTCGTGTTGTTGAAATTAACGACTCGAGTCACGCAAAGCATTGTCAAGCAAAGCATGTCTACTTAAGGCGGAGCAGGATATAAAAATGGGAAGATCGAAAGTAATAGCTATAGTGATTGTTCAAAATCAGAGTTTCAAGATATTATATTCTTCAGAAATTATGGTCAAGTGAACACACTGTTCATCACTATGAAATATAGGGATCCTTTTAAATTGCGCGAATCATTTTTTGAGCCTCGTATTTTGAAGTCAATATGCGGAGGGGTGAATCCGGTTGCCCCGGCTACTCGTGACATTGAATAAACTGTACTCTCAGCGATGATAAATCAACATTTTTATCTTTCATAAATGTTCCAAACAGTAATTTTAAAGATATGGCCTCATATACCAATCTCTGATTGGTTAACAAAAATCAGGTTTAATTATTTCATCTCTAGAAAATAAAAGTATTTTTTCAAATATATGAGTCAAATTTTACAATCAAATATTTCCAAAGCACAAAATAGAAAAAATTCGAAAAATTCCCCCTCCCCTATCTCGGTCAATTTTTATCCAATCAAAAAAATCTTTTTCCTCTAAAGTTGTACCTGGTAGGACTATACTTTACCCAAGTTTGAGTTCGATCAGACAAAGTCAAATTCTGAGGGTGGTACATTTGATGAATAATGCCCCATATATATAATATTATAAATAATTTATTAATTAATTAAACGAAATTTAATATTTATATTAAATATAAATAATTCTTTCTCTAATTTAAGATTTAGCCAAATATATTACATTTTCTATAAAATCTCTTTAAACGTTTTATTTTTTTTCGTTTCCGCTTGTAGACTCGCACCATTTTGCTAAAAAAAAAAGAATCGAAAAACTAAGATAAGGTGGCTTTTTCGCCCCATAACCTATTTTCGGAGATGTTGCTAAAATATTTTGAATGAAGTGTATTACGAGGAAAATGAACCCATATTTCACGTTCAGAACACTATTTTGATTCAGAAAATACTCACCAGAAATTTTTTTCACCAAGATTTGAAGCGCTAAAAGGAAATAAAACTGGAGAAAATATTTTGAGATCCTGTGACCGTTCACAGGATCTGTGAAGTTGGCTGATATATTCATTCATATTGCCATTTGTGCGCGCTCTAGTGGCGATCTCAAAAAGTACATTGCGAAATTGCTGAGCATCATTGTTTTCAAATGATAATCAAATGGATTTTTCGCCCCACTCTACTCTATATTTAAATATATAAACTTATAAACTCAAATGATGCACAGACGATATTCATTAGAAGAAACAAAATACCTTTACTGATTTCTATCTTTTTTTAGAATCATAAATGGCACTAAAATTATATAAAATCGGGCATCAAATTTCAAGTCGTACTATTTTGTTCGAGATACCGTTTTAATATAAAATTTCACACTCATTTTGTATATGAAAAAAGCGACATTTCATTGAAGCAACATTTTATTTTATTATCGCAATAAAGATGTCATTCATCAGGGTGTTTGAGCTATTTATAAAATATTTAAAAATTGTAAATTTTTCTTTATTGATCGATTTTGATACCTCGCACGTGATAAAAAAAAAATGTTTAGTATATGTATAGATCTATAGATATTACAATTAACGTAATACACTAAAAAAAGTTATTTTTCTTTTGCAGAATGCGTAGCGAAAGGCGGAGGCGGTTCAGTAGTGGAACATCACCCGTCTTCATACTGGGAGCAACCCTTTAGTCAACCGTACTTCGATAACTCGACCAAGCGGGAGACAATCACGACAGTCGGCCAGACTGCCTATCTGCACTGCAGAGTTCGCAATCTTGGTGATCGTGCTGTAAGTACTAACTATGCTATTAGATGCTATACTATTAGGGGGGGGAAGGTTAATTCGACAAAAAAGGGCTATTTTCAAGAATTTTTTTATAAGATACAAGTAATGCTGGTTTATTTAGGTAATATGCATATAATTGTACAACTTTTGAACTATGTTTTCCTAAATTTTTATTGAGATATATTGGTAAATTAGCCGCTAGCAGCAAATCTCCGCCAGCGCCTCGAAAAAAAGTTGTTTTGCGGTGTACACCATAACATGTCACAGGATCAACTAAAACAAGAAAATCAAAATACGTCTTTTAGTTTAGATGTTTCCCGATGCAACGTTGGAGAGTTTTTTTTTATTGATTTTTACATTTTCGGTAGCACTTTGAAGTCAAAAACGCGATTTTTGCTAAAAAAAAATCGGTTAATTTGTTCTTGTAAAATAAAAAATAATTAAAAAAAAAACTCTCCCAGGTTGCATAGCAATATTTATCCTATCTTAAAAAAGTGGTGTCACGAAATGTCTCGGAAATCTCGCATACATTGTTGTTGTTATAAACCTGGGGGTCGATTACGTAACTTTTTATCATTCTCACTTCATTCTTCTCACTTCACCTCACTCTCGCCTACCTTCAATTTTTTTTCTAAATCCGCAAGTCTAACCACGTGTTTTCGAATGTCATCCGTATATTTTGAAACGTCAAAATTACGAGGGTGGTCTGAAAAGTTTCCGACCTCAACATGAAGATGACAGCACTCGTCAATAAAAGCTAGTGAATGTAGTTGTGCATCTTTTGACAGTTACTCACTAAAGTTTCAGCCACTTTGGACGCGCAGTTTTTAGTTGACAGTCGCTTGAGTGTGTCGATGTGAGTGTTTTTGTGAAAATGGAAAAAATTGAGTATCGAGCTGTCATTAAATATTTGTTTTTGAAAAGCAATACGCCTACGCAAATCAAAGTTGAGTTGGACACTGTATATGGGAACAATGCTCCATCATTTACCACAGTGAAATTTTGGACAGCTAAATTTAAACGTGGCCGTAAGAGCTTAGGAGATGATGAACGTTCGGGACGTCCAAAAACTGCAACTACTGACGATAACATCGCTAAAGTTCACTAAATGGTGCTAGACGACCGCCGAATTAAGGTGAGAGAGATAGCAGAGGTTATGAAAATGTCCAAAGAACGTGTTTGTCACATATTAAATCAAGATTTAGGCATAAGAAAGCTGTCCGCGCGCTGGGTGCCGCGTTTGCTCACGTTAGACCAAAAACGTGTTCGAATGAACATTTCCAACGCTCTATTGGTGCAGTTAAGGCGCAATAAATCCGAGTTTTGGCGCAGATTAATTACTGTAGATGAAACTTGGATACACCATTATACGCCCGAAACAAAAATACAGTCAAAACAGTGGACTGCAAAGGGGGAACCGGCTCCAAAAAAAGCAAAAACTTTTTTTTTCGGCTGGGAAAGTGATGGCGACTGTTTTTTGGGATATTCATGGAGTTATCTTAATAGATTATCTTCAAAAAGGAAAAACCATTACAGATGTATACTACGCATCATTACTTGACAAGCTGAAGGCAGAAATTGCAAAAAAACGGCCACATTTGCAGAAAAAGAAAATCCTGTTTCACCAAGATAACGCGCTTGCGTCTCACACCTCAGCGGTCGCCATGGCAAAAATCCATGAATTACGGTTTGAACTGCTTGACCATCCGCCATACTCACCAGATCTAGCCCCAAGCGACTTTTTTTTGTTCCCTCATCTAAAAACTGCCCTCGGAGGACAGAGGTTTTCTTCAAATGAGGAGGCAATCACCTTCGTGAACAATTATTTTGCAGAGAAAAACGCCGAGTACTATTTGGATGGGTTAGAGAGATGGGAGCATCTCTGGGAGAAGTGTGTAGAGTTACAAGGAAACTATGTAGAAAAATTAAAAAAAAAATTAAGAAAAAATGTGTCGTATCATTGTTAGGTCGGAAACTTTTCAGGCCACCCTCGTAAAAGGCTCCACCGTGGGTTTAGAAAAAAATTGAAGGGGGGCGAGAGCGAGGTAAAGTGAAAATGAAGTGAGAATGATAAAAAGTCTCGTGGGAGTCAATAAAGGCGTACGTCACAAGGGATTTAAAAAGGGCGTATGTTACATTGTCGAGGGGGATTTGAAAAAGGGCATATTACGTGTTCGAGGGGGGTCAATCCTTCTTAGGGGTAAATAAGGACATATGTCACATGGGGGTCAATAAGGGTGTATGTTTCGTTGAGATCAAGAAGCCGGGCGTGTGTCTCGTGGGAGTCAAGAAGAACGTATGTTTTGTGAGGGTCAAGAAGGTCGTATATTGCATGGAAATCAATAAGGACATGTGTTACATCATGTTAGTTGCTTATATTAAACTAGATCATAATATTCCACTTAATTACAGCGGATTTGACTTGCATCAGCGAATCACGTGCGAAACACGTACATTATTCAGAACTATTCACCGATTATAATTGACTATAAATCATTGTTGTTCACATAGCGTCAACTGTGAAATCACAAACTGCGTTCAAATCACTAATGTATTGATTATTTTTTTTATTTTCTGCCTTCGAATATATCATATCGACAATTTTCCAGTGGAATTCATGGAATTATAATGTATTCTGGGTTTATGAGATAATTTCGAGTGATCCCTTAACTCGAATCAGAGGAATTCCTTTATATGTCCGTTATTGGGTTAATATAGATGGCCTCCTTTAGAAACCGTAGAAAACACTTTACTTTAAGAATATTTGAATGAGGTATTTTTATAGTGGTGTTTTCTACGTTTTCCAGAATTTGGAGTTTTCTTTCTTCTTATATCTCTCGGTTTGTCATGAAAAATTTATATTGAGTAGATTTACTTTTTGTAGGTATCATGGATTAGAAAACGGGATCTTCACATTTTGACTGTTGGGATCCTAACATATACGAATGAT
The DNA here is from genome assembly GCA_904066015.1 of Synergus gifuensis. NCBI lineage: Eukaryota > Metazoa > Arthropoda > Insecta > Hymenoptera > Cynipidae > Synergus > Synergus gifuensis. The sequence goes on along the minus strand of CAJFCO010000176.1, from coordinate 318,060 downwards.
CAACGTTTTCAATCACTGCACAGCGATGGGAGTGATGAATGGACATTAAAAATTAGTTCGTCCCAAGTTCGCGACAGCGGTGTGTACGAGTGCCAAGTCTCAACCGAACCAAAAATTAGTTTGGCCTACAGACTCAGTGTAGTAGGTTAGTATATCAATAATCGTTAAAAGCGTGACACACACACACACACACACACACACACACACACACACACACACATCCGGACAATTTTTCACGACATCATATTAGATATATATTCCACTTAAAATATGTTCAAAAAAACCTTTTTTTAGAAAGTGGATTTTTGTCACCACTACAAAGCTTCCTCTATGAGAAAGCAAAATTTCTCATTTTTTAAACACACTTTTTGCCTACATTGCAACAGCGTTAAATTTGTTTCTTTCATAATAGTGCAATATAATTTTCGTGTTCAGTTTCAAAAGCCAAAATACTTGGGAATGGGGAGCTTCACATCAAGAGTGGAAGTGACATCAACCTAACCTGTGTTGTGGAACAAACACCTGAGCCCCCGTCCTTCATTTACTGGTGAGTTTAATTGGGTTCCCTCGAATCCAATTTCCATCATCTCCAACGGATTATACGAGTGCTGAACTCAAACATTCATTAACTATCGAACGAACCTGGCAACCCGGAGAACTAATGGAACTACGCTATTCGACGGAGTAGGTGCCATCGGAAATCGTTACAATGGCCTGCCAACACTTTTTGGTGTTGATGTTTTTACCAAACACACATGTGCGAAAACATAATAGTTTTTCCTTTTATAATTCATGCTTGATTTCAGCTATTTTTCATGCCTGTTAAATGGGGACAAAGTACTGCTTTTCACTTTCACGTAATTTTCACACTAGGGAGTAAAAATTATGTTTTTACACTTTTTACTCTCCTTAGAGAGTAAAAAGCTGAACTTTAGTTTCGCTTCATAGTTATGAAGAACGCCTAAAATCATGCATATATTATAAAAAATATCGTATGTGCCATGGGTGAGAGGGACTTTTTGAAAAAGAAAAGTCCCTTTGTGCACAATATACTATTCTTCTTTTTTTTTTATAAAATCACGCACTTAAGTCAATTTTTGTAAAAGAGTATAATGAAGATAATATAAGATTTATCAATCGGTGTCGTTTAAACTTTAAAAGATCAAAATTGACACACAATTTGTCTACTATTAAGAAGAAGAAACCTTAACTGAAAATGGATCCTCCTCATGTTTACGTAACGATAAAAAATCGTTGCGAAGATATGATCGATAATAATTGATTGATTCACCCAAACGAAGTTCTCAAGGACAACGAATTGGAATTAAATTATGGAATCAACATTTAATATGCAACCAGATTTAGAATCAATTTAGATTTGCATAATGTAAAATTGTAATTCCATATCATTTCAAATAACATAATCATTGCAAGCATTACAAGTTCCAGATAAATTACATTAATCCTTTGTTCATATTTGATTGAATTTAATTTTATATGAAGTAACATAGAAATAATTTGACACATATAGGATATTATTGGAAAAAATATGTACAGGGTACATCACCTTAATCTGATCAATGGAAATGTTGAATAAAATTGCCAATTCTCAATAGATTTCGGATTTTTTTATTATGCTCAGCCTTGGCTGATTTGAATTTCGCGGCATTATTCAGATAATCAAAATGTCAGACGCCATTTTCGGAAAAATGAAATTTCTGTTACTTGGAGTTTCGCCTTGGAGTTTCGGTGACTTGGAGATTATAACAGATGGTGTTTCGATTAAATGAACTTTAGGTTACGTGTTTATTTGGAAGAAAGAAAATTATGTCAAACGAACATTAGGATAAATGAAAATTATGACAAATAGCATTTCGGAAAAATTAAAATTGATCTCGGAAAAATAAAAATTATGTTAAATAATAATTCGGAAAAATAAAAACTATGGGAAATTGAATTTAGGAAGCATAAAAATCATAATTAGATGAAATGAGTTTATGTAAAATAAATTTTATGAAAAACAGAATTTGGGGCACTTTCATGCGCCCCTTACTGAAAAACCTGCCATTTCGGCTCGAATGTTGTCTTTGAGCTTCTCTATGGTCTTTAGCTTGTTTGCATAAACTTTACTCATCAGAAATCCCCACAAAAAGAAATCCGGTGGAGTCAAATCCGGAGATCTCTGGAGATCTTGGTGGTCAGTCAACGTCGCATTCGTCAATATTACTTTCAATGTAAAGCATGCTCTATTTCAGCACGTTCCTTTGGCGTAAATCGATACATGGAAGAAATTGTGTTGAATTGATATTTACAGAACGTAATTGATGACGCCGATCAGCTGAGAATTGTCAAGGTTATTCAATATTTACATTGACCAGATTGAAATGGCGCACCATGTATATCTGCTTAATAAAATCATGTAATTAAAAAAATAATTTCCCTTCACTCAAAAAAAAGTTTGTTTGAATCAAATAAACATATATGTGTATAACGTATAACCGTTTATATGAAAGAAAAAATATTTTTATAATATGATGACATTTTTTTTAATATGATGAAATCAGTTTTTATGAATTAAAGAAAATTTCTTTGAATCATACTTTTTTTTAATTCAAAGATATTTTTTTTTTGTCCCTATACTTATCAATGATACGTTTGTTTGATTCAAACAAACTTTTTTCTGAGTGTTTATAATTGCAATTTTTTAATTTTATATATCCTAAATATTATACAGTCGGTCACATAAGAGCGTCGTCACGATCACTAGCGATCGGTAAAGAGAAAATCTGTAGTTTTTTTCTCATACGGGGGGAAGTACAGTTCTTCATGCTTCATGAAAAAAAAATCAGCTGACTTTTATCTTTAGTTCGATTCCCAGAAAATAAGCAAAATGAGCGCAGCTTACGCTTCGCGTTTCGAAGCTGTTTTTTTGGGTTCGCAAAATGGTATCGTGACTTTGGATTAAAATCTTGTGGAAAGCATGCCTCGAAGATGCTAGGCCATTATTGATGCTGGCAGCGATTGGACCTGTTATTAATGTATTTGCGTCTAAGTGTCTGATCTAATAAAATGATATTGGCTACAATTTCCGTAATAAATACCTTAATTTTTTCACAACAGTAACTACGCTCTTATTTGACCGACTATATCTTTTTCACTAACCTTCGTTTCTGGTTGCGCTATTCTAACTATAGTCAAACTTATCAAGAAATTTTATTTGTTTATGCAGGTACAGGGGCGAGCACGTAATAAACTACAGTCAACGAGGGGGCATCAGTGTAGTCACGGAAAAGCAAACGCGAACGTCGCGCTTGTTAATTTCAAGAGCACTTCCCGCCGATTCAGGCAATTACACGTGCGCTCCTTCGACAGCTGAATCAGCCAGTATCCTAGTCCACGTACTTAATGGTGGGTGAGTTTATACTCCTTTGGTTGATGGTTTTTTTTTTACACGATCCTGACAGAGGACAAGTGCTAGTTATTTTCTAAAGGTGATCAAGTTAAATGCTAATTAAAAATAATTAAAAAATACAAAATGGAAAGAACTATTCATAAATTATGTAATTAACACATTCTTTAGGGTTGAAGAGATCAGTCTCAATAACCAATAACTTGCATTTCATGCAAGCAAGTTCAGTGAATGCCTTCACCGGAAAAAAAAATAGGTAGTAGAAGCAACTACTTTGGCTTATAATATAGGTATACACTGTCGGCGTTGCTACTTTATTGGTTGGTACAGACATTTTTCTTATTGACGATAGTACTTGTATTATTGCTTCGAAAAACCAGATAGGACTTATACCAACAAGAAAAATAGTTATATTTGAGTTATAAAATTGGATCTATATTGAAGATTTAATAAGTTCAAAGCTAGTCTTGTCGACCGGGAAGGAGGACATTAGAACGCATGGAATGATATTAAAAAAAAAAACAGACATTTCAGTGCCTTCAAATGCGAAACAATTCCGTTCTTGTTATAAATACCATTTAATTAATACTTTTTATGAACTAAAAGTTGTTACGCTGAAATCCTTTCGAACGCACAGAAATGTGAATGCATTAAAATGAGCTTTTTAAAATGCAGTTGAGCATATTTCTCTTCGCATTGTTTTTGTTTATAAAAAAGCCACTTCTGAAATGAATAACGAGTTCGCACAAAAAAAAATATGCATGTTTACAAATTCCATTTTCTGGTTCAATGCCCTTAAAACTTGCACGTGCGAATTGAGAAATGTACGTAGAGTTGATGAGTTGGTTACTGGAAGCTACGCCACTCGATTTACTGAAAGTGCTTTAAGTACTTACAATGTCACATTTCCTCAAAACGTTTCCTGCAAGTTTCTGTTCTTTTCTCTCTAATCTGTTCAATTTTCTTGCTAAAACGCTGAAACGGCAGCTCTGTTTTATTTCACTATAGTAATACATGCATATTCCAGTATGCACATTACACATATGGAGCAAAATTCGCCAAGTGCCAAAAAATTTTCATCTCTTCGATTTTGATGAAACTTTGTGAGATTGTTGTTCTATTGGACTACATCCAATATGCAAATGAAGAAGAGGTAATAATGACGTGCTGCTTAGCAATCAACGCATAATTGATTTAACATCGTAAGCATCATCCCTAATAATTGTAAACCACATTCATAATCTTTTACTTAATTACGTTAATTCATAATTGTGTAATTGACCCTAATTACTACTGGGGTCAACGGAAACAATAACAAAAATTATTTGTGTAAGGGAGTAAGAAACCTCCACACTCTCAATAAGGGACGTTTGTAAGTGTCAAACCCACAAATCTCTTCTGGAACTTTCGTGAGAAGGGGACCCTCGCTAGGCTAACTGGACCAAATCCTAGGAGTATCTATGTGACACAAGCCATTAAAAGACCTCACTAATACTTTCAAGACGAGGGACTCTACAGGATTCCCTCACACATCTTAAATGAACCACTCTATTCTGAACACCCATGCACTATGACAGATGAGAGACACATATAAACAGCAGGTCCTACAGAGGAAGTCAGTCTTGAGTTTCGGATCTTTTAATGCAATAGTCAAGGAGTGCAACTTCGTGCAAATTAAATATAAATCTACAAGTGAAATGCAAATTCTAAATGTAAAGTACGAAAACCTGCAAGTGAACTTCAAGTTCTACAAGTGCATTTCAAATTTTATAACTGAAGTAAAGAAGTAAAAATTTCATGAAGAGCTAGCAAATTGACTTTTCAATTAATTGTAAAATATAATTGCCATTCTTTGTAAAACATAATTTGATTCTAAATTTAAAATAATAATTTTCTTCAACTTAACAACATTTTTATTCATTGGCTTGTTCTCGTTCCCAGATTTGTAACCTAATCATTTGAATAGGTTAGCACTGCGTATCAGTGCCGTAACGAGGGCGGGGCGACCGGGAGTGCAGGTCAAGCAAACAAGTTTTAAAAATTTTTTCAGAAATTCTTTAACTATAACGATAAATTTAAGATAAATTTCGATCTCTTTAGAAATATGAAATACGTAAAAATTAATATTCTTTGAGAAATAATAAATTTTTTCAATTCGCAAAATTCCTTGAATATGATGATGTGATAAATGAATTTGCAAGTCCATTCAGAGCGAATCGGTATGCCGCTCCTCTCAATGGCGAGAAGGAACAGAGATGGCCGGTATGCCGGCTTCCCTATTATTGGAGTGTGAGATGCTTTGGACTAGTTTTTAAAGTAATTGGTGTAGATGGCTTTGATTTGTTTATTTACTCTCCTTGATTATAATACGCGCAAGAGACTTGCCACGTATTTGTATTAAAAGGTCGGGTTCTGTGATGTATTTTCTAATAATTAATTGAAGACACACAAAGAAACATTTAAGTATTTTATTTAAATCTATGAATTATTTTAGTATACAAACTTATGAAGTACCGTTCGGTGTGTACAATATTTGCTATATCGCGTGTTTCGGAAAATTGTCCGCTCCGTCCTTTCAACTCAAGTCGTTGGCCTTTTCCGAGAGAAACCCAAGTGGTCTTCAAGCTCGAGAAACGGAAGTCCGAACCTCAAAATGCAAGATACATCCCCCTGACGTCACAGCCCCCGGATTCCACGAAGTAGCGAAGCTTCCTTGCAATTGGTAAAGCCCGAAGGATGACTCATCTTTGGTGGTCTGGTTCTAAGACACCAAATGAAGGGGCTTTACATAAAATTGTCTGTCCTAATCCAGAACCGCAATAAAATCATCCCTTGTAAACTGCTCCTTAAATACAAATGAATAGCGAATAGAGATGAATAGTGCCTATTATTTTGTCTATGCGTTGCCAATTGCGCTATATCTCATTGAATGTTTGATCCCTTGATTTGGAATCTCTTTTTCTGGTCAGCGTTTTAATGCTTTATTATTCTTCTTGTTTAATTTCTTTTGAGCCGTGATTTATTGAAATTATTTAGTTGAGAGCTGCCAACCAGCCCCAACCAATCTGCCGATTTTGGGTCGAGCGTGCCCTTTTAAGGCCCAAGGACCGCACGGGAAGTCATGGGTGAGGGTAGAGTCGAATGGAGGGAGATGCGCAAGTTGAGTATTCCCGATCGTCGCGCTCGCCTGCATCCCCACTCTGCTGCACTAGTAGTTTAAGTGAAACGTGTCTTCGTTGCGCTGTAGTCAGACGTAAATTTGAATATTCCGAGGCGAATATCCTTTTCCATAAGCGATTTTATTTCTATTCTTATTCTATTTTTTAAAATGTATTTAATTGGCTTTTCGAGTTGGCATTGTCGTTTGGTTTTTCCATATGTTGGGCGTATATCATCTGCAATATATAATAATAATAATAATAATAAAAATACTGTAATGTTATGTCCTGAATAACACATCCAATTATCTTAACAGTTTCTCGTTTTAAATTCACGTTGATAAACTAGGGATGAGATCAAGCCAAAGTATTAGACACAGGTTACAAACAATTATCTTTATTTATTAATTACAATTTCCACGAGAAAGGCAGAGACGGTGTGAGAGAGTGATGGACCGTAAGAAGGAACCTCCAAACTTCTGAGATCGTCCTAGAAAGAACGTTTCAGATAAGACTCTTTGATATTTTTAGAAGGTGAAGTGTTGAAATTAGAACTTATGGAAACTTACTTGTTTAGGGTTTTGATGATTCCCTGCTTAGTTTTAATGGGTTTCAGCTTGAAGACCTCTCTAAGGTAATCCAAGCGTCTGGTACTAGTATAGGGGGGCGTGGAATAGAGAATTAGAGATCCAACCGAAACTTCCTTTAAACTGGATCCCTCGATCAAGTTTGACTGGATACTCGAGTATGGTTCCCGGTACAGGAATTGATGTTGATCCTGGCACCAAACTCAATTGATGCTGAAACTGAACTTGAACACTGGGCTCAACTGGTACCGAATTTGTAACTCTGAAGTTGAACTCAAACGGATATCGGAACTGACTGACTGACGGAAACCGAACTGCACTTGGATTGAACCGTACTGGAACTTGGTTAAAATTGTACTGACTGAAAGGGTTGACGGGCTTATCAAGTCGGACCGGAGTCTAACTTCAAACACTGTTGACTAGACTGACTTTAACTCTGATAAGACTGACTGTAAGAGTAGAGACTTTAACCGCAAGATTGAGACTGGAGACTGACGCTGTTAGGAGCCGCGAATTAGACTGACTGTGTTAGATTGACTTGCTTTAATTTCCTTTCTATATCCGTTTTACCTTCCTGGTTACTATGGAAACTACTGAAACGTGGTTCCTCTGTTGATCCTCCCGTTTCGTCCTCTTTCAAGATAGGGAGCAAGGGTACATGAGTCATAATTTGACCCCTAAGTGTGTTGCAAAGGTTCTAGTCTGAAACGAGAGAGGTCTGTTCTCGTTTGGTTTCTCTCGCGTCGACTCTTACACTCGTTTGAAACATTAGGCTTTTACATTTATTGATTAGTTACGATCACGTAACAGTAAGTATAATAATAAGAATTAATGTAACTGTATGACTTTCTTGGATTTCAGGAGAGCATCCCGCAGCAATGCAGCACGGTAACTCAAGCAACAGTGGAGCGGCGACTCGTACCTTGGCTCTTCTTCTGCTACTGTTGCACGCAGGTTTCTTTGCAAGGTGACTGGTCGATCGCGACACGCAGTAAAATTCGGCCGAACCAAGCCATGTCTTTTCCACTGGCACGGGCGTCCGTCACCTAACGATTGTAGGTCACGCTATGTATGTATATGAATACTGATCTACAATCCGGGATAGCGTGTGTCGCGAATTCACGACTTGAAAAGAAATCGCAATCTGGGAGGACAATTTACTTGTAAATGCTGTGCATTATATTATAATGAAAGAGGCAAACAAACAAAAATCGAAAGGTGCAGATTACAAATTCCACCTATTTTTAGGTAATAATGATCTGGGATGCAAGAATTATAACAGGGTTGCGATGAAGATAAAGTCCACACTGTATTCGTTTTCTTGCCCAATAAAAATAGGTACATTTTCCTCTGAGCGAATTTGGAATTCTGATGAAATGCATTCTGAACGGGCAATGTGTTTCTAGAGAAATGTGTATGGAAGATATACGATTATACATATACATACCGACGTGTCCAAATAAAAAAGTTATATCTCGGAGTGTGCAAGTTGAAAGATTTTATCTCGGATAGGATACGGTGGCTGATTTCCTATAAAATTTACATGACAATTTGAGAGCTTGCGAATTTTGTCACCGAGTTCGAATCTTTTTATTTCGACACATCGATATACGTAATTTAAGTTGTATACCTGTTTTGCGTGTATTGGCAAGGGAGAATAGACCTTTTTGGATAACAGTGCATACTGAATAACATTTAAAATAACATTGAATATGACAGTGCAAGCTTGATACAAAAATATTATAAATATATTAGTAGTTATACTAAGCGGGTTCTGGGCCGCTTATCGGTCGAACAAGGTTCTGGTCCATGCTAAATTACCCCCGGCCGGTACCATCCCCAGTCGATAATGTACTTTAACTATACTTTAACATTACATTAACAATACTTTAACAATACTTTAACTTTACATCATTTTACCTAGATAGTTTAACATTACTTTAAAATTACTTTAACATTAATTTAACATTACTTTAACATTACTTTAACAATACTTTAACATTACTTTAACAATACTTTAACAATAATTTAACATTATTTTAACATTAATTTATCTACACTTTAACATTACTTTAACAATACTTTAACATTACTTTAACAATACTTTAACATTATTTTAACATTACTTTATCATTACTTTATCTATACTTTAACATTAAATTAACATTACTTTAACATTACTTTAACAATACTTTAACATATTACTTTAACAATACTTTAACATTATTTTAACATTACTTTATCATTACTTTATCTATACTTTAACATTACTTTAACTATACTTTAACATTAAATTAACATTACTTTAACATTACTTTAACAATACTTTATCATTACTTTATCTATACTTTAACATTAAATTAACATTACCTTTACAATACTTTAACTATACTCTAACATTACTTTAATGTTAGAGTAACGTTAAAGTATAGTTAAAGTACATTACCGACTGGGGATGGTACCGGCCGGTGGAAATTTAGCATGGACCAGAACCTTGCTCGACGGATAAGTGGCCCAGAACCCGCTTATTATAACTACTTATATTATACGAAATATTAGGATTTTTAGCTTTAACAACTTGCTTTGATTAGAAAGTGGCTGTGAAAAAAAATCATGATTATTAAAACTGTATTATGAAAGTTTATCTGGTCCTAAATATTCACATTTATAAAAAAAATGATTTTCAGCTTTTTTTATTTTAATAAAAATTTCAGACCGGATAAATGTACCTTACCATATTTTCTTTAATTTTAGAAATTTTTAATTTGATAAGTAATACATGGCCTTAAACTATGAAGATAAATGGCTAAAAAATCCATATCATGTCACTGCTATTATTTAAAAAAAAAAAATATTTTTCTTTAATATTTAATATCCATAAAATTCTACAAATATTGTGAGTTAAAAAAAAACTGTACTATCCAAAACGGCGTACACTCTCTTTCAATCTTTTCTGCAGAATGCGCATACGAACTTATTATAATACAAACTGGTATCATTTTCAATGGCAGTCCAACAAAAAATGCATTAGCGTCTGTATATCTTGTCAGAGTTCACTCATAACTATATAGTTACTGTATTTTTTGTTCGTTTTGCACAAGTAGATATGAGAAATGCAAATATCAATACCAGGAACGTCGTGTAGGACCCCAAATAAAATGCATTTTAAATAGATCATGAAACAACATTTCATCATGTTGGTAAAATATTGTGTCTTGTGTGAATGGAACAATAACTCATTTGCGTTACGAAAAAAAGGTTCTGAGATACGCGTACGTTTTATAGAAATAATGTTTTAAATAAATAATTGCTCTCACATTTGATTTTAAAATAAAAAATTCTAATCTAGTCCTCAAGATTAAACTTGGAAGATAAAAAATTGATCGGTAAAAATATTATGCAATAAATCTTTATTGTTCGATTCTACGCAGACGACATCAGTTAGTAAATATTATTTATAAACATAACATTCTATAATGTTGGAGATTTTAAAAAAATTTTCATACAAGTAAATACTCGGATCAAGTGTACAGTTGTACAACTTACAAGCATAAATTATGAACGTTTGATTCATAAAAAATTTTAAATAATTTCACATGGTGCTCTCTTATATTATCCGTCAATTTTAGAATTGGACAGTTACAATAAACAGACTTTGGCAACTAATATTTATTACAATTGGCAGCAAATTTTATGCTTATTTTTTGTAAATAAAATGCTATCGACTATATTGGAATTCTAAATATCACAATCGCGTAAAATAGTGTTACTAGGACAAGTCTCTTTATTCCTTGAATGTACCAAAAAAGAAAAGTTTTGCTTTATTTATCATATATTTACGTAATCATATCAGAATCTATTATCCCGTGATATTGTTTTGTTATAAATACAAATACGTATGTAGTTTAAAACTCGTTGTTAGATATCAGAAAAAGAGATGTGAAAACAGAAAAGATATAAGAATAAATTAGGGCAACAACTGATGAGACTTTTTTCAAAAAAAAAAAAAGTATAAAAACGATTTGAAAAGTATAATTATTGAATCAAATGTGGACTCGCGGTGAGTTTAAGAAAAGATTGTTGAATGAAAATAAAAATTCATTTACATTCTTTTTTAACTCATTATGGGTTTTATTACTAGCATATATGTACATAATAATGCTGCCATGTTGAACTTGGCGCCAAATAATATATTTGAGTTGATAAAAATCAGATGCAAATTTATCATTCGATTTACCATAAATCAAGAAAGTGTATATGGTACTTATCGCTACTAATTTTTCAAACAACGAATCAAGTTTTACTTTAACTTCATCAGTATACTACAAATAAGGCGCTGTTTCTTGAGAGAAAACATTATAGTTCTACTATCCGAGCTGTCTGTAAATAAATTGAAACAATATAAACCCACTGTCACCGCCCAATAGTCATAGTATATGATAACAAGTAAATACACGTAAAAAACAAATCCAAAGAGACGACGCAAACACATAAACATACGTCACAAAAATCTCAACGTAGGGATGATTTCAATGTAAAATTAAGGAAAGAACGACTGGTAGAATAAGGATCCCGAATAAGTGAGATCAGATTTGTTAGAATGCAATATAACAGTATACAAATTACTAAACTTAGTACTTTAATGTGAACGTTAATGCAGAGAGTGTTATACGACTAAGTAACATTGATGTATATAATGATTTGTATGTACCAATTAACGTTGAATGCAGAATTGTACGATAAAATTGCATAAATCAATTGAAACAAACATTGATTATCTGTAAGTCGTCGTAGACGTTATTGTAGATGTGTTATGTGTTTTAGAAGAAAGAGGCATACAATGATCATAAGTATGTAAAGAAATCCCGCTCCTTATTTCTGTATTTAATTATGTAAAAAAGTACGACGAAAAAACATATAATACTTATCAACTGTCATATATACATTTAAGTTTTTATTTGAATAAAGTATATTTAACTTTTAAATTTTTCCGCTTTATTCAAATTGTATAAATTCTTTTTGAATAGATATATATTTCATTTTTGATATTTATCCATTTTTTACTCTCATATATCTTCATATATACTGTGATGATAATAAATTGTAGATATTATAGCTATTATTATAGCTATAATATCAGAAATACAATACCTTGATTTAATTCAGTGGTGTAGCAACTGGGGGGCAGGAGGGGCAGCTGCCCCCCGTAAATTTGGACGGGGAGGCAATATAGTCATTTTTCCTCCTCCCCCACTCAAAAACAATTTATAGTTATTTATTTTAACAGCTTTATAGTGAACTATAAAGCTGTTAAAATAACAAAGATATTTGTGACGCTTAAATAAAAATGCATTTATATATATACTCAAATGACAAAAATTCATCATATACATATATATATGTATATGATGAATTTTTGTCATTTGAGTTTGCCCCCCCCCACAAAAAATTCTGTTGCTACGCCCCTGATTTAATTAATTTTTAAAAAAATAACATAAGAGAATTTTTTCAAAATACCAATTTTTTGTAATTATCACTTTACGAGTAAATGCGGAGAATTACATGATTAAAATCATTAATTTCTTCTACATGCCCTTAAAAATACCGGGCATGCAGAATAATATTAGAGACCGGTGTGCATAACCAAACACATTAATTTTCTCAAAGTATGCTGGAAAAAGCAGTACGTGTTTACGGTTCACATAATGAATGAAAAAAGAGAAAATGGATGAAATACTGGTTGGAGTTTTGCGGTATATGACTTTCATGTGATTCTGATTTGCAGTTCTGGCCTTTTAATTGGACTGAAGCCAACCCAGTAAACACGTATATATATATATATATATATATATATATATATATATATATATATATATATATATGCTTTTTGTATGCAGACACCAAGTGTTTTTTAATATTATTTTTTTTTTTTTTTTTAATCCTAAAACCGAATGTCAAAGTTGCATAAATGGTTGAGACTTGTTGAGAAGTTTGTGAGAATGCAGTAATTTTACTCGATCATTCCCGGAGATTTATGAGGCAATATCTTAATTGCAGATGTAAAAACTATTTAATGCATTCACGCAGTTTAAATCAACGATGACGTCGAATCAGTTTGGGCGCCTGCGGTGCGGCAGGTCGTCGCCTCGGCGACGCTGCAAACTAATTTGTTAAACTGGTACACAAATCATGAAAAAGTAAAAATTTAATTAATTCGTATAATATAAATTATTTACATTAAATAAGCCATTTACCATTTTGACACTAGAAAATATCTTCGATGATTATAGGGATCGATTAAAAATTGGTCTTTTGGCTTATACAACAGTAAAAAGTTATTTCTATATATGTTTATTTATTTTTTATATTATATATATATATATATATATATATATATATATATATAATTTTTTTTTACTCGATAGATGTACTTTAATAATTTTTCATAATTCTATTTTAAATTCAAAATCATATAGAATCTTCAGAGTAAAAATTTAGAATCATTCAATAAAGTCATTACATATGATTTTGGTAGTAGTATAATGCAGAATGAAAGATGTGATTAGCATTAGCACAAATTATGCACTAGCATCTCCATCGTCTCAATAGCACGGCTCAGCGGCAATACTCGACGCTGAGATTCTCGACATCTGAAAAATCTCTTCTCTCTGTCTAACAAGGGGGGGGGGGGTAGGTTGGTGTCTGATGCCGATTTTTTTGTAACTTTGCAGGTCAAAAGAGAATCCAGACTACAAAAAAAAATAATAATATAAGCGTGAGTTGTAAAAAAAGTTACCCTCTTGAATATCATAATTCAGAAAATCTACCCCTAGAATGCTTCGGCATACGAAATATATAGTTTAAGATTTTGGACTTTGTTGCTGCAAATATCTTGTTTCGATATTAAGTAATGGATTAAAATATTTGGTTTGGACAATCAATAATAATATGACTAATTTTTTCTTAAAAATATGGCACTTGTTCTTATATTACTAAACCCTTTTGTTATGTAAAAACTATCTTTCAAAAACTTTATATGTTTTTGTTTAGCAGGCGATTTTAATGATGATGATAGAGGTACAACAGAACTGTTTATAGAATTTATATTTAGGTTCAGGCACGTACATTATATTTCCATTGAAAATTGTACACACATACACATAACATATCCTTTCGCATATCATCCCTTTAACCCTCATTTAACCCTTAAAAATAAATGAAAAAAAAATTCGCTCCGATATATATGCAAGTAGAAAAAATTAAGGATTTTTTAAAATCTTCCAGTTCGTAAACTATCTCTAATATAAGGTTACCATCCGTCCTGGTTTTTCGTGACATATCCCATTTTTTCGATGTCCCCTGGAGGCTTTGAAAAAAATTTTGGAATTTTAATTTTTGAAGGATATATCAACCTGTAGAATTTTATTGCGCATATTTTTTCTTATATAAAAAAAGTTATAGCTATTCTTTTGGATGGCTGAATGCCATCATAAGCTGTCATATAAGTACTACTCTTCAGTCCTACAGATTTTGTGACAATCTGCGAACGATTGAGTTAATTTATTTTATTATTTGAATTTCCTTTTGTTAATTTTAATTTTGGTTCAATCTGGACATCGATGGATTAAGAACGAGTTTCCAAATTCGATCGAGGAGACTTTTCAGTTTCGACTGTGGATCAACAAACCGACTATCTTGGAGAATTTCAATTTGTTTAATTTATTTATCTAAATAACTAATTGATTTCGATTCAAACTTTTAATCTTTTCAAATTTGCCGCGTAAAAACTATAAGATTTGTTACAATTTTGAATTTTGTGACAATCTGGGAATGATTGTCGGTTTGAATTCATTCCAGTAGAGGCAGCACCTCCTGGACAAGCAAATTTGAATCCAATTTAAATATCAAACTCAATTAGATTTATTTAAAATAAGAGAGATTGACAATATTAATTAAAGGTGAACTGACTAACAAAAAAAATGCTTTAAGAATATGAATATGTATAATTAACGATAGGTTTAAAAGAGGATTTTATTATTAATTTTATTATTAACTTTAAGAGCTCGGAGGTCCAATTTAAAAAGAAATCAAAATTATCTTAGACTTTTATTACTCATAAATTAGTTGGTTAGAGAAAACTTAAATATTAGTAGAACGCGATTTTACGAAGGGCAAATGATTAAGTAAGCGGGTGATACAAATGTTTAATTATTAAGAACACCCAGACTGTAAGAAAGAATAATTAAATTCAGATTGCTAAATTCAAAGAAATAAGACTAAGAATCGCACTTGGATTTGTATATAATAATTTTAATTTATAGGACTTTTTAATAGCGTTAAGAGAGAACTATAGTTTATAAGGAAACCATAAATTAGAACAGATTGACAGAATATTTAGGAAACCCGAGTAGATATCAGGGCAGTTTGTCGCCTGTGATATGTCGCGAGGAACCTTTGGCGCCAGTCAGGAAAGTCGTAAAGCAGTTCTAAGAAAACGAGCTTAGGTCATTTCGGGTGGTACTTAGAGATCAAGGGCGAGTTTTAATTGGGTAATGAGACATTAAAAAACTAGAGTAGGGCTGCGCAGAAAATCCCCTGCGATGCGCAAGGACCTCTGGAGCTCAGATCGACTCTCAGAAGATTGATCAGATTTCGATCCGCTTTCGACTCTTGATCTTTGTCGCTCCGCATTTGAATTTCTGTCACGCGTTGGACTTAGAATAATTTGAATTCGAATCGTTTTGGTTAAAAGATTTTAACTGTTGAACCTTTGTAATTATAATCAAGATCATTTGAGATTTACAGATATAGTAATAAATTGGGTTAATTTTCTATTAAATTCGAGTTTCATTTATTTCCATATTTATTAAATCCGTTTTCAGTTTTTAACTAATAATCTATTTTTTTCTCATAATTGGACATCGATGGTTACTATTCAAATTTCTAGTGGACCCTAACGAAAGGATTCTTCAATCCTTAAGTGGAATCTAAAGGACCCAGCGGAATTTCAACCGAGAGTAAATTTTAATTCGGTTAAAATTTCATTTTTTCCTCCTTTTAAATTTTCGCGCCGGAATTATTTCAGATTCGTTACAATTTGTGGGAAATGGATTGTTCTTTCCACCAAAATATACGGCCCACAAGTCCGTTAAGTAGTAGTGGCAAATAAACACGTCAGTTATTTCAAAAAGACATAAGAGAAATTTTATTAAGAACTTTTATTGCACATGGTGCGTAGTCGTGCGATAGTAGCGAAGGTCTATGACTATCTGTCTATATGAGAAAGGAGACTCGCAGGCAACTCTTGCGCGGCAAGGTTGCTCATAAACGAAGGTTAGTCCAAAGTGGTTTCTAACATAGAGTGGAAACTTCGTAGCAACTTTGGAGCAACAAGGTTGGGAATAAACCGAGGTTATCCCCACAAATTTAATACATTTGGCGCCATCTCTGGGCCGAGCGCACCACCGCGGATCACCGGGTCGTCGGTAAATTACCATTTATACAAATTATATATTACCACCTAAGTCAAGTCAGTTTTAATTGAAGCCTCGTGGCGCTGCCTGTTTCCGTGCACGCCACGAGGCCGGAAGAGAGCCGCCACTTTGTCGCTTTGCTTTGTCATTCTGTAAATCTGTACTCTGTGCTCGACGTTTTACAAGGCAACACAACACTCAACATGCCTAAGTTCGCGTTGTGCAAATTGAATTTGAAATAAGTGTTGAGAAGTAACCCACCGTCTTCCTCAAGTCCACAAGGCTTATTATTTGCCTCTCGGTATTAATTAGCCTGTTGGATAAATCACTCTGGGATTCGGATTATAATGGCTTTTTGATAAATCACCTTTGACTAACGGAAAATGTTTGGCTTGACCAAAGGAGGCATGAGGAGCAAACGTCCGATATTTCGAGGACAAATTGTAGTAGGTGAGTTCTCTTATTCAATCTCTTTTCATTTCTATTTTCAAAATTAAATTATTGAATATAATACAGAGGCGTAGCAACAGAATTTTTCGTGGGGGGGGGGTAAATTCAAATGACAAAAATTCATCATATATGTACATATATTTCTATATAAATGCATTTTTATTTAAGGGCATGCTCTGCCCGTAGTTTGTGAAAATTTTTTTTCGAAGTCACCACGGCCAAACGAAATGATATATCGCTTTGAAACTTTGGGATATGGGAAATGAGACACTAAATTGCGTTTTAAAATAATTTCAGTAGTAATTTTGAAAAAAAAGTCCGATCCCTGCCTTATCGACTTAGCTTTTTTTTTCAAAATTACTACTCAAATTAAATTTTAGAATGCAATTTAGTGTCTCATTTCCCATATTCCAACGTTTGAAAGCGATATATCATTTCGTTTGGCCGTGGTGACTTCGAAAAAAAAATTTTCACAAACCACGGGCAAAGCATGCCTTTAAGCGTCACAAATATCTGTTATTTTAACAACTTTATTAATTCCAATTTTTAAATGTTAAATTGCGATGTGCAATTTAACTGCGGGGGCAGCTGCCCCCCCTGCCCCCCCCTGTTGCTACGCCACTGGTATAATATATTCGTAATAATAATAAACCTAATATATATTGTTACCTAATAATATATTATTACTATCTTGAGTTAAAGTGATATATGTACAAAGTAAAAAGATATTAATATCAGAAACTTTATCATAAATAATACTTTTGCTTTAGAAAAATCGATCTTTTTATCTGATTAAGGGTGTTGGAGACAAGTTCTAATCTAAAAATTCGATTTTTTCATTTTACTTAACAAATATTAAAATTAGAATTATTTCCCTCTTTAGAATTATTAATCAATTTGTAACTAGAATTAGACACATAACGAGAAAATATCTAATTCAAATATTTTTTTAAGTGAAACGAAAATATTGAATTTTGAAGTTAGATTTTGAATTCCTCGTTTTATGCAAAAAATATTTAACTATAATTTTCATTGAGTAAACTTGAGAATGGAATTTTGAGCTTAACACTTGGATCCAACACCCTTAATCGATTAAATCGAATCGATCTTTTAGAATTGTTAGTCGTTAATTTCAAACAAAGATATCTTTGCTTCAAATTTGAGATTCAAATCAAAGTTACATACACACATACTTACATACATATATTAGTTACATACAACATGTTTCTGTATTTTCAGGAGGCAAAGAAGGCAAAAAAAAGAAGATGAGAATTGAAGAAGAAGATTAGAATGTTTAATCATGTAATGAAATCAGCTCCATTATAAGATTGAGTGATTTTTTTACTTGAATCAAAGAAAAATTATAATAGTAATTCAATATTATTATTTTTAATGTACTAATAAATTATTTTTATAAATCTAAAACTGAATTCGACTATTTTTTGATAATATACTTTAGTTTAATCATTAATCAGTCTCTTAAAGAAATCTTATGATTACAAATTACTCAGTTTTGCACATAAATAAAATCTGATAAAATATATTAGATTTAGAATTTTACGTCAACAATTTCCAAAGTGAACATTTTAGTCTGTTTATAAAAATTTGGATGGCAGGAATTAAAAAAGCATATAGCATATTTATATTCGCTATGTACAGAATAAAATCACATCTCAAGAGTTAACAAACGACAACAAATTTATTGCTATATTAAGTATAATACATATATATATATATATATATATTTATAACAATTTCTATAATATCGGCTCAACACTTGCATGCGCACAGCATCACAAAACATGTAGCGCTTTAATTAAGTATGTAAATGTTTTGGGAACTTGCAGCCGCATTGTTTATAGATTATAATAATTAATTGAAAAACATGTTCTAGTATTTAATCCTTAAAACAAAATAACGATGGGAAACAAGAACCTTGCTGTCACTGTATTTAAGCTGGTCAGATTTAATAGTCGAAAACAAATAGTGTCTTTTATCCCTATAAGACTTATAAAAAATTGTAGGGAGATAAAAATCTCCATTTATTTACATTTGTCTAAAAAGTTTTTTAAAACATAAGTAATATAGCACTGTAATATGTTACTAAAAAAGAATACAAATTATTAATTATATATTATTAATATTTCAGAGCTCCTATCGACTAGAAGGCATTAAGAAAGTCGCATTATTTACATTAAATTACAAAAAAGTAGCATGGAATCTTGAAAAAAAAAAATCGCAAAATATTTTCGATAAATTTTAGAAAATGTCAAAAAATTAAAATTATATTACTGTTTTAAAGTTGTTCTTTAATTATATTTTTAAAAATTGTTCGAATTAACTAGTTCAAAAAATGCAAAAAAGTCAACAAGTCGTATTTTTCAACAAAGTGGCAGTTTTTTTTTTTTAAAAAGGCGCAAGAATTTGCCAAATTCGAGCCATGAGTTACCTACAAACAAATCTAAAAACCTACATAAACAATACGTTATTTTTTAAATGAAATATTTAGAATGTAGACATTTTAAGTACATTTTTTATATAAAAATAAAAATTCGACAGATAAGAGTTGAAAAACAAACAATATTTGTTTTGACCATCAACAGACCAGTCTTGAGAGTATCGGGTCCAAGTCGTATCTTTAAAATGTAATTTCTTTATTTTACTTAAAAAATATTAAAAATAGATATTTTCATCATTTTTGCGTAAAATGAAGAATTCGAAATATAATCGTTGGGTAAAATGAAGAAATCGAATTTTGAAGTTAGGACTTGAGAGCACAACACCCTTAAACTTTTTAATTTTTCGGCCCAAGGTTCCTCTCATAATGTTTTTATTCGCTATTCTCTTGAAACGAAAAGCCGATTTTCTTGTTACATTATATTACTTAATTCATCCAGGGTGGACAATTCGTTGGAGATTGAAATGCTTGTAAAGTGGGCGGCTGCTGATAATGTTGAGCGTTTTGCTGAAGATGCTGTGGCCGCATTTGAGCTCCCTGAGATGGTGGAGGTAGTGGAGGCGGCGGCGGCGGCGGTGGATCACATATGGAATGCATCAATGGAAGTGGATTACCTGGAGGAGGTTTTCCTAAGTATGACTGTGCCGATTCATACTCGATATGATGTTCCGCCAATCCAATCTGATTTTGTAATTGACTGTCGTCATTATTCAGACCTAATAAGATAAAAAGCTTTGATTAAAATATCTCAATTGGTTACAATTTTTAAATATTTAAAATAAATTCTACTGTAATCCGGGTGTCGTTTTACAAGGTAAAAAGTTGATTTTTTTTTTTGCAAAACTTGGGAAAGAAAATTCTGTGTACTAACAATAAGTAACCAAGAAAATATTTCTTGAGGATATCTAAGAAACCCACGAAGTATAAAATTTGGATGTAAGCAATAAAAACTTTAACAACAAATTTCACAGAACTTCAATAAGTTAAAATCAAAGAAAAGATAAAAAATATAAAATATAGAAGGTATAAAAATAACAAGCTTTGGATAAAAAACCGCTGCGTGTACAAAATTTTTACAAAATAAAATAAAAATTTTAATCTTCAATAGAAGTTAAGAAAATTTAATTTAGAATTTGAGTTAAACATTTTTTTTTACTTTTAAAGTATAAATTTTATGCACTTAAACAAATTTCTTAAGGTTCTAAATAAATTTTGAGTCCTTTTGAAATCCTTTACAATTTTTTTATAATAAATATAACAAGAGATTTCAAGCAATTTAAGCGATTTTATGCGATTTCAAAGATTCAAGACATTTTAAAGGAATTCAAAAGATTTCAAGACATTTGAAATGATTTTTAAAAGAATTAATAATCTAAATAAATAAATAATAAAAATAAATAAATAAAACGAAAATTTTTTAATATGAAAATTATTATTTTAAATTTTTAAATTAATTTTTTTCGAAAATGAGTAGCAATTTTTTAAATTTTTAGTCTTAAAATACTTCTTACTCATCCTAGAAAAGAAAAAAAATTGAAACTGAAGAGGACAAGATTGTTTGGGTTGAAATGAATCGAGGCTAGGCGTGTTTCACAAAATTTTAAAGAGGAGACACCACCGAAATTTTAACCCGTTTAAATTTAAATAACTAAAAGGTGTTGATTTTTTTTATTGCATTATTTTCGACGTAGAATGACGTACCTTTTTAAAAAAAAAAGTATATAAAAATTTTTGAGCTATTTAGAATTTTTATTTTTTCAAGTATTCAAGATATCGATAAATCCATACGAGAATTTGTTTTCATTTTATTAAAATAAAAATTATTATTTATTATTATTTTATTTATTTCCGTATAAAAAATAATAAGAAATGACATTAATATAGACAAATTTTGGACTTTGAGAAAGTGTTTATTAAGTTGAAATTATTTAAACTTTGCCTTTAAAATTGATCTTCTTCTGCAACTTTTGTTGTTTCTCAGGGTGGTCACAAGATTCAATTTTTTTCATTTCCCTGACATTTCCCTGACTTTCAGACAAATTTCCCTGACATAAAAGTATCAAAATGCGAACAAATTTTCAGTAAAAATACTATTGAAATTTTTCAAAAATTTCGTATAATATCACTTTAAATCTTTTGAAATTTAAAATCACTTCACTTAAAATTCGTAAACATCTCTTAAATTTATGACAACCTTGGAAATCTCTTAAAATTCGACGAAATCCCTTCATTAATATTTCATGAAAACCCTTAAATTTTCACTAATTGCTTTAAAATTCCTCAAAATCATTTAAATTCCTTTAAATTCCTAAAAAAAAAACTTCAAAATCTTTTAAAATTTCCTACAATCCTTCAAAATTCCACAAAATCTTTTAAAAATCTCTTGAAATACTTCAAAATTTCATGAGGAACTTTAATATCTCTTACAATGCGACAAAATCTCTTAAAATTATTGGAAACTTATTGAAATCCCTTAAAATTCGATGAAATCTTTTGAAATTCCTAGAAACATCTTTAAATTCCTTAAAATATCACTATAATTTTTACAATCCTATTAAAGTATAAAATGTCATAAAATCTTTAAAATATATTAAAATTCCATGAAATTCTTTACAGTTTCACAAAATCTCTTACGAATCATAAAAATCTTGTGAAATGCTTTAAAATTCAATAAGGAACTTTGAAATTCCCTAAAATACATTAAAATCTCTAAATAAAAATTCTTGAAAACAAAAACCTCACAAAATTCTTTACAAATGAAAAACAATTTTTGAAATTTGTTTTAATTCCACAAGGAATATTTAATATTTTTAAAATCATTTTAAAGATTTTCAATAAAAACCCTTAAAATTTCTTAAAAAACCTTCCAAGTTTCTTAAAATCCTTTATAATTCCATATTGAAAACTCTTCAATCCTTTAAAATACATAAAAACCTCTTAAAATTTTGTAAAATTTCACAAAATCTTTTAAAAAACATAAAAATCTCATGAAATCCTTTAAAATTCCACGAAGAACATTAAAGTCTCTTAAAATTACTTTAAAAAAATCAAAATTTCTTAAAATTCTTACAAGCTTTTTAAAATCCTTTAAACTTCCATAAAGAACTTTAAAATTCCACTAAATTTTTTTAATATTATATAAATCTCTTGTAATTCCTTTAAATTCCTAGAATGCCTGGAAATTCTTTATAATCCTTCGAAATTCTTGAAAAGTTTCTAAAATCTGTTAAATAAACTATAAAATCTATTGTATATGCAATATACGAAAAAAATAACATAATTAGCATAAATGTCAATTTCCATTTTCCCTGACAACTACTCGCGTTTCCCTTCCATTTCCCTGACTTCCCTGACATATGGCCACCCTGTTTCTGATTGGTAATTTTTGTGTACACTTTTTTTTACGATTTTGAACAAACTCTTGTATGGATTTACCGATATCTTGAATACTTGAAAAAAATAAAAATTCTAAATAGCTCAAAAATTTCTCTATATATTTTTTTAATACGTTGCGTCATTCTACGTCGAAAATAATGTTATAAAAAAATCAACACCTTTTAGCCATTTAAATTTAAACGGGTTAAAATTTCGGTGATGTCTCCCCTTAAAATTCTAAAATATTTTGTAATTGAAAAACATGAAAAATACCCGAAAATACCTCGGATCATTCTTATCCTTGGGGGAGGAAGATTGATAGGTGGTAATGTTTGATAAGGTGGATGGTGTTCTTCTCTAGGACCTGGCGGTGGTCGGCCCCAAGGTACCCTTGCGTAGTGTCCTGGCCGAGGACCAAGATGGGGTAGAAGAGGGAGGGCAGGTTGTCCAGGACCGGCTGAACCTTCAGGATCACCGCTTGATGCACTTTCTGGGCCTTCTCGAGAAAAACATATTCATCAATACAGAATCCCATGCAAATTGCACATGGTATGGCAAAATTCAAGTGTTTGAACTTACCTGAGTTGGGAACTCCGATTGACTGATCTCCATTGCGCTTGTCACCTATTAATTATAAATATACATATCAGTAACATTTGAACAACAAATAAAAAATCAATTTTTTTATTTTTCAGCTATTATGTTCATTCAAAACCATGCTTATATTTTCAAGAATTCCAGTTTCTCAGTTCCCTGTCCTCGTCTTCAGTGCCTGACAACTGAAAAAATGTTTGAGTCAGTTAACTTGACATCCAGGAATTAAAAAAAAAATTTTCGGCTCAAGGCTCCACAATTCTGCTACGATAACTGAAAGTCACTAAAATTGCAATATAATTAATGCAGAATTCCGTAGAAAAATCTCTCTTAACTCCAAAGCTGATGCGGTTCCTGATGAGAAAAAAAACTATCTTCTAAGATGTCGTTATAAAAGAAAAACTATATACTAAGAATATCGTCTTCCGTCAGAATAGCCATCTGAAATTCTATAAAAGCAGTCGCAAAGAAGAAAACCTTGAAGATGTGACGACAAATTCTGTAAAATTCTATCAACAGTTTAAGAAGCAACACTAAAGTGAAAGCGCAGTTAGACTGAAAAGGTTTAGATACGAAAACTCGACGAAAGCGCAGGTCGAGTTGTCGTTTATGTACTTTTTATGGTATAGATTCGATTCAATCGCGGAATGATCAAATAAGTCGAGATTAGCGACATTGTAGCGCTGTTTGGCTAATTTCCTGCGAGAGAGACCGGTCGATCGTTTCTCGGATACTGAACGCGGTCTCTCGCGATTAAAGGGGAAAAGGGTGCTAAATAAATCCTTTCCAGAAGGTATCCAGCACTTTCGCTCCCAAGATACCATTATAACTACAGACCTGGATGTGTAGGTGGCATAAGTGGCTTGATTCTGTCGCCAGAAGATGGACCCAAGCCTGCCGAGGTCGCAGTGTGTAGATTTTGGTGCTGACGATCTCCTTCTCTGCTTAAACAGTCGAGTCACATTTGTTAGTAATAAACCGAGCGATTAAGATATATTAATTAGGGCCTTTCTGATAGCCCCTCATTTCTGCCATCGAACTTTCTGAAATATAACAGAGTGAAAAAAAACACGACCAAGAGGAACAGGGAAATTCAGACTGCACGAAATTTTAAAGAAAAAATACGACTAATCGACTAATTTATTTCAATTGAATAAAATTTTGTTTAATTTAAATAAATATTTCGTTTAAATTAAATAAGTTTCTTGTTTGGCAGTTCAAAAAAAATAAGGTAACAATTTTTGCAAAAAAAAATTTTATTTAATTTTAATTTTCTCTGAAAATTTAGTCATATTGTATTTTTTGTTTGAATTAAACAAATACTTTGTTTAAAACAAAAAAATATATATTTTATTTATATAAAAATATATAAATAAATATTTTGTTAATTGAAGTAAGTTTATTTCATTCAATTGTATGACTTCAAATTTTGTTGTTAAATTAAAAAAAAACTTTTTCTGAGTGCATTGAAAGATGCAGAATTGAAATATAAAACTTTAATAATAATTTTACCATTTTAATTAAATGCACCAGATATTTAAAAAATTTTCATTTTAAATTAATAGCACTTGAAATATAACAATTTTTATGTTGAAAATATTTCCGAGAATTTTAAGTGATTATAAAAAAAAAAAAAAAAAAAAAAAAAAAAAAAAAAAAAAAAAAAAAAAAACGAATAGATTTAATGAAATTTCAAGGAGCTTTAATAAATTTCCATGAATTCGGATTAATTTAAAAATCCAAGCCCTGTAGGTATTCTTGGTTTGCCCTTGTTTGCGTTTTTTAACATGCTCTCCTTTAAAGTATCGGACTAAAAACTAGAGGATTTCTCGGAAAATCGTTAAGCTTAAGAGAACTTTTAAAACTGGAACTGCTTAAGAATTTTCCCGACAGTCTTTGAATCTTCTTTGAAATTTAGTACTGTCACTCTTTTGTCTGCCTCATTTAATATAAGTCTGTAAGAAAATGAATTGTCATTCCGATTCCTATTGTTAGAGTGGAAGCTCTTTCTCGAGTCACTTTTCCTTTTTCCTTGAACGTTAGTGTTTTATTACAAAAAAAACTTAAAAAATATAATACATAATTGCATTTTTTTTTTAACTCTATCAAGTCGAAAATGTTTACACCTTGTACATCTTATTAAAAAATCTTCTGTCTCTCGTCTAGTCTCCTTTACTCTTCAACATAGCTACAATCTTATGAATACAAAAAACATATTACTCTTCTTAATTAGCGATGGAAAAATACAACTAAATATATTTACAGAAAAATGAAAGTAACGCGTTAACATCTAGCCGTCGATCCGTGGAATTCAGCAAACACCCGTAGTAATAATTTATAGTTTTATTAATACTATGCTGTGGTACACGTTCAAAATTCTCAAATAAATCAAATCCTAAATCAAAAATTGTTGTACTTAATTACAAATTATAACATACGTTAAATATCATAATTGCTATTCACCTATCGACAATATCAAAAAAATAAACAATTATTAAACTTGAATAGTATTTTGTTTTTCATTATGAAACCACGGGTAGAGAATCGATTGAAGAACAATTATATCTGAAAGCAATAACAAATGCTCTAATTACTCCATTTTACAACACTAGGCTTTCACATAAATAAATAAATAAATAAAATACATTTTGCGCAGTAAACAGCAATGAAGAAAGGATTTACCCACCAGTGCCTGCTGCAAAAAATATATTTTATTTCTTCTTAATTTCCTTGAGAACTTTGAAAATCTAACAAATTCTTCAGATTCTTTCGAAATTTCTTAAAATTTTTTTAATCTTCTAAATATCTCCTGAATAGTTTTTACCATTACTATAAAAATTTAAATCTAATCTATACTCAAAAATTGAGTAGTAAACCCATTGGAATAGATGTATTTGAAATAATTATAAATTTCTAATTATAAATTACTAATTATAAATTTTTGTACGTTATATTAATCGCAAATTATATAGTTATTTTTCTTACAATTTTTCTTTCTTCTTCTTCTTGTTAGTAGAGTAAAAACATTATATACATATTTAGAGAGAAAAAATCAAATTAATAAAAGTTACGTAAAAATCAAGGGATGAAGGATGGAGAGTAAAGAAAATTGTCAAAGAAAAAGCGTTACACAATAAGTGGAATACCCCTTATTGCATACGGGATAATTATTCAGAATAATTAGTAACTCGATATGAGGGCCAGAATACCTTTCTTGTCAAAAGTTAATTGTCGGATTGTTTACTTTCATGAAAGTAGTGTTAATAGTCAATGTATATAATATAGGATATGTGTTTAATTGTTTCATAATTGGTAATCGATGCTCAGTGAGACACTAAAAATAAACATGTTCAATATCGAAAATATATTTAATCAAGGGTTGTTTATTAAATGAAAGGTGCTTCAGACTTACCCCATGCCGTGACGTTGAGAGGACGGTCGCATGCTTTGATGCATTGGTAGTTCCTGAAAAAATAGTAGAATAACAGATTTTACAAAATTTTTAAATATATTTGAAATTCAATAAAATTTTCTACTTTTAAGCGAAATACTATTAATTTTATACAGAAACTGTTCGGAGCAATCTCGAAGGCTTTTCAAAAAAGCCACAATTTTGTTCTCTTGGCTTTTTTATATTTTGCTTTGGACACATTGCTCTGTTACTAAAAATCTTAAAACTGAAGAGAAATTACCTCTACCCCTTCCACGTCGGAAAATCTGCGTTTAACACCTTGCAATTTGTGGTGTTCAGACAAGTCAGGCTTATGCTGTAAACGACGATCAAGATGCGGAGGCTGAACAGAGTAGTGAACTTGAGCTTGCATCTGTCCATTATGATATTGCACTTGTTGAGCATGAAAGTGCATTTGTGCTTGAACTTCTGGTGGAGGAAGATTTGATGACGACATTTGCATCTGAAAATATATTTAGTTTCTCAGTCTTTTCTTTACAGAAAAGTATTAAAAATGCGACTAAATTTTCAGTAAAAATACTATTGAAATTTTTCAAAAATTTCGTATATCACTTTAAATATTTGTAAATCACTTCAAAATACTTAAAATTCGTAAAAATCTTTAAAATTCTTGAAATTCCTAGAAGCATCTTAAAATTCGACGAAATCTCTTCATATTTGTTAATATTTCATGAAAACCCTTAAATCTTCACAAATTGTTTTAAAATTCCTCAAAATCATTTAAAATGCTTCAAATTCCTCAAAAAACTTCAAAATCTTTTAAATTTCCTACAATCCTTCAAAATTCCACAAAATATTTTTAAAATCCTCTGAAATATTTCAAAATTCCACGAGGAACTTTAATATCTCTTAAAATGCGTCAAAATCTCTTAAAATTATTGGAAACTTATTGAAATCTATTAAAATTTCATGAAATCCTTTACAATTTCGCAAAACTTTTTTACGAATCATGTAAATCTCGTGAAATACTTTAAAATTCAATAAGGAACTTTGAAATTCCCTAAAATACGTTAAAATCTCTAAACAAAAATTCTTGGAAACAAAAACCTCACAAAATCCCCTAAAATCACTTTTAAAAAATCAAAATTTCTTAAAATTCTTACAAGCCTTTTAAAATTCTTAAAAATTACAAAATCTTTTAAAAATCTCTTGAAATATTTCAAAATTCCACGAGGAACTTTAATGTCTCTTAAAATGCGTCAAAATCTCTAAAAATTATTGATATCTATTAAAATTAGATGAAATCCTTTACAATTACACAAATTCTTTTTACGAATCATATAAATATCGTGAAATCCTTTAAAAATCAAAAATAATTTTTGAAATTTTTTTAAATTCCACGAGGAATATTTAAATTCCTTAAAATAATTTTTAAAAATTTTTAAATTCTTAAAAATCTCTTTAAATTCCATAAAACTTTATAAAATATTTTATAAATCATCAAAATCTTGTGAGATTCTTTAAAATTTTAATCAAATCCCTTAAAATTACTTTTGAAAAACCAAAATTTCTTAAAATTTTTACAAGCCTTTTAAAATTCTTTAAAATTCCACGAGAATATTTTTAATCCCTTAAAATTTCTTAAAACTCTTCCAAATTTCTTAAATTCCTTTATAATTCCATGAAAAACTTTTAATCTTTTAAAATACGTAAAAATCTCTTAAAATTTTGTAAAATTCCAGAAAATCTTTTAAAAATCTCATGAAGTCCTTTAAAATTCCATGAGGAACATTAAAAACTCTTAAAATTACTTTAAAAAATCAAAAAAAATTCTTAAAATCTTACAAGCTTTTTAAAATCGTTTAAAACTCCACAAGGAACTTTAAAATTCCTTAAAATTCCTTTAAATTGCTTGAATTCCCCAAACTTTCTTAAAAATCTCTTAAAATTTCATGAAGTTTTTTAAAATTTCACTAAATCTTTTATATATTATACAAATCTCTTGTAATCCCTTTAAATTCCTAGAAACCTCTTAAAATCTTTTAAAATTATTGAAAATCTCTTGAAATCATTAGAAGCCCAAAGATTTCAAAGAATACCTGGAAATTCTTTATAATCCTTCGAAATCCTTGGAAATTTTCTAAAATCTGTTAAATAAACTATAAAATCTATTGTATATGCAATATACGAAAAAAATAACATAGTTAGCATAAATAACAATTTCTATTTTCCCTGACAACTACTCGCATTTCCCTGACAATTTTTTTTTTCTGACTGACCTGATGCTGAGGTTGTGATTGCGCGACGGGTAGTTGTTGACCTTGGTAAAGCCAAGGTGCTTGAGGAGGCGGCGGTCCATGAGTCGGAGGTGGAACGCTGGTAAGCATATTAACGGAATGTTGCATTTGATCAATCGTTGGAGGAGGTACCATCCTCGGCGGCGGAACAGGTTGAGGAGCAGCAGACACTCCTGGATCAGGAGGACCAACTTCCTGTCGATGATGACCTTCGTTAGCCGGAAGAGACGGGTGCTGCATATGCGAAGGCTGCGACTCGTGTACTAGATACGTCTGTGTAACAGGGGGCGGCGGTGGTCCATGAAGATGCATATGAGGCGCCTGCTGGCCCTCAAATTGCATTCTATCGATGACACGATGTTGCTCATGATTTTGATGAAGCTGGGGTTCGCCGCCGGTCTGCAGTACAAATTGTGTCTGAGCTTGCGAGACCGGAGCTTGAATCTGTTGGTACTGAATCTGATACGTCTGTGGAATTGGAGGCGGTGGCTGATTTGGAGGAAAAGGAGGTGGAAAGTGCAGATGCAAGAGTGAAGGTGGAGGCTGTTGACTTGTTGGAGGTGGAGGTGGCGGCTGTTGTAGGTTAACATTGACAGTCTCAATGACGCGAGAAGGAGTTGGTGATCTCTGGATACTTGGCTGCGTGTAGACGTAGGAAACAGCAGCTCCGCTCATTGGTGCTCCGCTGCTGGCGGAAACGAAACCTTGATGAACAGGACTTTGTGGAGGTGGTTGACTCATCACGTACATCTGCGTTACTGACTGCGCTGAGGTTTCAGAACAGGGAGGCAAACCTTGGATTTGAAGGGGTTGACCTGGGTGGATCTGATACTGCACTTGACTTATAGTCGGCGGAGGTCCGATCAGTTGCACTTGACCCACTGATGGTGGAGGTACGAATGTCTGCATCTCCTGGTTGAAAAATAAATTTATGTTATTTATGTTATTTATGTCATATTATCTTCTCAAAAGTAGGGAAATATTATATGTAATGGAATTGAGTTCATTTTGAAACGCTTTTTAAGGGCATGTGATACTTTACCATAAAAGCAAATTAGTTATACCAATTATACATTCATAATAACAAATATTTTTAGCTAATAAGAGTCAATAAACCTTCGTCTATATGAAGCAAAGGTTTATTGACTCTTATTTACTAAAAATATTTATTATTATGAATGTATAATTGGTATAACTAATTTGCTCTTATGGTAAAGTATCACATGCCCTTAATGGAATTTTTAATTATCAACAAGAAAGAGAAATATTAAAAGAGAATTTTAGAATTACCTGAGGTTGATCAGCTGATTGCAAATGTCCAGAGTGAACTCCAGCTGGTCCAGGTGTTCCTGCAACGGTAGCTGTCAGAATAGTTGCTGGTAAAGTAACCACGCTACTTTGCGGATGTTGGATAATATCTGCAATTAAATAAAATCAAAATGAATCTTGCAACGAGGCCTAAGACTTTTAAAAACGTAGATAAATTTGTTTATCTTACCCTGATGCTGAATTGTAACAACGTTAGGTTGACCCAAAGCTCCGATGTTCATTGTTTGAAACTGAGCTGAAAGTGAGATTTTTTTTATTTTAGTCTTTTCTTGAAATATTTATGAGAAAGCGAGAACTTCTCGGTTATCAAATATTATTATACCTTGCTGAATTTGTTGTATCTGAGGTTGAGCAATAACTTGTTGCGACTGTACCGGTGGTGGTTGTTGCTGAATAAACGATTGAAGCTCAGACTGCATCGTTTGTATAAGATTAATTGCCAACTGCTTTGCATTTTGTAATGCAGGGGGATTTGGATGCCTAAAAAATTCAGTTCCTCATTAATTTACTACAAAAATGTATGAAATTCTGACGCATTGACTACTTATTGATAAAGAAAAAACTAACTCTATATAGAGATGTAGAGGTTCGGGTGATTCGGTTCCTAAAGCAGGATCAATAAACTGGGATCCACGACCTCTTAAGGTTACTGTAGCTCCAGTTTCGCCTCTAATGTACAATAAATTAGATCCTCCGGCTCCAATTATACGACCCCTCAATCCAAAACCTTCTGGAGCATTCTCTATTCCTACACAAATTTTTTCCTGGAAAAGAATATTTTTTTAGTACTCAAATATTAATCAGGGTGGATGGAAAAAATAAAATGTTTGAAAATCAAAGTGAAATAGTGGAAAATATTGTTACTAACCCTAAGCAGGATCTGAGTTAAAAACCAGATAAAATCTTGAGTTAAAAACCAGTTTTTGTTCATTTAAACAAATTTTAACAAGACATTTCTTCAGACACTTTAATTCCCTATTACTCTTTTATATTTTTTCTAAAGTCATTGATTCTAGTACAAATATTTAGTACAAACTGGTATTTTTAACTTCAAGACCAATGTAGGAGACCTAAGAATTTTTATTCTTCAATATAAAAAGGGCATCCTTTTGAGGGCTGGTAACAAAATTTTTTCAATTTTATTTTCAAAAATTTTATTTTTCGGTTGACCCTAATATTAATTTGTATTGTATTAAAATATAAATGTACTCACGACGGACGGAACGCCAGAATGTAAACTCATAAGAGGAGGAGGAGCATTCGTGAACCTGCTAGGCCTATTTAGGGAACTTCTGTGTTCAGTTTTAATGATTTCATTGATCTTCTGTATTGCCACTGTGAGAAAATCGAAGTTTAAAAAATTAGAGAATTTAACAAAAGCCACACAGTTTGTTTCTTAGAAAAAATTGTGAAAAAATATGTAATCGTCATAAAAATATACATACAATCAATGTTGCGCTTTGTGTGTCCTTGTATATACAAATAAAGTGGTCTTTCATTGGTACAACGTTGTTTTTCGAGTTCAGTCATGAACCGACCACGTGTGGAAACAGTCGCCCCTAATCGTAATAAGAAAAAATTAATATTGTTTACTTTAATTTATTAAAAGTACAAATAAACTAAAATCTTTTTCTTAAAACATAAAATACAAAAGAATTCGGCTGACACATCATTTGAAGGAATTCTAAAATCTTCAGATTTTAATTTTATTTCAATTAAAATAAGAAAATAGATAAAATATTTTTTCGACCAAAATTTCTTTTTCATAATCTCAAAAATTCCACGAGAACCCTTCTTGGAAAAGCTTTTGAAAATTCTTAAAATTTCATGTTTCATAAAAATATTCCTAAAATTCTATTGAGTTTTTTTGAGAAGTTATATAAAAATTATTACGGTACGTTTATTAGCTATTAATTTTGTAATCATAGTGAAGGGAAAATGAAAATCGATGTATCACTGATATTCTCGGAAACTATCACTCGTAGAAAAAAATGCTTGCAACAAAAAATATGTATTTCAATGTGATCTACAACTTTTGTTGGATACATTTTTTTATATTTTGTTTGTTGATTGAGATGAACGCAAAAAACCATGATTTTTATGGTTTTTTCACAGTTACGACATTTTTGTCTGCAACGTAACTGATAAATTTAATAAAAATATCAAATTGAAAATTTCTAGAATTAAAGTTAAAGCATTAAAGCACATTTATCTGGTCCTAAATATTTACATTTATGAAAACAAAATTATTTTAAGGGCATGTGATACTTTACCATAAGAGCAATGTAGTTTACCCAATTATACATTCACAATAAATATTTGTAGCTAATGAGAGTCAATAAACCTTCGTCTACATGAGACGAAGGTTTATTGGCTCTTATTTACTAAAAATATTTATTATTATGAATGTATAATGGGGTAAACTAAATTGCTCTTATGGTAAAGTATTACATGCCCTTAAAATTTTTTTTTTATTTTAATAAAAATTTAGAACCAGGTAAACGTAGCTTTAGTATATTTTCTTTAATTTTAGAAATCTTCAATTTGATATTTCAATAAATGTAGAACTTTGCAGGAAAAAAAATGTTGGTAAGGTAGGGATCGGTTAAGTAATACATGGTCCTAAAGTCTTAAGGCTGATGCAGGAGGGTCGACAAAATGGTGAAATTTGAGAGTACACTCTAATAATTTGCAGGGCAAATTTTGTCCACTTTATGAGGCCACAGGAAGGACTTTTTAAAAGTTTTTTCAAGTCCTGAAGGGAAAGCAGGCTCAAACTTAG
>CAJFCO010000176.1:259171-279736 GCA_904066015.1 Synergus gifuensis | reverse complement strand
CCTGACAAAGTCATAGCTGAGCAGGGTTGTGCAGTGACGCGTTACTCGAAGTTTTTTTACATACGTTCCCAATATCAACGAAATCCAAGCCGAAGGCGTTCCCAATATCAACCAAATTTCTTTTCTCAGATGTCACATCAATTGCACATGCATCACATCAATTGCGCATGCGTATTACACATAAAATATTTTTAAGTATTTTAAATTGCGCGCGAATAGCAACCAATCATATTAGATATTTCACGTTATGACGTTGTACACTCGAGTCTCCCAAATGTCAAGAATTTTTGCCAGAGGTTCTCCCAAATGTCAAGAAATTCTTTATCCTCTATAGTCACATAAATTGCGCATGCGTATTGCGTATAATATAATATTTTTTAGTATTTTAAATTGCGCGCGAATAGCAACCAATCAGATGCCGAACGCAACGCGTGCGCAGTGGTTACAAGTGGGATTTGCGAAAAACGGACTTGACATTTGAGAGAAACTTGACTTGACATTTGGGAAAACTTGAGATTTGGGAAGTTGACATTTGAGAGACTCGTGTGTAGAAAGAAAAAATGAATCCAAATGTATGCATCTCACTTGATACACTGCACCTGAATTGCGCTCGGCATCTGATTGGTTGCTATTCGCGCGCAATTTAAAATGCTTAAAAATATTCTATTATACGCAATACGCATGCGCAATTGATGTGACAAATGCGCAATTTGTTTGACATTTGAGAAAAGGAATTTCGTTAATATTGCAAGGGTCTCTGGCACGGATTTCTTTAATATTGGGAGAATCGAATGTATGCAAATTATCTAAGGTCAGGGTTGTGCACGTAATATACCTCAGGTAAATTTCATGAGGTTTTTTACGTAATTTACGTACGTATATTACGTCGAAAACACCAAATTCATATGAAGTGGGGGGTTTTCTACGTATAATACGTAATTTACATACTATGTAAAAATTACGCATTAGGCTGGCGTTCCATGATTGCGTTTTGCGTTGCGTCATAATGAAAGAGAGAGAGACAGAGATATACTTTTGTCTTTTTTCTCTCATTATGACGCAACGCAAAACGCAATCATGGGAAGCCACCCTTATACATAAAAATCCTCGAGTTACCCTGCACAAAACTTTACATACACTAGAGTTTCAAAAATGTCAAAAAATTTTTGCCAGAGGTTCTCTCAAATGTCAAGAAATTCTTTATCTCTATAGTCACATCAATAGCGCATGCGTATATAATATTTTTTAGTATTTTAAATTGCGCGCGAATAGCAACCAATCAGATGCCGAACGCAACGTGTGCGCAGTGGTTACAAGTGGGATTTGCGAAAAACGGACTTGACATTTGGGAGAACTTGAGATTTGGGAAGTTGACATTTGAGAGACTCAAGTGTATGATAGATTTTAAAAGCCCACACTAAAATTTCAGCCAATCGAAAGCCAAGAAACTTCCCACTGTAATATGGCCGCTATACACAGCTTCCCCCCTTACAAAAACCCTTACTTACTTCATCAAACGTCCCAATGAAAAGGCCCTATCTATATATTCTTACATCCATGAACCAGACTGACACCAAAGCAAATGCCTTTGCTGACACATACAGACCAATACAGGCTCTGTCATACTGTCACAGAAACGGATAGTCACGGATAGTACAGCAGAGTCGGCAGAATCAGAATTTGACAGTTTATTTACGAAGCGTCCGAAATTCTTATAGTGGTAATATATGAAAATAGTTTAAAATTTAATTTAATAATGTCTTATCAAAGCTCGCCGTTTTCTTCCGCTTTCGGCCAAGCAGATGAATTCGAGATAGACGATGAAAATGAAGAATATATGGATGACAACAGAGATGGAGATCAGGATGAAAGCGATGAAGGTATATACAATTTTTATTCTCATTTTATATGAAACTTGATATATTTGTGTATTTCTCTGAAGCAGTAACTTTTAAACAATTAAAACAAGTGATATAATAAAGTCGCCCAATTCAAGACAAATACAAACTTAAAAATTTTTTTTGGATTGTTGGCCTAATAAATTTTTGTCCCTCTTTTGCGCTCTGCTTTTTCTATAATTCAGTGTTGGATAAACGCTCTAACTCTCGCGAAATATTATTAAATAAATATTATTATTAAATATGAGATATTTTTGATCACATAATAACATCGTTTATTTTCAGTACGAAAATGAACGCTTGCGCATTTTATGATATTTTATTTCTTTTGTCCTATCCGACATAAGTAAAATTTTATTTAATTTTAAATTTTAATGAAATTTTATAGGAATAACAGTTACATGATATGAATTAAAAAAAAAAAATAATATATATTATATTTATAAAAAATGTTTCCTTATAGATATTTTATAAATTAAATAATTAGGTATACTGGATAATAAATTAATTAACTGTTTATTTTAAATATTACCATAAAACTGTTTTTTTTTAAACTAATACTTTCGACCGTTTTCTTAATCATCTTTTTATAACAGGAAAAATGCTTATAAAAAAAAATTATTATAAAATTATTATACCATTTTTTAATAAAATGGCAAGTTTAAATCTTTAGAATGGAATTCAAACTTACTGTCTGAAATTATTATTTTTTTTTTTTAAGTTTTTTTAAATGTTATGTGTGATTTATTTCACATTTTTCCATTAAGGGCGTTGGACCCAAGTGTTAAGCTCAAAATTCCATTCTCCATTTTACTCAACGTAATTTTTTTCGCTCTGTAGCGCTAATCTTTTTTCAAATATAAGACTGCATACAGAGCGAAAAATATTTAATTTCAATAATTTTTAAATAAAATGAAGAATTAAAAATATGACTTCAAAATTCAATACTTTAATTTTACTTAAAAAATATTTGAATTAGATATTTTCTCGCTCTGTACGCATAGTTCTAGTTAAAAATTGATTAATTCTACAGAGGGAAAAAATTCCAAATTTAATATTTGTTGAGTAAAATGAAGAAATCGAAATTTTAGATTAAAACTTGGCTCCAATACCCTTAAAAAATTGTTTAAAAAGTTTTATTTTTATAAAATATTTCTCCAAAACAAGTATTTTGAGGGCTTTTTAAAAATTGGAAAAATTCTAATTTTTTGAAATTATCTTTCTGAGAATAAAACTTCTATTGAAACATTTCAGATACTGAAGAAGCGAGCGAAACTGATATGGGAAAGTCAGAATATACCGAAATTAAAGAACAGTAAGTAAAAATTTAGTACATATCTACATTCTAAACTATTTTTTTTTTAATTACTATAAACAAAAGTTGTTAAATTAATTAGAATTCGTAACTTGAATGTTCAGAACTTCAGAAACATTAGTTTTTAATACTTGAAACTTCAAATTACTCAATTATTAATCCTTTATATTAGATACTGAATAAGTTTTTTAATAACTGAATTTAAAATGAATCGATTTGGGATCTTTTCGAAATAAAAATGTTCAACTATTGAGGATTGTGATTTAGAAAAATGTTGTAGAATAATCAAAGATTAATTTAAAATTGACTAATTTTAATTAACTTTAATTAAAACTTCAATTAAAAAATTTTCAAAATGTAATGTTCTTTAATTAAATTAAAATTATAACATTATTTTTTAGAGTTTCTATTTCAATTTGAATGTTTGAATACCATTAAAATAGAAACTGTGTAGCAAACTAGTTTGAAGAATAGAAAAAATTGCTAAATAAAAAAAATTCTATAGGGTTTACCAGGACAAGCTTGCCAGCTTGAAGAAACAATTGCAACAGTTGAAAGACGGCACACATCCTGAGTATAATCGGAAGCTGAAAAGACTTGAGGCTCAATATAAAGAAAGGTATAAATAATTGATTTTTAATAACACAAGATAATACTGAAGTAAATTTTATCCTTTTATTTTCAAGAATTTTAGAATATTTCATATTATTTTCAACGATTTGAAGAAATCAAAAAAAGATGTTAAAAAATTTTGATGAGTTTAAATTAAATTAAATTCCATCTTATTTAGTTTATATTTAAAAATTTATACTCAAAATACCTATGCATTTAAAACACTTTAACAAAATTATATTAACAAGATTGCGTCGGTTTCAGATTACGATTGAATGCAATAAATCGCGATTATCTTACTGATTGGGTTGAGAGAGATTACATCCTAGAAAAGAAAGCAGCAGCAAAAGAATTTGAGGAAAAGAAGATCGATTTAAAAGAGAATCTTCTCACAGATATGGAAGAAAAGAGGAAAATGATAGAATCCGATCGGCACACGATGGAGTTGACTGGTGACTCCATGGAGGTAAATTAAATAAAATATTGCAAGATTTTCGTTAAAAGATTTAAAAGTCATTAAAAAAGATTATGAGACTTTACTTTATATTGATTTAAACATTTTTTTTTCCCTGCTAGGTGAAACCGGTAATGACAAGAAAGCTACGTAGAAGGCCAAATGATCCCGTACCAGAAAAAGTAGAAAAGCGAAGAAAACCGCCACCTGCACAGTTAAATTATTTGCTAGACGAGAAGGAAATTGATAGTGACTTGAAGGCAATCAGTCGCGGAAAAGTATTGACAACTGTCCGTAAACCAGGTGCGTTTCACTTATAAGATTGAGCATCACTTTTTTCAATATTTTAGCACGTGCCAAGCAGACGTTTGGTTTTCCGCTTATCCTGACGACTGTTTCCTCTCCGTTGCAGTGGTAATGCAGCATTACAATCCAGTCAGTTTGCCAACCCCTCCGATGAATATAGCCACCGATTCTACACTTGTGGAGACGCGAATCGAGGATGGAAAACTTCTTTACGAAAGGAGATGGTGAGTTTCGCTTAGGTGTAAATCAACCTAAGCTTGACTTGATCGGAAGTCTAATAAAATTTTCATAAACATGCAGGGTGGCCATATGTCAGGGAAATGTCAGGGAAAATAGAAATTGACATTTATGCTAATTACGTTATTTTTGTTGTATTGCGTATATGGATTTTATAGTTTATTTAATAAATTTTAGTAACTTTCCAAGGATTTCGAAGGATTATAAAGAATTTCCAGGCATTCTTTGAAATTTTTTGGGTTTCAAGTCATTCTATGAGATTTTCAATATTTAAAAAATTTTAGAGGTTTCTAGGAATTTAAAGGGATTACAAGGGATTTGTTTAATATTTAAAAGAATTAGTGGAATTTTAAATGATTTCATGAGATCTTTATGATTTTTAAAAGATTTTGTGAAATGTTACAAAAATTTAAGAGAGTTTTACGTATTTTAAAGGATTTAAAAGTTTTTCATGGAATTATAAAAGATTTTAAGAAACTTGGAAGAATTTTAAGAAATTTTAAGGGATAAATATTCCATAAATATTATAAATAAGTGATTTTAAATTTCAAAAAATTTAAAGTGGTATTATACGACATTTTTGAAAAATTTTAATAGTATTTTTGCTGATAAATTTTTTTGCATTTTTAATACTTTTCTGTCAAGGAAATTTGTCTGAAATTCAAGGAAATGAAGAAATGGAATGTGGTGGCCACCCTGTAATTTTTTGCTACTTATGACTGAAATTATAAATTATTTTATAATAGGTTTCATCGAGGTCAATCTGTGTACGTAGAAGGCAAGGATTTACCGAGGTTTTCTGCAAATATATCAGCGATTGGAACAGAAGCTGTAAGTAATTTTATTGAATTGATGGATAAGTTTTAAGGTTTTCATTTTTCTTCAAGAATTTGACAAATCTTTTAATGTCTTAAAATCCCTCGTTTGAATTATCAACCCCTCGTTTTCCTTTTTTAAATATTAATTTTTTCTTTTGTTTAAGATTTGGGTAAAAAAATCTACGGACGGAAGCAAAGTGCGGATATACACATCCCAGCTAAGCAGAGGG
Source organism: Synergus gifuensis (assembly GCA_904066015.1). Lineage (NCBI taxonomy): Eukaryota > Metazoa > Arthropoda > Insecta > Hymenoptera > Cynipidae > Synergus > Synergus gifuensis. The sequence continues at coordinate 273,866 of CAJFCO010000176.1, read as the reverse complement.
AAGATTTCTATCAAACGACGTGCAAATTAAATAAATTCGACTTAATAATCCGCACATGTAAGTTTAGTTATTAACTCATTATTATCACTTCAATTACAGTAGAACCTAAAAAAAAATAGTAACCGAACCAAAAATATGATTTATGTCAAATATTTATCAAATAAGTGTTCTTAAGTAATATATCTTTCAGTCGAGGGGTAAACCACTCTAAATAAGCAAGGTTCTATTGTATTATGTCAACATTCAGAAAATAATAAATCCACATAAATATTTTCCATTTTAGTAACAAACTTTTTAAATTCAAAAGTTTTTGAGATTTAATTGTACATTCACGCAATCACTTTTCGACGATGTAAATTAAAAGAAATATTAATAGAAATATTTCTATATCTATTTGTCTGTAAATTTGATTGGAACTTGATCGTTGTTATTTTTTACGGGTAAGGTGACCTTGACGACGCTGGTCTTCTGCCACCAATAGAACCAGATTCTCTGATGGTATCCGATGGTCGTATACATCCAGAGGAAATAGGAGAAGATGATGAGTGCCATCATTGCCAAGAGAGAGTAAGTGGTCCACCGAGCTGGAGGAAAATTATCATAGGTCTGATTTTTCGTATAAAAGTCAACCGCGATTAAGCAGATGTAAGAGCAGCCGACGGTCAGTGGAGTGACAAGCAGACAGCGAAGCAGATCAGAGTGCAGATTGCGGACATAAATCCGAGGTCTCTGATAGCTGAGGCATAGCCAGATAGGAATTGATTGGAGAGCGCGGTACCGAGGTGTTCTTTCTACTTCAAACTCATATCCACAAAGCTCGCAACTGCTTCTATTGCTCTCCTCTAGCCATTGTTCCAAGCATAGCAAGTGAATTGCTCCGATTGTTCCCTAGAAAAATAGGGACAGGAGCATTTGTAAATAAATGTAAATTTCTACAATTTATACATTAAGAGTCAAATTGTGCCTTAATTTTCAAAGAAAACCAAAATTGTAGAACAATATTACGGCTTCGAAATATAAAATAGATCAATCGTTTTTCAATTTCTTATGCATGGTGGTTGGGAAGCAAAAAAAAGTCTGCTTGAAACACCTAAGAAAAGTGAATGTGGCATGCTTTTTCTGGTACCTATAGGAGTGTTCAAAAATCGTTGAGATAAAATTTGAACAGATCCTGTTCACGAGAAAAGTTCTCAGTAGCCAATAGATATTTTTTAAAGCATGCCACATTCACTTTTCTTAGGTGTTTCAAGCAGACTTTTTTTTGCTTTCAACCACCGTGTATAGAGAGAAAGTTTTGAAGTGGTGGTAATTTTCAGATTCCAAAAAAAGCTTTTTAAAAATATATTTGTTAAGCTGATATATGGAAAATTATTAATGCTTCCTCTATGAGGAAGCAAGTTGAAAATTAAATTAAAATTAAAATTAATTTAAGACACTAAAGAACATTTATGTGGTAAACGTTTTTCTTTTATGTTTTTTATACTTAAAACAACAAAATTTATAAACGTCATTGTTTAGAAATAAAATCTATAACTTCATAGACGTTCCTTTAGTGTCTTTTATTTAATTTCTCAAATTTGCAATTCGAAATCTTATTTCGTGTGGCTGGAGTTGCTTAAAAAAATGTCTGAAATTTAAATTTTAGACCCTGGAAAATATGTCTCTAACCTTGCATCTACAAGGAAATACAATCGGCAGTGATCGATGAGTGTCGTAGCAAATTCGACAACTAATGTCATCCAATCCTGAAATTTCACTTATCGAAGATCTGCTTTTTATCGGCAAAGACAAGTTGTCATTTGGTAAATCCAAAGTAACATTCCCGGTTTGAATTTCCTTTAATTCTAGCAATTCCACTCTATCAACAATATCATCCAAAATATTGCTAACCGAATCGAATTCTCTGCTCGACGCCATTAATTAAAATGTTACTGTCATCTAAGTTTCTGCTTTCTGTCATTTAGAAACTGCTGACGTAGCTGGGATAAAAAACATTAGGTTAGTCTCAAAAAAAGATAATATTCAGTCCTTCGATACCAAAAGACGATTCTTACCTTGATTTTAAACAAAAGGGAAATAATTTAAATTTTTAAAAAATATAGATTTAAAATTCTCTTTGGTTGGTGTCATTATTACATATTTACTATTTATATAAATTTTGAAATTTTAAGCTGTATTTTTAAACAGGAGCCTAATCATTAAAATCTATTCATCTAATTTTTGATAAAATTAAAGAAAGTGATTAAAAATTATTTTACTAGCTACGCCTGCGATTCGTTTCTTTCTGCTTTTTTTTTTTTTTTTTTTTTTTTCTATATACCATTAATTTCAATATTTCGAAAGATTGACTTCCAAATCTTATTCTTGTATTTAAATAAATGTTTAAAATTTCATGATTTTCAATAACTTTGTAGGATTAAAAAAAAAGTATTAAGAGATTTAAAAATTAAAATAATATCCAGATATGTGATTTTTAGGATTCCTAAAATTTTGAATATTTCGCAGGATTTTAAGGATTGCAAGGATTTTCAATTTCGTTACAAAAAATCTGCTAAAAATTTTTGGTATTTCTATCTTCTTTCGGGAATTTTCTATTTCCGAAATTGTTATTTATCAAGAATTTCAAATTTCGGTAATTTTTATTTTCAAGAAATGTACGTCATCCTAAATACAGAAACTGGATGACACCTCAAGAGGTCATTCAAGCTGATTATTCGAATGGCTTGTCATGCACTACTGACACACTTCCTACGGTAATTCCTTCCACCCATCAGATTCACGCAACTCTCTTCGCTTCTCTTTCATTTTTCCTTGAGGTTAATAAACCGTGATAATTTACAAACGACACTTCCGTAAAGGAATACCATTATATTTCAAAATCGCAAAAAATATTTCAAACAACAATACAACTAACTCTGATTTTAATTAATTTTTGACTTTTTAATGTAAGTGACAACAGGGTTTTAGTGCCCTGACTAATAATGAAACGAAGGTACTAAAGCCCTGTTCCCACTTACACTAAAAAGTTAAAAAAAATTTCCAGGCACTTTTTGAAATTCTTTGGGTATCTAATGATTTTAATGATTTTCAATAATTTAAAAAGATTTTAAGAGGTTTCTAGAAATTTAAAGGGATTACAAGAGATTTGTATAATATTTAAAAGATTTAGTGGAATTTTAAAGGACTTTATGAAATTTTAAGGGATTTTAAAGAAAGTTTAGGGAATTCAAAGAATTTTAAGGAATATTAAAGTTCCTTGGTGGAATTTTAAAGGATTTTAAAAAGCTTGTATGAATTTAAAGAAATTTTGATTTTTTAGAGTAATTTTAAAGGATTTTAATGTTCCTCATGGAATTTTAAAGGATTTCATGAGGTTTTTATGATTTTTAAAAGATTTTGTGGAATTTTACAAAATTTTATGAGATTTTTACACATTTTAAAGGATTTAAAAGTTTTTCATGGAATTGTAAAAGATTTTAAGAAACTTGGAAGAGTTTTAAGAAATTTTCAGGGATTATAAATATTCTATAAATATTATAATTAAGTGATTTTAAATTTCAAAAGATTTAAAGTGATATACGAAATTTTTGAAAAAATCTCAATAGTATTTTTACTGAAAATTTGTGCGCATTGTTAATACTTTTCTGGTAGGGAAATTTGTCCAAAATATTTTCTCGTTCTATAGACAAACTAGTATTTCAAAAAGCTGTAGCGCTATAGAACAAGAAATAATTAATTATATTTGTTAAATCCAAAAGTAAAGGATGTAAGTTAAAGAGTTTTGTTTACGCTGATTTTACCACTTTATCATCTGACGAATGATGCAAAGCTTCAGAAAAGAATGATTTCACATAAATTTACATTTCAGTGAAAAACTTGTTTTTCTAAAATTCTAATATACAATATTAATCCTAGTTCTAAATATAATAAACTCTAGAATAAAGTATATCTTTATAAATTACTAAATACATATCTACAATCTAATTAACATTTTTGGTTGAAGCGTTATATTTCTCAGAAGTGAAGAGTCAAGATCTCATTGATGAAAGCAGAGTAAAATACGAGAACGATGCTTGAAGAATCTGTCAAAGAAATTAAATTTATTAATATTTTTACAATAGCCTTACATAAACAATTTACTAATCAATAAGAAAAGTGATTCAATATATTTCAAATTTAAGAAAACTAGAAAAAGAGCCTTAAAAATTGATAGTTTAAAATTTAAACTATTTAAATATTTTAAATTTTAAACTATTTAAAAGTTTTCAATTTAAAAATTGAAAACTTTTCAATTTATAAACATTCGAAATTCTAAGAATCTGCTAAACTTTCTTCATTTTAATCCATTCATGGAAATTAAAGATTTTCTTATTTATTTTTCATGTAATTATCTTACCGAACAAACATTTCTCAAAGTCAAGTCAAGCATTTTTCCGGCAGTCAATTTGCATGGGACGCTACTTCTCATCATTATTAATAATAGTACCTTTCTTATTTTCACAGGCATCTGATACCACGTTCCGTCGTATCTGAAAATTAAAAAAAAACTAATATGTACTTATATTATTCTAATAAATTATAAACCATTATTTAACAAAATTTACACATTATCTGCAAGAGAAATACTAAAATCCATTAGCCTCTGGGCTGGGAGAGAATTCAGGAAAAGGTGAACGATAGAAGCTCCAGTAAAAGCACCAAATCTAACAGCAATATCGATTTTGTCAAAATTTACAACAACCTGAATTCAAAAAATATATTCAAAAGTATCAATCATAATTTAAGGGTGATGGAGCCAAGTTCTAATCTAAAAACTCGATTTCTTCATTTTACTCGACAAATATTAAGTATGAATTTTTTCCCTCTGTAGAATTAATTCATTTTTAACTAGAATTATGTGTACAGTGCTAGAAAATATCTAATTCAAATATTTTTTAAGTAAAATGAAAATATTCAATTTGAAGTTAGATTTAGAATTCTTCATTTTATGCAAAAATATTTATGTATAATTTTTGTTGAGTAAAATAGAAAATGGAATATTGTTCTTGGGTTCAACGCCCTTAAAGAGCATACCACTGTGAAATTTTTTTTTAGAATTTTTGAAATTCTAAAAGTTCGAAAGTTTCGAAATTTCGAAGTTATCAAAATGGTTTTCTTTTTCTTGTTATTTTAGGAAAAATAATTTTCACAAGTTTCGTATGAAGAATTTTTTAATAAAATGAAAATTAATTTTCTTTAATAAATACTAATAAATAATTTTATTTTCGAAATATTGAATTTCAAAAATTCGGAAAAGAAAATTTCACAGTGGTGTTCCTTAAGGTCGTGTAAGACTTACCCGATTCCTACCTTACCGACATTTTTTTATCTGCAACGATACTTCTACATTTATTGAAATATAAAATTGAAAATTTCTAAAATTGAAGCTAAAGCATTAAGGTACGTTTATCTGGTCCTAAATATTGTCATTTATAAAAAAAAAAGTTTTCGAAAATTTTTTTCTTATTTTTACAAAAATTTAAGACTAGATAAACATACCTTAGCATATTTTCTTTAATTTTAGAAATTTTCAATTTGATATCTCAATAAATGTAGAAGTATCGTTGCAGATAAAAAAATGTCGGTAAGGTAGGGATCGGGTAAGTCTTACATGGCCTTAAAGCAGTAATTTATTTCTTAAATAAACCAATTAAATAAATTAATAATTATGTTCGAAAAATAAATAGTACCTGAATTAAAGAAGCACTTATTAATATAGCATTTAACGCCATTACGAAAAAGAAGCAAGGACAGAAGAGAGACTCAATGATATTGCAAAACCTGATGAAGATGAAAATTAAAAATCCACACAAAGAGGAACTTTAATTCCACACTACTCCATAAATAAAAAATAAAATATCTCGACTTATAATTACATTTTTGCTTGAAAATGAGGTTTTTGAATATACGAACTCGATCACTCGATTATGTTGCTCGAAGCAAAAAACTAATGCGCTGTAGACTTTTTGACCCCTCTTATCGTCTTCAATATTTTGAATTTTCTTTAGTTGGTAACTAAACAATTATAAATTATTATTAACGAGTAAAAATAATAATTAATCGAGTAATATTAAAAAAATCTACATTCTCATCGCGCTTGGTGTTATAATATGTTCTTCATATACTAATTACTATAATTTTATTTTTCATTTCAAAAGAAAAATATTACTTATCCGATCTCTACCTTACCGACATTTTTTCTCTGCAATGTTACTTCTTTTATTAAAATATCTGAAAATATCAAATTGAAAATTTCTAAAATTAAATAAAATATATGTTAAGGGCATGTAATACTTTACCATAAGAGCAATTTAGTTTACCCCATTATACATTCATAATAATAAATATTTGTAGCTAATAAGAGTCAATAAACCTTCGCCTCATATAGACAAAGGTTTATTGACTCTTATTAGGTAAAAATATTTATTATTATGCGTATAATTGGGTAAACTAAATTGCTCTTATTATGGTAAAGTATTACATGCCCTTAAGATATGTTTATCTGGGCCTAAATAAGTATTAAGGGTGTTGGAGCCAAGTTATCTAATCTAAGAATTCGATTTCTTCATTTTACTCAACAAATATTAAATTTGGAATTTTTTCCATTTGTAGAATTAATCAATTTTTAACTAGAATTATGCGTATAAGAAAATATCTAATTCAAATATTTTGTAAGTAAAATAAAAATATTGAATTTTGAAGTTAGATTTTGAATTCTTCGTTTTATAATATGTAAAGAGTATCGAAACTAAATATTTTTTGCTCAGTACGCAGTCTTATATTTAAGAAAAGATTAGTGCTATAGAGCGAAAAAATATGTATCTATAATTTTCGTTGAGTAAAATGGCGAATGGAATTTTGAGCTTAATACTTGGGTTCAACGCTCTTAAAATAAAAGAAAAATTGATAATAATTGTTTTTCCCATAAATATGAATATTTAAGACCTGATAAACATACGTTAATACTTTAACTTTAATTATAGAAATTTTTAATTTGATATCTCAATAAATTTATAAGTAACGTTGCTGAAAAAAAAAGTTTTTGTAATTTTTCACACAAAACCAATATCTTCTCTAGGGTGGCCCAAAAGCACTTTTTTTTTTCTATAGAGTCTCGATCCCCCCAAGTTGTTTTTAAATCCAAAAAAAGAAATCATTTTTTTTTAATTTTGATTTTAACACCTGCCTATTTTGACTTGATGTTTCCCATGTAAATTGCATAGGGAAAAATCACTTTTTGAAGTTTTTTGAATAATTTTTCAGGGTTTAGGAAAATGTTATGGGAAAGTATAGAGGCTTATTGAGGACTATCCAACAAAGAATTTCATGTATCACACATATGGGTTTGACACCCCTAACACAACCCCACCGAGCCTTGAAAACTACCCTTAAAACAAAAATTGTCAATTATTCATAAAATCGACCATCTGAGTGCTTTTTCTCGTTTTTTTAAAATAAAAATTATTATTTGTATCAATCTAGTGAAATATTTATAAACAATAGTTAATTAACTTTTAATTATTTAAAACAAATTCCATTTGTTTAAATAGTTATTGTTTCGAAAATTAATTTTTTAAAATAAAAATTGATCAGTATTGGTTTAATGGAATATTGATGAACTATTTTTTAATTATTTAAAAAAATTGAATTTGTTTAAATAATTTTTTTTTCGAAAATTTTTTTTTTTATTAAAGATTAATACTATTTATTTAGTAGAATATTTATTAACATTGGTTAATTAGATTTGAATTGTTTCAACAAATTTCATTTGCTTAAAAAATGTTTTTTTCTAAAATATATTTGGGAGCTTATAATAAAATTAGGACAAATTAATAATAACGCAAGAACATTTTGGAATTTTAGGAAAAAAGATTTTTTAAACAAATAGAATTTGTTTAAACAATTAAAAATTAATTAACCAATGTTAATAAATATTCCATTAGACCAATACTGATCAATTCTTATTTAAAAAAATGAATTTTCGAAAAAATAACTATTTAAACAAATGGAATTTGTTCAAAAAATTAAAAGTTAATTAACTATTGTTGATAAATATTCCACTAGATTGATAGAAATAATTTTTATTTAAAAAAAAAAACGAGAATAGGTCGATTTTATGAATCATTGACAATGTGTTACTTACCATATGAGCAAATTTAAATAACCCGGGTTTTTTTCTACAATTTTTACATTTTCAAAAAAATTTTAGTAAACATCTGTCCGTGTTCACATTCTTGACGGATGTTGACTATAATTTTTTTGAAAATGTAAAAATTGTAGAAAAAAACCCGGGTTATCTAAATTTGCTCATATGGTAAATAACACAGGCCATGTAGGACTTAGCCAATCCCTACCTTACCGACATTTTTTTCTCTGCAACCTTATTTATTGAGATATCAAATTGAAAATTTCTAAAATTGAAGAAAATATGCTAAGGTATGTTTATCTGGTCTTAAATTTTTGTAAAAATAAAAAAAAAATTTTTCGAAAAAATTTTTTTTTATAAATATCAATATTTAGGACCAGATAAACGTACCTTAATGCTTTTAGCTTCAATTTTAGAAAACTTTCAATTTGATATCTCAATAAATGTAGAAGTATCGTTGCAGAGAAAAAAATGTCGGTAAGGTAGGGATCGGGTTAGTATTACATGGCCTTAAGGGTAGTTTTCAAGGCTGAGTAGGGGTGTGTTATTGGTGTCAAATAGGCACGTGTTAAAATCAAAAAAAAAATATAACATTTCTTTTTTTTTTATTTAGAAACAACTTGGGGGAATTGAGACTCTGTACCATCAAAAAAAATGTTGCCATACATTTTTGGGCCACCCTAATCTTCTCATACAACTGTAAAAATGTAAAATATATAAAAAATAAAAATTACCCTATTATTTGAAACATTCCACAGGCATGTTCACTAAAAACTGCCAAAAGTGACTCACAGCCAATGAGAATGCATGTCTGTGAAATCGCGTTAAATGAAATATGACTTATAATCCAGTAAAAGTACTCATCGGAATAATTAACAAAATAATAAACTGGATAAGGCAAGTTTTTTGGACGAGATTCGTTTAAGGGGAGAACAATGTCCATCATTTGAGGTACAACTGTCATTACCATAATCGTAACAGCTGCTCCAGTTACACATCCTAAAAAAATAAAAAAAATTTTTTTTTTTTAATTTTTTAAAAAACTGCTTTAGAAAAGCTAACTGCCTACCCGTATAAAGAATAGTATAAATTCGTCCATAATTTGCGTGATAAGAAAGGATATAATTTTCATATCCTGTGGACCATAATTGCCAATCATATTTGATTTGGTTTAAAAGTGTCTTCAGCTATTAATAAGAATTATAATTTTTTAAATATAAATATTAAATAATGAACATTTTCTAAATTAAAAAAATATATATATATCAAAATGATAAAAGTCACATTCTTTTCTTTAGATGCGTAAACAATAATGTAGACCAGACATCCAAGAGCAGTGAAAATAGTAGGGAGACACCCCACCATATCATCAAGGTCACCCCAAGCTCTTAAAAAACCAGCCATCTAAAAGAAAAAATAAGTCAGAGTATGTAATAAATATTTTATAATACTAATCTTTATATATTTGTAAATAAAATTCTCAATCATTTATTATTTTGATTTAAGTTTTAACGTTTAAAGGCGTTGAACCCAAGTGTTAAGCTCAAAATTCCATTCTCCATTTTACTCAACGAAAATTATAGATAAATATTTTTTCGCTCTGTAGCACTAATCTTTTTTCAAATATAAGACTGCGTATAGAGCGAAAAAATATTTAGTTTCGATACTTTTTGCATAAAACGAATTCAAAATCCAACTCTAAAATTAAATATTTTCATTTTACTCAAAAAATATTTGAATTAGATATTTGATCGCTCTGTACGCATAATTCTGGTTAAGAATTGATTAATTCTACTGAAGGAAAAAATTTGAAATTTAATATTTCTTGAGTAAAATGAAGAAATCGAATTTTTAGATTAGGCCTTGGCTATCCAACACCCTTAAGTTTTACTTTCGAAATATCTTTCAAAAACTTTTTTAAACATTACCGTAGTCACCAGTACAATCAAAAGAACAATGATCAAACCAGATTGGATTAAACGTTTTCGCAAAGTGCTGTGATAAGGCCACTGGCCGATGCATGCGAGAAAAAATTTATTGATATAAAAATAACGATTATCAAAGAAATCCATTTCTTCCTTGACAAAAGCCAAACGAAGACTAAAGTCTGCTTCTCTAGATTGTACGTGTTTCCCTATGTGACTGGGATTGAGTTATTATTAATTCATATCAGAATAATTGTTCAAACCCTTTGAAAGGAAATACAGTTCTTATGTCTACTATCATTTTCCTCAAATGATAAATTTTAGACAATTGTTTCAAAGAATTGAATGCCATATAAGATAATAGCTTCTGAATCTGCGTGTAGATAATAATTATTCTTGCTTTCATGGAAATATTGATTCTCATGGGTCGATTGGCTTTAATGTACTCGCAGAGAATCAGTTTCCTATGAAAAGAAAATCAGTTATATATGGAGAGTTAAAGAGTAGACTTTAATTTCATTAGCTGCAGACTGAAGGTATATTTTTTAAGGAACTTTGCGCATTGGTTTTGTTATTTCAGAACCGACCCACATTTTGAATCGAATCAATTGTAGACAAGACCCGAAAGCACGAACAAATCACGTTCCCAAATCCGAAACTGACCCGAATCCCGGACTTGACCCGAAAACCCGAACCGATCAAAATCTCAACCCCAACTGAAAACTGAATCGACTTGACCCGAAAACTTGATTCCATCCGGAAATCCCAAAAACCTGAACCGATCTAAATTTCGACTCAAACTGAAAACCTCAATCGACCCGAATATCCCGAAACCCCGAATCGATCTAAATCTCGACCCCAACTGAAAACCCGAATCGATCCAAACCTTTCTATAATCGACCCGAGCGTTCTGTAATTCCAAACTGAGTCCCCGACTTGACCTGAAAATCTGAATTAACCCGAATATCCCGAAACCCCGAACCGATCTAAATCTCGACTCCAACTGAAAATCCGAATCGACACGAACATCCATAAATCTCGACCCGAGCTGAAAATTCCAAAACCCTGAGCCGACCCGAATTCCTTACTTGACCCGGAAATACGAATCGACCCGAGCATCGCGAAATCTCAAACCGATCAAACCTCGACCAACTGAAAACCCGAATATACCAAAACCTTCTATAATCCCGAACCGAGTCCCCGATTTGATCCGAAAACTTGAATCGACCCTAATATCCCGAAATCCCGAACCGATCTATATTTCAATCCCAACTGAATACCCGAATCAACCCAAACATTCTAAATTCCCGAACTAAATCATCGATTTGACCCGAAAACCTAAATCGACCCGAATATCCTGAAACCCCGAACCGATCTAAATCTCAACCCCAACTAAAAACCCGACTCAACCCAAACATTCTAAATTCCCGAACTGAATCACCGATTTGACCCGAAAACGTGAATCGACCCGAATATCCCGAAATCCCGAACCGATTTAAATCCCGACCCCAACTGAAAACCCGAATCGACACGAAAATCCAAAAATGTAGACCCGAGTCGAAAGTTTCCAAATCCTGAACCGACCCGAATTCCTTATTAGACTCGAAAACCCGAATCGACCCGAACATCCCGAAATCTCAAACCGATCAAACCTCGACCAACTGAAAACCCGAATCGACCCAAATCTTCTATAATCCCGAACCGAGTCCACGACTTGATCCGAAAACTTGAATCGACCCGAATATCCCGAAATCCTATATTAGATTTTCGGGACGTTTGGATTAATTTGGGGTTTCGAGTCGGATTTTTCGATACGTCCGGATCAATTTGCAATTTCGGGTTTACAGAGAGCAAATTTAGATTCCTCAACCTTACGTTTGCAATAATATATATTTTTTGCTAAAACCAGACCGTTTACCTCCTTTTTGTACAGACGGAAGCAAATGGCTTAGCCTTAGAAAGAAAATATTTATTATTGCTAGCATAAAGTTGGGGAAATAAAATTGGTCTTATGGTAAAGCTCAAACTAATATGTATAGTCAATTCGGATTTGGAATTGGGGATGAAGATAATAGGATAGGGCCGCTATCACCCGACTTGACCGTGGAGTCTTCCACAGCCGTAGAGCCGTTGTTGCGTGAAGGTGATTTAGGTGGTGGAGGTGGTCCTGATGCGGCGCGTCGCAGAGGTGGTGAATGTTTCCGTGGTCACGACGAGTACGAGATCCGAGTACGAGAGGAATCGAGACGAAGAGCTCAGTATTCGCGCGGACCGCGTGCTTGGTGTTGCTAATTTTTCCGCGCTGCTGTCATCCGTCCTTTCAGGTCCGTCCGCCTATTCTCTTTTTCGAATTTTTCTTTGCTACCGAGCGCGTAAAAAAGGCAAAAATTAGTCAAAAGAGAGGGTGGAAAGCGGAGGGGTGAAACTATCCCCTTTCACGATTTACACTGCCTAAAATTTGCAAGTAAGTTTATAAAAAAGATGTTTAAAAGTGTGAAAATAATTATTACTCAGAAGTAATAAAGAACATTAAAATATATTACCATAATCATTATGAGAACCACAATAACATCTTACGAGTTATAAAATTTAAAATATGCCATTTCTTGAAAAAAACTAGAAACGTTTTTTTAATGAAATAAAAAAATATATTTTAAATGATCAATGAAATAAAGGAGAAAAATATTTAGAAATTAACTTCAGTATATTAAAAATATATTATATTATATTAAATATTATATTAAAATTTTGGTATTATTCAAAAACAAAAGTTTTTAGTAATTTGAAGGGCTTTTATGTAATTTTAAAATATCAAAAGATTTTTTAATGAGTTTTCGGGAATTTCATGTGATTAAATTGTTTTTTTTAATATTAAATAATATCGGGAAATTTTAAGGAATGTCGTGGACGTTTAAGATACAAAAAATCTTTAAATTCATTTTAACAGATTTCGTGGAATTTTAATGGATTCTAAGAGATTTTTATAAAAACTTTGGAGAAATTTTGTAAAATTGTTTTCAGTAATTTTAACTGTTGTGGAATTTTTGGAATTCAAAGTTCGGATTAATTCTAGTTAAATCGGATTGACCGGATTTATTCGAATTAAAAGTTAGGATTGATTTTAATCTGTATGGATTTCATTTGGATTAAATCGGAATGAAATTGTTTAGTTCAGATATAAATTCCGGAATAATTCGGATTGGTTCGGAATGAAATCTCAATCCGTAATTTTCGCCAGAGTTATTATCTTTTACGTTTGACACGGACCGAGATTTCGGGTCGGATTGGATTTTCGGGATGTTCAGGTCAAGTCGAGATTTCGGATCAAAATTTCAGTTCGGGTCGAGTTTTTGGCATATTCAGATTTTGGGACTGACTGGGTTTTTGGTATATTCGGGTCATGATTTCGGGTCGAGTCAAGTTCAGAAAAATATTTTTATGGCCACAAATGGATTTTTAAAAAAATTTTCATTTTTCAAATCTTCTAAAATTAAGTGAAACATTTAATTACGTCGAAATATCAAAGAATTGTGTAATTTGAGCGAAGAATTTCAAACAGTATTTGGAAAAATTGGCAATATTTTGCAAAAAAGAGAAAACATTGTTTATTTTTACTTTTAATAAAAGACAGAGTTTTTGAGATATTTTAATGGTTCTTGGACTAGATTGTCAGGAATACCAGTCGGATTCAAGTAAATCAATGAAAATTAAAATACAAACAACTGTTTTTGTATTATAGTCAAAAAACGATTTTTTTTAAATTTTTCAAACCTTCTGAAACTATCAATGAATTGAGTGGCCGGATGCAATAACGGGACGCACGCTCGAAAACATGTAAAATTATTGTCCAAGCGTCTTGTGATATCCAAATTTTAAACTTTAAAAAATTAAAATTTTAAAAATCTAGGCTTGTAGAGAAGAACAAGTCGCAACTTTCTTCTCTTTAAAGTTTTTTTGTCCGATGAATATTTTTAATACTAAAAATAAAAAAGTGAAAAAAAAATTTCCCCAAATTGAATTATGTTTAAAAACATAAATCGTGAAATCTCAGCCAAATATTATTGAAACTGTTTGAAATTTAGTATACACACGCAGTATGTCCTAGCGAAGCCTACAAAATCAAAAAAATAACTAAAGCTGTCTATTGTTTAATAATAATTAATTGCAAATTGAGACTCTTCGATAAGCACGTTTTTTCAGTTTCGGCGAAGAAAAGTATGGAGGGAAGTTTGGAGTTGAAAAAACTTCCAGTGAGACATTTGTTCCTTACTATTAAACGAAGATTTGTGGAAATTTTTAGATCAATTCATTAAAAATTGACGGAAATATTCATTATGTAAGAAAGCACGCGACGCCATCCACGATTGCACTGGAGCGAGGATACAAGCGAACAGCGAGAAGCTCCTGGTGCAACCGTGGACGGCGTCGCGTACTTTTTTACATAATGGATGTTTCCGTCAAGTTTTAATGAATTGATCTAAAAATTTGCAAAAATCTTCCTTTAATACTAAGGAACAAATGTCTCACTGGAAGTTCTTTCAACTCCAAAGTTCCCTCGATACTTTTCTTCGCCGAAACTGAAAAA
>CAJFCO010000176.1:216406-244171 GCA_904066015.1 Synergus gifuensis | reverse complement strand
AAAAATATTGTTAAACAGAGCCGAGCGCGGAGCGCGAGGTTTAAATGTGCTCCTTAAGGTCGATAGAACCTTAAGTAAATTAGTTAAATTTTGCATTCAAAGCTTGCGTAATTTCCAAAGGAACCAATCAGGTTTTCGACAAAACATTCGATATATTGATAAAATCTCTTATTTAAGATAGGAAAAATAAAAATTAAATTAAGGGTGTTGGATCCAAGTGTTAAGCTCAAAATTCCATTCTCCATTTTACTCAACGAAAATTATATTGATAAATATTTTTTCGCTCTGTAGCACTAATCTTTTTTCAAATATAAAACTGCATACAGAGCGAAAAAATATTTAATCTCTATACTTTTTGCATAAAATGAAGAATTCGAAATCTAACTTCAAAATCGAATATTTTCATTTTTCTTAAAAATTATTTGAATTAGATATTTTCTCGTTCCGTACGCACAATTCTAGTTAAAAATTGATTAATTCCACAGAGGTGAAAGAATAAATAAACGAATTGTCACTTTATTACGCTGATAATTACTTCCGGAATGAGACGTGGTCAGTTTATGGAATACTCAGTTTGAAACGATTCGTTTAAACTTTTAAATAAAATGAATTTATCAAATTAAATCAAGACTAATTGGTTAATTGAAAAGTAGCTATTGAAGTGACTATACATGTAAATGCAATTAAATTTCTCGTTTATTGTGATATATATTTTTTCTGGCTAAACGCGCTGACCTAATTACTTTTGAGAACTTGCTTGAAATAGAAAATACACGTGGGAATCGTGGTGATCGATTGTACGTAAATGGTCCGATAATAATTGTGTAGCTTGGTTGAGGACATTTATTTTTGACACATTTCAACATTACACCTGTCGCGCAACTGAATTTTAGGGTGACCTTGCCATATGAAAGACATTTCAAGTCTGGGGTGAACGACGAGATTGGAAAGTTTGTGCTTTTGATTTTACTTGTATATTATTATGTATTATTAGGTGTATTATTCATCAGTCAATAGACGAAATCAATTTTTCCACCGGGGTTGCGGAATTTCCATGGAGTCTTCAATTTTATTCATTAAGGGCGTTGGACTCAAGTGTTAAGCTCAAAATTTCATTCTCCATTTTACTCAACGAAAACTAGCTGTGAAGTTGTATAAACTTTTGTGCTCATTCAATGAGCACTTTGCTTCCTGTAACCAAATATGATTTGCTTCCTCATAGAGGAAGCATTATGTATTCTTTACACCAGCATTAAATTTTGATTATTTGAGAAGTTATATTCAAAAAATTCATTTTCGAAAATTACACTAAAGCGCAACTATCTTATTTTTCAATGAAATGCATTAATCTTATAGGTCAATCGATTCGTCTCGACGCAAGGAACCTTTATTTTCTTTACGTCAGCTTCGAATTTTGAATATTAGAGAAGTTATAGTTGAAAAACTAATTTTTCAAAATTTAATAGAACCATAACTTTGTTATTTTTTAATGAAATGAAATAATATTATAGACCAATCGATTCGTCTAGATGCAAGGAACATTTATTTTCCTTACGTCAAGTCAATATTTTCATTATTTGAAAAGTTATAGTCGAAAAATTAATTTTTGAAAATACAATTAATCATAACATCCTAATTTTTTAATGAAATGAATTATTCATATAGGTCAATTGATTCGTCTTGACATAAGGAATCTGTATTTTCCTTACATCAGCTTTTAATTTTGAATATTTGAGAAGTTATAGTGAAAAAATGAATTTTACGAAAATTATAAAAGTACGCCAAACTTGTAAAATTAAATATTTTTTTAAACCTTTGTAAGAAATTCAACTAGGTATATAGTGGAAAAACTATGCAAAATTTCATCAATTTATCTCTAAGACTTTTCAAGAAATTGTTGGATCGTGACACACACACACATACACACACATCCGGTTTTTGTTACATCCCTGTTGGAAGTAAAAAGATAGAAAGTCTATCTATTTGAATCTTTTTCAATCTTCAGGATTGAAATAGAAAGGAAAAATCAATCCAAATGTATCCTTCCCTATCTATTTCTATCTCTTTTAATCTACAATAATATATTTCCTTTTGAATCTTAATATTTCTATCTTTCTGTATCCTTCGTCTATCTTCGCCAATAATTTCCTATCCTCCACTTATCCACGCTAATCTTTCCTTACTTTCCGCCTATCCATGCCAATCTTTTTCTATCCCTTTTGCAATTTTCTACCGTGCCTATCTTTTTCAATCCCAACATTCCTGTCCATGTATATACTCTGCTGGAAATAAGAAGATAGAAATTCTATCCCTCTCTATCCCTGATGTAAGGAAAATAAAGATTCCTTGTGTCGAGACGAATCGATTAACCTATATGATTAATTCATTTCATTAAAAAATTAGGATGTTATGGTTAATTGTATTTTCAAAAATTAATTTTTCGACTATAACTTTTCAAATAATCAAAATTTTGACTTGACGTAAGGAAAATAAATGTTCCTTGCTTCGTGACGAATCGATTGGTCTATAATATTATTTCATTTCATTGAAAAATAACAAAGTTATGGTTCTATTTAATTTTGAAAAATTAGTTTTTCAACTATAACTTCTATAATATTCAAAATTTGAAGCTAACCTAAGGAAAATAAAGGTTCCTTGTGTCGAGACGAATCGATTGACCTATAAGATTAATGCATTTCACTGAAAAATAAGAAAGTTGTGCTTTATTGTAATTTTCTAAAATGAATTTTTCGAATATATCTTCTGAAATAAAATAATCAAAATTTAATGCTGATGTAAAGAATACTTAATGCTACCTCTATGAGGAAGGAAATCATATTTGCTTACAGGAAGCAAAATGCTCATTGAATGAGCACAAAAGTTGATACAACTTCACAGCTAGTTTTAATAGATTATAAAAGGTTTCTAGGAATTTAAAGGGATTACAAGAGATTTGTATAATATTTAAAATATTTAGTGGAATTTAAAAGAACTTCATGAAATTTTAAAAGATTTTTAAGAAAGTTTAGGGAAATTAAAGAATTTTTAGGAATTTTAAAGTTCCTTGTGGAATTTTAAAGGATTTTAAAAGACTTGTAAGAATTTTAAGAAATTTGTATTTATAAAAGATTTTGTTGAATTTTATGGAATTTCAAGAGGTTTTTAAGAATTTTAAGAGATCTTTACGTATTTTAAAAGATTTAAAAGTTTTTCGTGGAATTGTAAAGAATTTTAAGAAAGCTTGTAAAAATTTCAAGAAATTTTGACATTTTCAAAATGATTTTAGGGAAGTTAAATATTCCTCGTGGAATTAAAAAAAATTTCAAAAATTATTTTTTGGTTTTGAAAGGATTTTGTGAAGTGCTTGTTTCGAAGACTTTTATATAGAAATTTTAATGTATTTTCACATTCAACAAATTTGTATTCATCTTACAGGATTCGAGACTTATTGAATACAGAAGTTGATAAATTGAAATAAATTGAAATAGCAAGGCCGATTCAAAACACTTCATTGACCTTGGGAAGCCGACCGTCTAATTTGCATTCTTGAAAAAATCTGATTCTCAGGAAATTTACATATTCCATCCCAGAGGTTGATCAGTTGATCACTTTTAAAATCTCGCTCATGAAATTTTTTGAAATCCTTTGAAATCTTCTGTGAACCCTAGGAACCTCTTGAAATTTTTTACTGAGAGTATCTTTGACAATATCATAATATATGAAATCTTTTAAGGCCATGTAAGACTTACCCGATCCCTACCTTACCGACATTTTTTTCTCTGCAACCTTACTTGTACATTTATTGAAATATCAAATTGCAAATTTCTAAAATTAAAAAAAATATGCTAAGGTATGTTTATTTGGTCTTAAATTTTTCTAAAAATAAAAAAAATTCAAAAAATTTTTTTTATAAATATTAATATTTAGGACCAGATAAACGTGCCTTAACGCTTTAGCTTCAATTTTAGAAATTTTCAATTTGATATCTCAATAATTGTAGAAGTATCGTTGCAGATACAAAAATGTCGGTAAGGTAGGGATCGGGTAAGTCTTACATGGCCTTAAAATTCATATAAAAAAATTGTTTAAATTTTACGAAAACCTTTACAGTTTCTTCCTGTAAATCCCATAAAATGACTGAAATTTCTTTGTGATCCATCAAAATCGATAGAAATGTCTTAAAATCCGAAATTCAGTGATATTATTCCAAATTTTTTTTTAACTCGCACTTTATTCAATTCTTTATCACTCTTCGAAATCATTGGAAATTGCTTTAAATCAAACAGGTGCTATGAAAATTGTGTTAATTGTCTTTTGTAAAAAAAGTTTTCGTGGTTGCATATTACATAAATTTGCGAGTTTCTCAGTCATTATAATTGTGATTTTTTGCGTAATTAAGAATAGACGAGATTTCCTTGATAGTCATCCTTCCAGCTATTATATAAAATCCTTCTCGATCTAGATAACATTTTCCTTAGAGCTTCTATTAATAGATAAATCAGAAATCAGTTTGCAGCATATTGCTCTGAAATATATAAGTCTCTTATAATCGCTTAAGGCCATGTAAGACTTACCCGATCCCTACCTTACCGACATTTTTTTTCTGCAACGCTACGTCTACATTTATTAAGATATCAAATTGAAAATTTCTAAAATTAAAGAAAATATGCTAAAGTATGTTTATCTGAACTTAAATTTTTGTAAAAATAAAAAAAAATTTTTTGAAAAAATTTTTTGTTATAAATATCAATATTTAGGACCAGATCAACGTATCTTAATGCTTTAACTTGAATTTTAGAAATTTTCAGTTTAATATCTCAATAAATGTAAACGTAGCGTTGCAGAGAAAAATATGTCGGTAAGGTAGGGATCGGGTAAGTCATACATGGCCTTAAGGGCGTGGGACCCAAATGTTAAGCCCAAAATTTAATTCTCCATTTTACTTAACGTAAATTATAGATAAATATTTTTTCGCTCTGTAGCACTAATCTTTTTTCAAATAAAAGACTGCGAACAGAGCGAAAGAATATTTAATTTCTATACTTTTTGCATAACACGAAGAATTAAAAATCTCACTTCAAAATTCAATATTTTCAATTTCCTTAAAAAATATTTGAATTAGATATTTTCTCGCTCTGTACGCATAATTCTAATTAAAATTTGATTAATTCTACAGAAGGGAAAAATTCCAAATTTAATATTTCTTGAGTAAAATGAAGAAATCGAATTTTTATATTAGAACTTGGCTCCAACACCCTTAATCAAAATGAAAATGGATTAATGTAAGAAACTCTTATTGTTTTATTTTAACTAGGAAAATCTTCAAGTCGACTTTTAGTAGATTAAATAAAATTTATTTCTTACAAATGTCAAAACTATATCAATCATATATATTAGAATCAGATCAAGCGCTAAATTAAAATAGCGGTCCCAAGACCTAACGGTCTCACATTCAATAGGGCAGTGGTGCTCAGCTGGAGTTTTTTTGGAATTAAAAAATGTTTACAGTTACGACACTAATAAACTAGCATTAAAAATAATGCAAGAGAAAAAGAAAGTAAAAAATTCATAGACCATAAATAAATATTGGGTCTTAAAGACCCTATTAAAATTTTCCGTTGTCGTTTCACAATAAATCTAATGTTTATTACCAAAAATTTATTATTATACCAAAACGTAATGTAATTTTACAATATACGTTTTGTACGCTGACTTACGAGAAAAATTAAATTCATTCTTTTAAATTACATATTTAGCTGTCATATAGTTTATTTAAGAATTTTAGAAAATTTTCAAGGATTGCGAAGAATTATAAATAATTTCCAGGTATTCTATGAGATTTTAAGTGATTTGCAGATCTTTTAAGAGATTTTAAGGGATTTTAAAGTTTGTCATGGAGTTTTGAGGAAATTTAAACGAATTAATGGAACATTAACAGTTCAAAGACTCTACTTTTTGGAAATTGTTCTACGCGCTCTTTATTCTTGTATAATGTAAAATAGGCTCTTTTGAATTTCGCCTACGCTTCATCTTTCACAGGTGCTTCGATCTCCCAAACTTAAAACTGCTGCGTAGACAAAAACAAACAATACTCAAACAGCAGCTTCAGAGTCGTTAAAGTCTTCTCTTTTACACTTATTTCTAGGGGAAGAAACCCTCAAGGGTCACACTGGAAAAATATCCATCACTGTTAAAAATGTTTAAAAAATTAATATACTTTTAATATACATTTTGTAAAGTCATTTGCATATACCGTAAATTAAATTTAATATATTACCATATGTTTTAGAATTAATATAATATAAAACCATATTAAAACTAGCTGTGAAGTTGTACCAACTTTTGTGCTCATTCAATGAGCACTTTGCTTCCTCATAGAGGAAGCATTAAGTATTCTTTACATCAGCATTAAAGTTTGATTATTTGAAAAGATATATTCGAAAAATTCATTTTAGAAAATTACAATAAAGCACAACTTTCTTATTTTTCAATGAAATGCATTAATCTTATAGGTCAATCGATTCGTCTCGATACAAGGAACCTTTATTTTCCTTAGGTCAGCTTCGAATTTTGAATATTATAGAAGTTATAGTTGAAAAACTAATTTTTCAAAATTTAATAGAACCACAACTTTGTTATTTTTTAATGAAATTAAATAATATTATAGACCAATCGATTCGTCTCGATGCAAGGAACATTTATTTTCCTTACGTCAAGTCAAAATTTTGATTATTTGAAAAGTTATAGTCGAAAAATTAATTTTTGAAAATACAATTAACCATAACATCCTTATTTTTTAATGAAATGCATTAATCATATAGGCCAATCGATTCGTCTCGACACAAGGAATCTTTATTTTCCTTACATCAGCTTTCAATTTCGAATATTTGAGAAGTTATAATGAAAAAATGAATTTTACGAAAATTATAAAAGTACATCAAACTTGTAAAATTAAATATTTTGTTTAACCCTTATAAGAAATTCAACTATGTGTATAGTGGAATAACTATGCAAAATGTCGTCAATTTATCTCTACGCGTTTTCAAGAAATTTCTGGATCATGACACACACACACACACACACACACACACGGTTTTTGTTACATCCCTGTTGGTGGAAGTAAAAAGATAGAAAGTCTATCTATTTGAATCTTTTTCAATTTTCAGGATTGAAATAGAAAGGAAAAATCAATCCAAATGTATCCTTCCCTATCTATTTCTATCTCTTTTAATCTACAATAATATATTCCCTTTTTAATCTTAATATTTCTATCTTTCTGTATCCTTCGTCTATCTTCGCCAATAATTTCCTATCCTCCACTTATCCACGCTAATCTTTGCTTACTTTCCGCCTATCCATGCCAATCTTTTTCTAGCCCTTTTGCAATTTATTACCTTGCCTATCTTTTTCAATCCTAACATTCCTGTCCATGTATATACTCTGCTGGACATAAAGAGATAGAAATTCTATCCCTTTCTTTTCTAAGATAGAAAGGGATAAAGATTGTTTATCCCCTTCTATCTCTCGCCCATCCCCATCTATCTCTTTCTATCTCTATATCAATCCACATCAACGCTTATATCTTTGAATCTCCTCTTTTCTATCCCTTTCTATTTCCGTCTATACCTCTCTACTTCCATCTTAATCCACATAAACGCCTACCTTTTTCAATCCCTACTTCTCTATCTCTGTATATACCTGTCTATCCCTTTCTATTTCTTTCTCTTCTAAGATATAAAGGGATAAAGATTGTTTATCCCCTTCTATCTCTCGCCTATCCCCGTCTATCTCTTTCTATCTCCATATAAATCCACATAAACGCCTATCTCTTTCTATTTCTTTGTCAATTCCTGTCTATCTCTTTATATTTCCTTGTCAATCACCGTTCTCTCCTATCTCTTTCAATCCCCACTTCTCTATCTCTTTCTATCTTTGTATATACCTGTCTATCCTTTTCTATTTGATGCTTGTCAATCTTAATTCGCTTTTATCTCTTTTAATCTCCAGTTCTTTCTTTTTCTCTTTCTATCTTTTATCCCTGTCTATCTCTTTCTATCTCCTTGTCAATCACCGTTCTCCCCTATCTCTTTCAATCCCCACTTCTCTATCTCTTTCTATCTCTGTGTATATCTATCTATCCCTTTCTATTTCCTTGTCGATCTCAATTCGCTTTTATCCTCTTTTAATCTTCAATTCTCAATCCCTTTCTATTCTCTGGGTTTCTAATAATTTCAAGAGATTTTACCGACATTTTTTTTCTGCAACGCTACGTCTACATTTATTGAGATATCAAATTAAAAATTTCTAAAATTGAAGCTAAAGCATTAAGGTACGTTTATCTGATTTTAAGGGATTTTAATGTTTTTCATGGAATTTTAAAGGATTTCAGGAGATTTTTATGAGTACGGAATTTTAAGAAGTTTTCAGAAATTTAAAGAGATCTTTGTGTATGTATTTTATTCCTCATGGAATCAGAAAAAATTTCAAAAATTATTTTTCATTTTTAAGGGTATTGTGAGGTGTGTTTTCAAAATTTTTTTTTTAGAGATTTTAATGTATTTTAGGGAATTTCAAAAAGTTCCATATTGAATTTTAGAGGATTTCACGAGATTTTTATGATTTGTAAAAGATTTTGCGAAATTGTAAAGAATTTCATGGAATTTTAATAGTTTTTAAGAATTTATGAGATTTTATGAGATTTTAAATATTGTAGTGGAATTTTTAGGAATTTAAAAATTTTTCTAGGAATTTCAAAAGATTTTAGTGAATTTTGAAGGATTACAGGGAATTTTAAGAGATTAGTGAAAAATTTAAGAAATTTCATCGAATTATAGTAACAAAGGCAGTAGCAGGATAAGCATGGTTTGGGTGCCCCCGCTCGGATTTGATCCATATTGCGGCGGCAAGTGCCTACCCCTATAAGATAAATTTATCCCAAGTATCAACTAAAAAAAAAATTTTTTACAAAAGTTATAAACAAATTTCGAAAAATTAAAAAATCAAATTTTCTCGTAAAGGGCTTTACCGATCATGATGATTAAAATATATGTTATAGATGGTACTAAGGAGGTTCCGAAAAAAATTCAAGAACCAATTCTGTTAATAAGAAAGGGATAAATAAAAAAAATGAATTTTTAAATAATTTTTTTTAAAGGAAATACTTCTAGAACACCAACCATTTTTTTTCTATATAATACTCACATTCAAGGCTTCAAAATATATTTTTGCAGAAATGATCAGAACATTACTTCATAGTTTAAAAAAATAAAAACTATTTATTGGCCCCTGAAATGTATGCAATTCTATGAGAATAAGGGGCCAACTTAATTTTTAGCTTATTAAGCAATAAGTTATACGTATTTTAAGACGTTTCTAGGAATTTTAAGAGGTATCCAAGATTGTCGTGAATTTTAAAGAGTTTTACGAATTTTAAGTGATTTTAAATTTCAAAATATTTAAAGTGACATTATACGAAATTTTTTTAAAAAATTTCAATAACATGATCTTTAAAAATTTAACGACATTTTTAATACTTTTCTGTCAGGAAAATTTGTCTGAAAGTCAGGGAAATGTCAGGGAAATAGAAAAATTTAATCTTGTGGATACCTTGAATTTGGATAAATTAAGTAGGGAGTAATATATTATAATTTAAAGAACACAGTAATAAATATTAAATTTTATTGTTTACAGAAATGTTACTGCCGTTTTTCCTCATCGCTTTTTGCTTCGGGGGAAGTCATGCCCTTGCTATTGGTCAGGAGCAAATTGAAAGTGATGAATTCGCGCGTCACTATAATTCAAGATACTCGGTCTATGACGAGCCTTACAATATCGAGTTCAAGTATCACAATTATGAGCAAATGAGCCGATTTCTTCGGACCACTTCGCTTCGCTTCCAGAACCTCACTGCCCTTTACTCGATAGGAAAATCAGTCAAAGGTATGAGAACATTTTTTCAAACTCTAATATTTTCGCTAATATTTTTCTCACTTCGCACAGAATAAAAAAAAAATTTCAAATTTAATCAGCGCTCCCGGACCGAGCTCAAAATTTACCCCCTCCACATCTACTATAATTTTTTTCGAAATTATTAAATATAACGTGGGGAAATTTTCTTATATAATCAAAATTCCATTCTCCATTTTACACAACGAAAATTATAAATAAATATTTTTTCGGTCTGTAGCGCTAATCTTTTTCCAAATATAAGACTGCATACAGAGCGAAAAAATATTTAGGTTCGATACTTTTTACATAAAACGAAGAATTCAAAATCTGACTTCAAAATTCAATATTTTAATTTTACTTAAAAAATATTTGAATCAGATATTTTCTCGCTCTGTACGCATAATTCTAGTTGACAATTAATTAATTCTACAGAGGGAAAAAATTTCAAATTTAATATTTGTTGAGTAAAATGAAGAAATCGAATTTTTAGATTAGAGCTAGCTTGGCTCCAATACCCTTAAGGGCATGTGATACTTTACCATAAGAGTAAATTAGTTAAACCAATTATTCCTTCATAATGATAGATATTTTTAGCAAATAAGAGTCAATATTTACTAAAAATATCTATTAATATGAATGTATAATTGGTTTAACTAGTTTGCTCTTATGGTAAAGTGTTATATGCCCTTAAAAAAAGTGTAATAATTTCAAATTTGCCAAATTATTTGACAAATTGCTTTTTTTCGATAAAATAGTGGATGTAGAGAGGGTAAATTTCTAGCTCGATCTGAGAGCAGCTTTTTGAATAAAAAAACGGGACTAAGTTATTAGTTTATATTCATATTTTATACTTATCTATCTATATTATAAAAAGATCTCGTCGCCGCCAACGCCGCCGCTGCCACTGCCGCTGTATCAGGAATCCGTAGTTGGGTTAGGTTAGGTTAGATTAGGTAAAGGTTTAGAGTTAGGTTAGGTTTAGGTTAGATAAAATTTAGGGTTAGGTTAGGCTAGGTTTAAGGTTAGATTAGGATTAGGTAAGGTTTAGGGTTAGGTCAGGGTTAGGCTAGGTAAGGTTTAGGATTAGGTTAGTTAAGGTTTAGGGTTTGGTTAAATAAGGTTTAGGGTTAGGTTAGGTAAGATTTAAGTTTAAATTAAGTAAGGTTTAGGGTTAGGTTAGGTAAGATTTAGGGTTAGATTAGGTAAGGTTTAGGGTTAGGTTAGAATCTAGAAATCCGTGGTTGGGTTAGGTTAAGTAAGGTTGGGTTAGGTTTAGCGTCAGGTTAGGGTTAGATTAGGTAAGGTTTAGTGTTAGGTTAGAATCTAGAAATACGTGGTTGGGTTAGGTTAAGTAAGGTTTAGGATTAGGTTAGGTGAGGTTTAGGTTAGGTTAGAATATATCGCCTCATGGGGTCACGTGACCCCCTCGATCACGTGGCGCCCTCGAAATTGTCCAATAGGACAATTAAAGTATAAAATATGTACACCCTGGCGAAGGCTTCGGATAGAAAATTTCCTATCCGAATGAATCCGAGCCAATGCGAAGTCTCTTTCTGAGCGAATCAGTTTCATTCCGAGCCAATCCGAAGTTCGCATGATTCCTATCCGAATGAATCCGAGCCAATCCGAAGTTTGAAGGAAGATTCCTATCCGGAATGGTTCGGATTTATTCGAATTGAAAATTCGGATTCATTCGTATTGAAAAATTACTTCGGAGTGGTTCGGATTCATTCGGATTGAAGCTTTGGATTAAAAATTTTCTTCGGAATAGCTCGGATTCATTCGGATTGAAACTTCGGATTCATTCGGATTGAAAAATTTCTTCGGATTGGCTCGGATTCATTTGGAACGAAAAATTTCTTCGGAATGGTTCGGATTCATTCGGATTGAAAAGTTTCTTCGGAATAGTTCGGCTTCATTCGGATTCGCTCGGATAGAGATTTCGCATTGGCTCGGATGACTTCGGATTGGCCCGGATTGAAATCCTATCCGAAGCTTTCGCCAGGGGCATTCAATGAAGTTGGCAAAATATCAATAAATTAAATAATAATATCAAAATTAGAAATCATAGAATTCATCAAAATTTTGATAGGGGCTTCGCCCCCCTTGTATTTTATATTTATATTTTATTTATATTGTATTTGTATTTTATATTTGTATTAACATCTGTCATCGGTTATGATGAAGACAAACTCGAAATCCTGTTTTTCTCTTATTTTTTCCTATATGTAAAATATACTGTAAATACTAAAATACTTTTTTCATCATTGAGACGTCAATATCTGAATTTTAGTATTTAGTATTTTTGAAGAAAATTTAGTATTCAGAATAAGCAACTCTGTGGAAAAAAGTGGAAGTTTATATTTTTGATATTCTTATCGTTGAAACGTGCAAATATGTCAGTCAGTAGTATCGATATGCGGAGAATAGACTTGTTTGTACGATTGTACATTCGCTTTCGAGGAGTACCACTTTTCTCGCTCTAGGCAGTTCTCGATAAAGAAGAATAAGAAGCATTCTCGATTTTATAATTATTTCTTTCCTATGCAATTTCTGTATTCATTATTATTTAACAAGTTATATTCTTTTCTGTGAATTCTAATTTGTAAATTTTTCGATATGTTAGTAACAAATTATTTTTCACGTTACCAGCGAAAGTGATCGATATTACTTTATGAAACTGACGTTCGCAACTTTTCAGGTTTTTCAAAGTTCCTTATTGAATTTTAAAGGATTTCACGAGATTTTTATGATTCGTAAAAGATTTTGTGAAATTGTTGTAAAGGATTTTATGGAATTTTAATAGATTTTAAAGAATTTATGAAATTTTATAGGATTTTAAATATTATAGTGAAATTTTAAGGAATTTAAAGATGTTTCTAAGAATTTTAAAGATTTCAGCGAATTTTAAGAGATTTTTAGGAATTTAAAAATATTACAATATTTACAAAATTTTATGAGATTTTTTACATATTTTAAAGGATTTATAAGCTTTTCATTAAATTATAAAGGATTTTAAGAAACTTGGAAGAGTTTTAAAAAATTTTAAGGGATTTGATTGAAATTTTAATGAATTTTACAAGATTTTGATAACTTATAAAAGATTTTGTAGAATTCTATGGAATTTCAAGAGCTTTTCAAGAATTTTAAGAGATCTTTACGTATTTTAAGAGATTTTAAAGTTCTTCGTTGAATTCTAAAGAATTTTAAGAAACTTGTAAAAATTTAATGAAATTTTGACATTTTAAAAATGATTTCAAGTAATGTAAATATTCCTCGTGGAATTAAAAACAAATTTAAAAAATTAATTTTGATTTGTAAAGGTTGTTGTGAAGTTTTTGTATCCAAGAATTTTTGTTTAGAGATTTTAATGTATATTTTAGGGAATTTCAAAGTTCCTTATTGAATTTTGAAGGGATTTCAATAAATTTATAATATTTTTAAGAGATTTTGACGCAATTTAAGAAATATTAAAGTTCCTCGTGGAATTTTGAAATATTACAAGAGATTTTTAAAAGATTTTGTGAAATTTTGAAGGATTGTAGGAAATTTTAAGAGATTTTTAGGAATTTCAAAATATTACAATATTTACCAAATTTTATGAGATTTTTTTACGTATTGTAAAGGACTTAAAAGCTTTTCATAGAATTATAAAAGATTTTAAGAAACTTGGAAAAGTTTTAAGAAATTTTAAAGAATTATAAATATTCTCGTGTAACTTTTCATGATTTTAAAAGACTTGTAAGAATTTTAAGAAATTTTTATTTCTTTAAAGTGATTTTAAGGGATTTGATTGAAATTTTAAAGAATCTTACATGATTTTTATAATTTATAAAAGATTTTGTAGAATTCTATGGAATTTCAGGAGGTTTTCAAGAATTTTAAGAAATCTTTACGTATTTTAAGATGTTTCTAGGAATTTCGAGAAATTTCAATGAATTTAAAGAGATTTCCAAGGTTGTGGTAAATTTGAGAGATTTTTACGAATTTTAAGTGTTGTGAAGTGATTTTAAATTCCAAAAGATACTTATTATGCTCAAAATGAACAGCACTATTGAAGGTCAGAGTGAAAAAATAAAAAAAAAATTTTTGTAACAGGTCGTGACCTTTGGGTGATGGTTGTTTCATCGTCGCCTTATGAACACATGATCGGCAAACCTGACGTCAAGTACGTGGCCAACATACACGGAAACGAGGCTGTGGGCCGAGAGTTGATGTTGCATCTCATTCACGTATGTAAATTCACCGTCCGTCGACCTCGTTCGCTTCTTTTCAGGTCGCTTACTGGATAGAAACACTAAACGTTTCCGTCGCACCTGTAAACACGACTATATAGCTATATATATATTCTATAAATGAGCGGCCAGGATGTGGTTATAATGACGAAAGTGTGATTTTTTAATCCTCTTTCAAATTTGAAAGCCTATCGCAAGGGAAAGTGTACTACAATTGAATTGTACTTTATATACAAAGAAAAATTACGCAAAACATAAATATTTCCGTTCTAAATACGACTTTTAGAAACTTTTTAATAAGGTTTCATTTCATTTTTATTTATCTCGTAACTTCTCATTAAAATAATTTTAATTTTCCAAGTAGTTATACTAAACGGGTTTTGGGCCACTTATCCGTCAAGCAAAGTTCTGGTCCGTGCTAAATTACCCCCTGCCGGTACCATCCCCAGTCGGTAATGTACTTTAACTATACTTTAACATTACTCTTTAACAATACTTTAACTATACTTTAACTATACTTTAATGTTACTTTACCTATAGTTTAACAGTACTTTAAGGGAATGTAATACTTGTAGACGAAGGTTTATTGACACTTATTAGCTAAAAATATTTATTATTATGAACGTATAATTGGTATAACTAATTTGCTCTTATGGTAAAGTATTACATGCCCTTAAAATTACTTTAATATTAATTTAACATTACGTTAACGTTACTTTAACATTACTTTAATTATGATAGCTTAACAATACTTTAACAATACTTTAACATTACTTTAACAATATACTTTAACAATACTTTAACTATACTTTAACATTACTTTAATATTACTTTAACGTTACTTTAACATTAAAGTAATGTTAGAGTATAGTTAAACTGTTGTTAAAGTATTGTTAAAGTAATGTTAAAGTATAGATAAAGTAATGTTAAAGTATTGTTAAAGTAATGTTAAAGTAACGTTAACGTAATGTTAAATTAATTTTAAAGTAATTTTGAAGTAATGTTAAACTATAGGTAAAGTAATGTTACAGTATAGTTAAAGTATTGTTAAAGTATTGTTAAATAAGTAATGTTAAAGAGAATAGTTCAAGTACATTACCGACTGGGGATGGTACCGGCCGGGGTAATTTAGTATGGACCAGAACCTTGCTCGAGGGATAAGTGTCCTAGAACCAGCTTAGTATAACTACTTTTTCAATTTGTCTGTAACAACGCGCGACGTGCGTCTTGCGTTCGACTCCTGGTTCCACAGATTCCGCAATATCGAAGAAATCAATTTTTCATTCGTTATAGAGTACGTTTTAGATAAATGAAACTATAGTATCTAGATTGATTTTATTTTTTTTTATTTTTTTTTTGCAAAAAATTATTCTCTAATTTTCTTTTCAGCAAGAAACTTATTTAATTGAAACAAAACATTTATTTAAAGTAAAGAAAATTTTATTCAATTGAAATAAATGAAAACAAATAAGGAATTTATTATATTTGGATCAAACAAACATATGATTGACCCCATATCGAAGTGATAATTTGTTTGATTCAAACAAATTTTGTTTTTTTTCTCAAATAAATTTTGTTTCAATCAAATAAATTTTGTTTGAATCAAATAAGTTTTGTTTGAATCAAACAAACTTTTTTCTGAATGAATATAGTAATGAATACATTACTTAGGAACCTTAGGTTTATCAAGACAAAACCTTCAAATAGTTAGTATTCTCGTGTGGTTGCCTGCAGAATCTATAGAATCATTCGCATTCCGGTGTTGGCGCATTCCGCACGGTAAATACTAATTCAGAAGTGCTTTGACTCTTGGAAGTCCCGCGATTGGTTTTCACATAATCGACTCTTCGAACAGATTTGTTTAAATAATTTTTTTTCTTACTAAAAATTATTACTATTGGTCTAGTGGAATCTTGCTCAATATTGGTTCATTCTTTCCAATTATTTAAAAAAATTCGATTTGTTTAATTGATTCTTTTTATAAAATTGTTTTTTTTTTTTCGTAAAAATGATTACTATTGGCCTAGTGGAATATTTATCAATATTGGCTAATTAGGTTTGCAATCTAAAATTAGTGTTTAACATTTTGTAATTAAAATAAAATGATACCTTTAAACTATTAACAATCCTTAAAATATTATAATATCCCAATAAAGGTAAAATTATTTAAAATTATTGAAAATTCCGTGAAATCTCTTCATGCAAGAGATAGAAAATATTTTAAAGGTAGAACATCTAATTTACAGTTACTCGTTACAAAATATGGAACTGATTCGTACATCACTTGGTTATTGGACAATACGAGAATTCACATATTACCATCTATGAATCCAGATGGTTTCGAAGTTTCGAAAGAAGGATATTGCGACGGCTCACAAGGAAGGTTAGTTTTTTACTTTTTTCAAACTGATTTTACTATTTTTGATTGACAATTTAACAGCGTATATAAAAAAGCGTTTCATTTTAAATTATTCAAAATTATCCCCCTATTTTTGTAAAAAAACCAGGGTTGCAACTAATTAATTACATTTGTAATTACATAGCTTAGAGTAATTAACAATTATACAAAGAAATTGTAATTATTATTGTAATTATATATTAATTACAGTATAATTACAATTTTCCTGTGTAATTATTAATTATTTTGAATGTGATATACGCCCATGCGCATAAACCAAACGACATTGCTATCTCGGAAACAAACTTAAGGGCATGTGATACTTTACCATAAGAGCAAATTAGTTAAACCAATTATACATTCATAATAATAAATATTTTTCGCAAATAAGAGTCAATAAACCTTCGGTAAAGTATCACATGCCCTTAAATAAATTTTAGGATATAGAATAAGAATAGAAATAAAATAGCTTAGGGAAAAAGAAAAAAAATCTTCGCCTCGAAATACTCAGACTTATTATATGAGTGGCCGGATGCAATAACGGGACGCACGCTCGAAAATACGTAAAATTATTGTCCAAGCGTCTTGTGATATCCAAATTTTAAAGTTTAAAAAATTAAATTTTTAAAAATGTAGGCTTGTAGAGAAGAACAAATCGCAACTTTCTTCTCTTTAAAGTTTTTTTATCCGATGAATATTTTTAATATTAAAAATAAAAAAGTGAAAAAAAAATTTCCCCAAATTGAATTATGTTTAAAAACATAAATCGTGAAATCTCAGCCAAATATTATTGAAACTGTTTGAAATTTGGTATACACACGCAGTATGCCCTAGCGAAGCCTACAAAATCAAAAAAATAACTAAAGCTGCCTATTGTTTAATAATAATTAATTGCAAATTGAGACTCGTCGATTAGCACGTTTTTTCAGTTTCGGCGAAGAAAAGTATCGAGGGAAGTTTGGGGTTGAAAGAACTTCCAGTGATACATTTGTTCCTTACTATTAAACGAATATTTTTGAAAATTTTTAGATAAATTTATTAAAAATTGACGGAAATATCCATTATGTAAGAAAGCACGCGACGCCATCCACGATTGCACTGTGAGCGAGGGTACAAGCGAACAGCGAGAAGCTCATGGTGTAATCGTGGACGACGTCGCGTACTTTTTTACATAATGGATATTTACGTCAATTTTTAATGAATTGATCTACAAATTTGCAAAAATCTTCCTTTATTACTAAGGAACAAATGTCTCACTGGAAGTTCTTTCAACTCCGAACTTCCCTCGATACTTTTCTTCGCGGAATCTGAAAAAACGTGCTTATCGACGAGTCTCAATTTGCAATTAATTATTATTAAACAATAGGCAGCTTTAGTTATTTTTTTGATTTTGTAGTCTTCGCTAGGGCATACTGCGTGTGTATACGAAATTTCAAACAGTTTCAATAATATTTGGCTGAGATTTCACGATTTATGTTTCTAAACATAATTCAATTCGGGGAAATTTTTTTTTCACTTTTTTATTTTTAGTATTAAAAATATTTATCCGAGAAAGAAACTTTAAATAGAAAAAAGTTGCAATTTGTTCTTCTCTACAAGTCTACATTTTTAAAAATTTAATTTTTGAACTTTAAAATTTGGATATCACAAGACGCTTGGACAATAATTTTACGTGTTTTCGAGCGTGCGTCCCGTTATTGCATCCGGCCACTCATATGTCTGACTATTGCGCGGCGAAGACACTTTCCACTTACACCATGAGAGAAGCGGAGTGAGAGCGTGGGCAAGCGCGAAGACCGAGAAAACGTATCTCGCGCATCCCCTCCATGTAGTTCTGCCTTCACCACGCGACTCCGCGAAGCCCGCTGGGTATAAAAAGACGAGTGCGACGAGAAATCGGCAGACTGTTCAGGGAAGGCATACCGCCCTGAAGAAGCTGACATACCTCGTGGATTCTACATTCTATGTAGAGAACACATATCGCATTACGTGACAATCACCTAATGCATGTCGATGCTCAACGCATGTGCTGCAGTAAAGATATTATATAAATAAAGCAACCAAAACCATCTACAGCCTCTACCTTTAAAAAAACCGTCCCAAATATCCTACTCCAAGGGAATCTGGTATCAAATGTAATTTCCATTTTTTTTGTAATTATTATTTATTCCGAGGATAATTATAATTTCTTTTATGTAATTATTAATTGAAAATGGATAATTAACCATTTTTGCAACCCTGGAAAAAACCTTTCTATTTCCCTCGTAAGCATCAGTGGCCCCAACTCGTGCTCTGTACTCTACAGCGCATGCGTCGCCCTCGGCATCTGATTGGTTGCTATTCGCGCGCAGTTTGAAATGCTAAAAAATATTACTTTTATTGTTTATTACAAATAATAGCGTTTTAACACCTAAAAATGTTTAGTTAATAACAATTTTTATAAATAAAAACGTTATTATTTATAATAAAAAAATATATTTTTTAGCATTTCAAACTGCGCGCGAATAGCAGCCAATCAGAAGCCGAGGGCGACGCATGCGCTGTAGAGTACAGAGCACGAGTTGGGGCTACTGGTAAGCATATGTTTTGGGAGTGGTACAGATTATGTTATTATTATTTGTAAATCTTGTTGAATGTCATTTTTTATCTATCTATATTATAAAAAGATCTCGCCACCACCGCTGCTGTGTCAGGAATCCGTGTTTGGGTTAGGTTAGATTAGGTAAGGTTTAGGGTTAGATTAGGTAAGGTTTACGGTTAGGTAAGGTTTAGGGTTAGGTTAGGTAAAGTTTAGGGTTAGGTAAGGTTTAGGGTTGGGTAATGTTTAGGGTTAGGTTAGGTGAGGTTTAACGTTAGGTTAGATTTAGGGTTAGGTAATGTTTAGGGTTAGGCTAGGTAAAGTTTAGGGCTAGGTTAGGTTAGTTAAGATTTAGGATTAGGTTAGAATCTATCCTCTCATGGGGTCACGTGACCCTATTGATCTCGCCACCGCCGCCTCAACCACCCCTGTGTCAGGAATCCGTGGTTGGGTTAGGTTAGGTGTAAGGTTAGATTAGGTAAGGTTTAGGGTTAGGTTAGGTAAGGTTTAGGGTTGGGTTATGTTAGGTAAGGTTTAGGGGGTCAAGTGATCTAAGTAAGTCACATTATCGAGGGGGTCACCTGACCCCATCGAAATTGTCCAATAGAACAATTAAAGTATAAAATATATACATTCAATGAAGTTGGCAAAATATCAATAAATTAAATAATAATATCAAAATTAGAAATCATAGAATTCATAAAAATTTTGATAGGGGGTAGGCGCGCGAAGTGCGTAGGGGGGCGAAGCCCCCCTTGTTTGTTTATAATTTTTTTTATTTTTCATCACCTGTATCGAAATTATTTTTCAGATACAATGCACGAGGCTTCGACTTAAATCGCAATTTTCCCGACTATTTTAAGCAGAACAACAAGAAGAGCCAACCGGAAACGGAAGCGGTTAAAGAATGGGTTTCCAAGATTCAATTTGTGCTCTCGGGAAGTCTTCACGGCGGTGCCCTCGTAGCCAGTTACCCATTCGACAACACTCCGAATTCGCGTAAGACTATTTTTGCATGCCTCTTATTAATATTGTTTCCATATTAGGGTATGCTGAATTTTTTTTTTTAGATTCTCAACAAAGAAGGTATTATTTTTAATTTTGATTATGATTAGCAAAAATATTTTTCTATATATATCAAAATGAGGCTTCATATTTTTTTCAGATTTTTTAAACAGATAACTTCAGTTAGCATAAAATTTTTGAAGTTTGAAACTTTAAGATCATTGATTTTTTTATATATTTATAGATAAATTATATATAAATATCAAATTTATATATAAATTTATATATTTATATATTTCATTATCGATTCAGTTTTCTCTGTACGAATTTATTTATTTTAATGTAACCAGCGATTTTAAAAAATTTTTACTGTAACAAATATTCTAATGATGAATGTAGTTACGTAGAAAATAATTTTTATTTGAAAATCAGAGTTTAGAAGATAATCCAAATAGGTAGTTATAGCAATTTCGCTGTTTTTATATACTTATTATATTTATTTATTGTATTTATTATTTATTATTATTATTTATATTGATTATGTAGTTATTTATTTACATAACATACTTATTTATTATATTTATTTCCACCTTCAAAAAGTTTATGCTAACTGAAGATATCGTTTTAAAAATCTGAAAAAAAAATCATGAAAACTCATTTTGATAAAGATTTTTGCTATATAAAATTAAAAAAAAAAAGAAAAAAAAAAATTTCGGCCCACCCTATTCCATACACAAAAATTAAGTTTCCAAAATTATAGACATTTATTACACTTCTTTCTCTTAATTAATTATTTAATCTCTAATCAGCATTTATCTTTCACCATTTTTATTTACTCGCTCTCTTTGCTTCATTATATTTAAAATGCCTATTTCATTGTTTTTATAACAATAGAACAGATGTTTCTCTAGCCATTCGTTGTTATAATCGCGATGGAGAGTAAATTAGTCGAGGCTTTGTTATCTCGCTAGAGATACGCGAGGGATTACTTTTTCCTAATTTATAATTTCTTTCGTAAAGCAGACATTTTAAATATATTGCTTTTTCATAGATGGAGATTTTTAATGACGTAAATTTTCAAATTAAATAAATTTTCAAGTGCAATAAAACGAAGTGTGAAAATGTATGCAAAATTATATATTCCCGTGTATGTCAAGTAAATAAATAAATAATCTCATCACTTTATTGTTATGGGTTTTCATGCACTCTCAGGAATATGTCGTTCAGCGCCACTATGTGCAGGTAAAATAAAAATTAATAATATAGGCTTTGTTTTGAAACCTGAAAATTTTTTATTTCAACATTAGCAGGATGGCCACTACTGGGAATTATAGCCTTAAATTTTGACTAACGGGAAAAAGAGCCGAAAATTTGTTTGGAAACTGGAATATTTAAAAATCTTTAATTAAGGCCATATAAAACTTACCCGATCCCTACCTTACCGACACTTTTTTCTCTGCAACACTACGTCTACATTTATTGAGATATCAAATTGAAAATTTCTAAAATTAAAGAAACTATGCTAAGGTATGTTTATCTGGTCTTAAATTTTCATAAAAATAAAAAAAAATTTTTTGAAAAAATTTTTTTTTTTAATCTCAATATTTAGGACCATATAAACGTACCTTAATGTTTTAGCTTCAATTTTAGAAATTTTCAATTTTATATCAATAAATGTAGACGTAACGTTGCAGAGAAAAAAATGTCGGTAAGGTAGGGATCGGGTAAGTCTTACATGGCCTTAAGGACGTTGAACCCAAGTGTTAAGCTTAAAATGCCATTCCCCATTTTAATCAACAAAAATATTTAGTTTCGATACTTTTTGCATAAAAAAAAGAATTCAAAATCTGACTTTAAAATTCAGTATTATAATTTTACTTTAAAAATATTTGAATTAGATATTTGCTCGCTCTGTGCGCATAATAAAATTGTAGTTAAAAATTCATTAATTCTGCAGAGGGAAAAAAATTAATAAATTTAATATTTGTTGAGTAAAATGAAGAAATCTTCTTTATATAATATTTAAAAATGTAATTATCCATGAATAATTAATATTACGATGTAGGTCAACCGGAGAAATACAATTTTTGACAGGGAAACCGTGAATTATTTTTACCTCTAATTTGAGTAGCCACCCTTATATGTATTTACATTTGATTTATGAAGACACAATGCAAACTAAGTGAATAAATCCCACGAATTACGCAAGAGCATTATTATGTATTCAAACGATATAGTCACGAAATGATTATACTAATTTTCCTTTGCATGGGCTTTCAATAAGTGTAATTTTATATAATGGTGTGATTTTGTAAAGGAATACGAGGAAAAATAAATAGTGAACTGAATTGCTCCTCATTTTTAATAAGAGTGTCATAACATACGCTATCAGTCAGAATATTGTAAATTCACCTGTTTAATGTTTTATAAAAATATAAATTTTTGAAATAATGAAAAATTTTTTTAATTTAATAAAAAATTTCTTTAATTTCTTGAATTAATTTTAAAAACTTATTGGTATACGTGCCCTTAAAATACGTGAAAAGTTCAGTATCGCCATGATTAATTATTTCCTATATTTTATAAAAATAGTTTTCTCAACAGGAAAAATATTCAAGTGGAAATTTAAAAAATGTTCATTATTTCGAAAGTTATTGATATTTTTATAAAACATTGAAATATGACGTTTTTCGCAATATTATCTTTCAAAAAATATCTGAAATTTTTTTAATTAATTCTTTTGTGTAAAAACGTTGAAGCAAAGTATCTTAAAGAAAAAGTTTTATTCTTAAATAAAATTTATGGATGGTCCCTTTTGTTTAAAAAATTGACTTTCGAAATCTGAAGAAATTTTGAAGAAATTCTGAAAAAATTCTAAAGAAATCAGAAGAAATTCTGAAGACATCTGAAGAATCTTTTTGGATTCTTGCTGAAAGTAAACGGATTGAAACTTTATCCGTTTTAATCCGTCATCTATCCATAAGTGTCCTCTTGAATACTTTTTAATACACGGCTATCCGTTGGCTATCCGTCTATCCGTTTGAATCATAATCTTATCCGGTGTCACTATCCGTTTTAATCCTTCATTTTTATCCGCGACTTAATCCTTATCTATCCACGAATTACTTAGATTTGATCCTGTCTCCTGTCACGGATTAAAAATTTATCCGTTTGAATCATTGCTTATCCTCTTTAATCCGTTCTTCACAAAGTATTATATTAATATAATAGCATATTTTTACTTTGACGACGGATTTAAACGGATAGATATGGATATATTATTTTTAGTTGGATTAAAAAGGATACACGAGATTTTTATGATTTTCTGAAGATTTTGTGGAATTTTAGGGAATTTTGAACAGTATTCAAAAATTATAAAAGTTTTTTAAGTATTTTAAGGAATTTAAAAGTTTTTCGTGGAATTATAAAGGAATTTAAGAAACTTGTTAGAATTTTAAGAGATTTTAAGGAATTATAAATATTCTCGTGGAATTTAAAAGGATTTTAAAAAGTTTGTAAGAATTTTAAGAAATTTTAATTATTTTAAAGTGATTGTAAAAAATTTTAATTTTCCTTATGGAATTTTAAAGGATTTCGCAAAATTTTTATGATTTATAAAAGATTTTGTAGAAGTTTAAGGAATTTCAAGAGGCTTTCAAGAATTTTAAGAAATCTTTACGTATTTTAAGAGATTTAAAAGTTTTTCGTGGAATTCTGAAGGATTTTAAGAAGTTTGTAAAAATTGTAAGTAATTTTGATGTTTTAAAAATGATTTTGAGGAATTTTAATAGTCCTCATAGAATTTTAAAAAATTTCAAGTCATTCTTGATTTTTAAAAGATTTTGTGAAATTTTTTATTTCAAGAATTTTTTTTTAATAGATCTTAATGTACTTTAGAGAATTTTAAAGAATTTCACGAGATTCTGAAAATGTTTTATGGAATTTTAAAGGATTAATAGAAATTTTAAGAGATTTTTAGGAATTTTAAAAGATTTTGAAGTTTTTTGGGGAATTTAAAGTATATATTTCAAAGGATTGTGAGAAATTAAAAAAAAATTAATGAAAATTGAAGGAATATCATGAAATGGAATTTCGTGGAATTTTAAGATGTTTCTAGGAATTTCAAGAAATTTCAATGAATTTTAAGAGATTTCAAAAGTTGTTGTAAATTCGAGAGATTTTTACGAATTTTAAATATTGTGAAGTGATATTAAATTTCAAAATATTTAAATTGATATTATAATAAAATTTTTGAAAAATTTCAATAGTATTATTATTGAAAATTTATACGAATTTTTAATACTTTTCTGTCAGGAAAATTTATTTCAGGGAAATAGTGTTTCAGAGCTACGCTTCGACGCCCAGCGTCTCCCCAGACGACGACGTCTTCCGCCACTTGTCTTTGACGTACTCGCAGAATCACGGGACCATGTTTAGAGGGAAGGCTTGTTCTCCATCTCAGCCTGGATTCAAGAATGGTATTACCAATGGAGCAGAGTGGTATCCTCTCACGGGAGGGATGCAGGACTTCAATTACGTTTGGAATGGCTGCATGGAGATAACACTCGAGATATCTTGCTGCAAATATCCGCCTGCTGAAGATCTTCCTCGCTACTGGGAGGAAAATCGCGCTGTAAGCATATTACACGCCACTATACCTATCAAAAAGGTCGAGGAGTCGGTCTTTTTTTATTTTTCTGATTTCAAGTCACTTTAAGGCCGTTGGACCCAAGTGCTAAGCTTAAAATTCTATTCTCCATTTTACTCAACGAAAATTATAGATAAATATTTTTACGCTCTGTAGCACTAATCTTTTTTTAAATATAAGACTGCGTACAGAGCGAAAGAATATTTCGTTTCGATAATTTTTGCATAAAACGAAGAATTCAAAATCTGACTTCAAAATTCAATATTTTCATTTTACTTAAAAAATATTTGAATTAGATATTTTGTCGCTCTGTACGCATAATTCTAGTTAAAAATTGATTAATTCTACAGAGGTAAAAATTTCCAAATTTAATTTTTGTTGAGTAAAATGAAGAAATCTCGTTTTTGATTGGAACTTGGCTTCAACACCCTTAAGGAATTTCAAAGAGTTGTAAAAGTATTTTAAAGGATTTTTAAGTGATTTTAAGTGATTTTAGTAGATTTTAAGTGATTTTAGGAGATTTTAAGTGATTTTAAAGAATTTCAAGGGATAAACAGATTTTTTAAAAAATTTATTTTAAGGGATGCTAAGAGATCTTCATTAATTTTACAGGTTTTTAAAAGAGTTCAAAAGAGTTTTAAATTTTAAACACATTTTAATTGATTTTATCGAATTTCAAGTAATTTGAAAAGATTTAAAATTATTTTAAGAGATTTACAGAAGATTTTAAGAATTGTAAAGAATTTAACGGGATTTTAGGCAATTTAAAAAGAATTTAAGGATTCTCAATAGATTCCAGGACATTTTAAATGGTTTTATTAAGGAATTTTTAAGTATAAAATTTTAAGTTTTTAAGAGATTTCATTTGATTTTATGGAATTTCAAGGAATTTTGAGAGTTCTAAAGATTTAAATACATTTTAAGTGATTTTAAAGAATTTCAGAAACTGAAGATTTCAATATATTTAATATATTTAATATATTTAATTTATTTCAATATATTTAAAATGATTTCGAAATATATTGTACGATTATAAAACTTTTACTGGTAATCTTAGATTATTTTAAAGTTTTTTTTTATTTGTTACAAAAATTGGATTAAATACAAATAAAAAAAAAAAGTGAAAAAATCTGAAAAGTTCACAAGCATCAAAATATCTAAAATAATCCGAAGAGCAAGTACAACAATAATATAATTTTTAATATCTTTTTTTATTTTTGATTACACCAAAAAACGCCAAAGGGACTTGTTCTTAATTTTTAATACAATTTCAATGGTCTAATAGAATTTAAAAGCTAATTGTTATTGATAGGATTTGTCCCGAATTGTGAAACCTTCCTAAATTAAAAAGCAATTTTTTAAACTATTCCATTAAATAAACATCTATTTAAAAGTTGGAATTTGTACAAAACATTTTTTTATTTGTGAATGAAATTGCACGATGTATTGTGTAAGTGGAAATATATTTTCTTTTGCTTCTAGTCGCTCGTTAAATTTTTGGCTGAAGCCCACAGAGGTGTTCATGGCTTCGCAATTGATGAAAACGGAAATCCCATTGAAAGAGCATCAGTTAAGGTCAAGGGTCGTGACATCAGCTTTCTCACTACAAAGTACGGTGAATTCTGGAGAGTTTTACTTCCTGGAATCTACAAAATGGAGGTTGGTATAAAAAATATTATATTTCAATTAATGTTTCAATTCTTTCCAGGAGAAAAAAATCCTCCTGGAATTCCCTTTTACTATGTTGGCCTCACAATGTCAAACTATCTCTAAAATATTCGAAAAATATTTTAAAAAGACAGAATAATTACATTTTTTAAAAATATTATTTAAATTATAATATTTCTTTGATTTTTAATGACAATTTAATAATAATAATTTAATAATCCTTTAAAGAACTTTTTTGTTTTATTTTCAACTTGGTGACCTGATTTAGAATTTTTTGAAATAAATAATAAAAGAGAAAATTAGGTACAACTGAGCTTTTCCAGTGTGAACTCGGAATTTTTTTGAAAACAACAAAAATTTAAATTTAAAAATGTCTAAGCGGGGAAATTTTCACATGGGATGAATTATTTTAGCTCGATTATTCTTTTTCTCTCAACTCTGCAAATCTTTTGAATCTTTCAACATTGGAAAGACAGGGTGGCCACAAGATTCAATTTTTCAATTTCCCTGACATTTCCCTGACTTTTTCCTGACTTTCACACAAATTTTCCTGACAGAAAAGTATTAAAAATATGTATAAATTTTCAATAATATAAATTTTCAATATTTAAAATTCGTAAAAATCTCTCAAAACAACAACCTTTGAAATCTCTTAAAATTCATTGAAATTTCTTGAAATTCCTAGAAACATCTTAAAATTCCACGAAATCCCTTCAAATTTGATAATATTTCATGAGATTCCTTCAATTTTCCCTAACTTTTTAAAAATTCCTCACAATCCTTTGAAATATATATACTTTAAATTCCTCAAAAAACTTCAAAATCTTTTAAAATTCCTAAAAATCTCTCAAAATTTCTAGTAATCCTTTAAAATTCCATAAAACATTTTCAGAATCTCGTGAAATTCTTTAAAATTCTCTAAAGTGCATTAAGATCTATTAAAAAAAAATTCTTGAAATAAAAAATTTCACAAAATCTTTTAAAAATCAAGAATGACTTCAAATTTTTTTTTACAAACTTCTTAAAATCCTTTAGAATTCCACGAAAAACTTTAAAATCTCTTAAAATACGTAAAGATTTCTTAAAATTCTTGAAAGCCTCTTGAAATTTCTTAAACTTCTACAAAATCTTTTATAAATCATAAAAATTTTGTGAAATCGTTTAAAATTCCATGAGGAAAATTAAAATTCGTTAAAATCACTTTAAAGTAATTAAAATTTCTTAAAATTCTTACAAGCTTTTTAAAATCCTTTTAAATTCCACGAGAATATTTATAATTCCTTAA
>CAJFCO010000176.1:205594-216306 GCA_904066015.1 Synergus gifuensis | reverse complement strand
TTAAATACGTAAAGATTTCTTAAAATTCTTGAAAGCCTCTTGAAATTTCTTAAACTTCTACAAAATCTTTTATAAATCATAAAAATTTTGTGAAATCGTTTAAAATTCCATGAGGAAAATTAAAATTCGTTAAAATCACTTTAAAGTAATTAAAATTTCTTAAAATTCTTACAAGCTTTTTAAAATCCTTTTAAATTCCACGAGAATATTTATAATTCCTTAAAATCTCTTAAAATTCTAACAAGTTTCTTAAATTCCTTTATAATTCCACGAAAAACTTTTAAATTCCTTAAAATACTTAAAGAAACTTTTATAATTTTTGAAAACTGTTCAAAATTCCCTAAAATTCCACAAAATCTTCAAAAAATCATAAAAATCTCGTGAAATTAAAATTCCATTAGGATCATTATAATCCTTTAAAATTACTTTTAAAGATCAAAATTTCTTACAATTCTTACAATATTTTTAAAATCCTTTAAAATTCCACAAGGAACTTTAAAGTTCCTTAAAATTTTTTAAATTCCCTAAACTTCCTTAAAGATCTCTTAAAATTTCACGAGGTCCTTTTAAAATTCAACTAAATCTTTTAAATATTATACAAATCTCTTTTAATCCTTTAAAATTCCCAGAAACCGCTTAAAAATTTTATAAATTATTGAAAATCTCTTGGAATCATTAGAAACCTAGAGAATCTCAGAGAATACCTGGAAATCATTTATAATCCGTCGAAATCTTTGGATAGTTTCTAAAATTTGTTAAATAAATTATAAAAGTTATATATGTAATACGACAAAAATAACATAGTTAACGTAAATGTTAATTTCTATTTTCCCTGACATTATCCCTCGCATTTCCCTGACATTTCCCTGACTTCCCTGACATGTGGCCACCCTGAAAGATTTAATTTGTGATTATAAAATGAAAAATGCTAATTCAATCCAATTTTCTAAATCGTAGGTTTATGCGAATGGATACGCCCCTCGGGAAGTTGAATTTATGGTAGTTGAACAGCACCCGACTCTCCTCAATGTTACTCTCTATGCAACCAAGGTAAGTCAGCTTCTTCATGAGGAAGAGCATGCTTTAAAAGCACTTTTTTTAAATTATACACAAAACAACAAAGTAAACGACATGTAGAATTAGTATAGATACCCTTCAGGTAATCACAAAATACGTATGTAAAATATCACAATAGTTTCGTACTTGTACAAAATTTTGTATATAAATAACTACAGAATAAGGACGTTGGAATCAAGTTCTAACTTGAAAATTTGATTTCTTCATTTTACTTGACAAATATTAAAATCTGAATTTTTTTCTCTCTGTAGCATTGCTCAAAATTTAACTAGAAATATCCGTACAGAGCGAGAAAATATCTAATTTAAATATTTTTTAATAAAGTATAGACTGAATTTTGAAGATAAATTTCGAATTCTTCATTTTGTGTAAAAAATAATAAAATTATACATTTTTTCGCTCTGTGCGTACAATTATATTCTAAAAAAAATTAGCGCCACAAAGTGAAAATATAGCTAGTTTTAATATTTGATGAGTAAAATGAGGAGGTGTATTTTGAAGTTAGAACTTAAGCCCAACACCCATAAGGATGTATATAAGTTACGATAATGAAACTTGTGGGTGGATTAAAAATGAAAACATAGTGGGCTAAAGATTGCATGTTCTTGATAATACTGATATTATTGATACACTGAAATTAACTGTTTCTGATATAACTTATGTATATAGCACTTTAATTGTAATCTTTTACAAGTCCCTGGGTTTAATGTAGTGCATTCCCACGCAATTCCCAATTTTTTTTTTACTTATAATCCAGTTTCGAGTTTCGAGTTAATTATTATAAATAATAGTGTAGCGTTAAATGTAAATTTTGGAAATTAAAAATGCTTCAGGTTTCATCAATTTTCTTTTTCCTAAAAAAAAACTAAGAAAAATTTGGTTTCGATAAACAAATTTTCTGGTCAATTTAGCTAAAATTGTCCGCAAATCCTGAAAAACCTTTTTTTATATTGATTAACTTAAATAATATTGTTTGCATTTAAAAAATGTTGAAATAAAAGTTATAGATCTCTAGGAAGTACATCTTTTTATCCTTATTAATTTTTTCTTGAACCAATCAATAGAATTTTGAGGGTACAACGGATTTCAAAATTTCAAAGATTTTCAAAGGTGTCAAGATTTAAAAAATTTGCAAAAAATTTTAATGGATTTCAAAGACATGAGGGAATTTCTGAAGTTCTTTTTTAGGAATTTTGAATGATATTGTGATATTTTAAAGGATACCAAATTTTTTTTAAAGAAATTCGTGTTTTAAGGTATTTATAAATCTTCTGAAAATCTTTGAAAGCCTTAAAAATTAAATAATTTGAAATTGAGAGTGTTTAAAATGTAATAGTATTTTTATTCACATTTTAAGTGTACACCAGATTTAAAAATTTCAATATTT
The DNA here is from genome assembly GCA_904066015.1 of Synergus gifuensis. NCBI lineage: Eukaryota > Metazoa > Arthropoda > Insecta > Hymenoptera > Cynipidae > Synergus > Synergus gifuensis. The sequence continues at coordinate 213,842 of CAJFCO010000176.1, read as the reverse complement.
CAACGATTTCAAAAATTTCAAAAAGTTTTAAATAAAAACCAATAATTTTGTAGTAAATCATAAAAAAATATTTTTTGATATATTCCTGAGATTTAGCCTTGATTGGTCAGAATTTTTTTTTTCATTGGATCCAAATTTTAAAAATAAATTACAAATTACAAAATTTTAATTTCACGCTATTAAATAAAGTATAAATTCAACATTTGAACTTTGGAATAAATGATTTAAGTAGTATGTACTTCCAAATGAATATCATTCAACAGATGTTGTAATTCTAGTAGATTTAAACTTTTTCTTGTGTGGAATAAGCGTCTAAAGAGTTTTTCGAAGAATTACCCAAACCCAGAATAAAAAGGATTGGTTCCTTTCTTTTCACTGAAAACTTTTCAGAGATGCAAAGGTATGTTTTGCAACCAAAGTTCTCGGGAAGAGAACAAGGACTCCCAGGGAAAGATTAACTATTCGTCGTCCACTCAGGACTCAGAGACAATTTCAGTCGAGGAGCCGTTCGATACCGACTCCATTGTATTTCCCGATTCCTAATAAACTACTAGAGTATCGATCTTTTCTATAATTTGGCCTCTGTCATGAATGATGTAAGTATTAAGCAGAATATATGTGCAATTGTGGATGTAATTTACCTCCTCCACTTTACCATTTTACGAAAAAAAAAAAAAAATAGAAAATTAAAAAAATAGTAAAGTGGAGGGGGTAAATTTCAGCAACGATCTAAGAACTCTGTTTCGAGTGCATAAAGTTGCACTTTTGCATCTTCATTCTCCAAACGTTGCCTTTTTTTCGTAAATTGCTGCTGCTCGGCTTTTTCATATCATCGTCAATGTTGGCTGAGTACATCTTCTCAAAGAAGCTTTCGCGGGTTCGCATTGGAGTAGTATAACATAGGGGGTACGGGACAACTTCCTGACTTCCGCCGGTAATGTTACCATCAGTCGGTAGTGCAGATTTCTACTATATATTGACATTCAATTGATATTCCGGGATCTACCTTACCGGCCGTGTGGCATGGCCTTTTACTTAGTAGGTGAAGCGCCAAGTCGCTCAGTCAATAAGGTAGATCACTGATATATCAATCATGTTTCCATCCATTGTAGAAATCTGCATTACCAACAGATGGTAAGGATCAGCTGGCAAGTGCACACGTCGTAGAGTGCACGGATCTCGAAATTTATTGTGAGAAATTCAAAGACTTGGTGGGTAATAAATACCAAGAAATTGGATCGGTAATGTAGATCACTGACATACCGACCGATATTCTATCCATAGTATAAATCTGCGTTACCGGCTGATGGTAACTTTTTACTAGAAATTCTTGCTACATTTACCAGAAAAACTGATTAAGATAAAGAGAAGATGGTCAACTAGAAACTTCTAATATTTTTAAAGGACATAGATGTATTTAGCATTATTTTCTAGTTCTAATAACCAGAATTCTCGTTATTCTAAACAGATTTTTTTTAGTGTTTATCTTTTTCAATGTTCGCATAATTTGCGATTTTTTTTTTGTCTTGTTTGATGTTTTGCGAATTTTATATTGCACGTTTATGCGTTACGCATACTCTTTTAATTATTTTAATTTTATTATCCGGATTTTTAAATGGCTCATATTGTTACTTTTATAAAAATTAAATAAATCACTTCAAACTGAACCAGTTGTACTTAAAAGTCTGTAAATTTGCATAGCTTTTAGTTAATGGTGTAGAAAGTATATATGTATATATATACATAACATTTGCATAGGTTAAATGGTTAGTTTTCACTTGCAACTTTCTCTCTGCTTCTAAATATACCATTTTCTATACTTGAATAACTTTTCATCGGAAAATTCACCGACCAGAAAATAGAGATGTGTCTTTCTCTTTCATATTCTACAATTTGTTTTACCAGTTTAAAATATTTCTCGTTTAGTTATTTTTCCGAGTTTTCTGACAAGCAATTTTTCCCTCGTAAAATAAAGTAAAATATTTCGTTTTTATGAATGCCCCTTAGGAACTTTCGACTGTTTGAGTCTGTTTCTGACTCAATTTATAGGTACGCTTTACAAAATGATAAAACGCGTCAGCCTCGACCATCTTTCCTTGATGGTCCTTGGAAAATAAACGCCTAAAATTATTTCCCTCCTCATATTTGACTTCGTCTCGTCGATAAATTCACCCCTCAAGCTTTGAAGGGTGATGTGTGATTTATTATTCTTGAATTCGAATGCTGATACTGAAATCAAATCGATTGAATATTAAAGGAAATTATTTACTGATTCGCTTTTCCCCCTTTGCATTATAAAGTCAAATCGGTATTTTATTCACTGTTTGAAATATCACAGAAAACTGAAAAAATGCCTCTTCATAAAGTAACTTTTGTTATCTTTCGCTTTCTTTTGAAAGAATTCAATTCATTGAATTCCTTTAAATTTCTTTAAATTCTTTTTAATTCACCTTAATTTTATTCAATTCTCTTGGATTCTTTTGAATCACATTTAGTTCCTTTCAATTCTTTGCAATTCCTTTGAATTCTTTTGGAGCCTCTTGACTTCATTTTATTGAGCCTTAAATTATTCTCTAATTTTCTATTTAATTTTAAATTGTTTTTAATATACTTGAATACTTTAATAAGATTTTCAATTTTAATTACTTGAGTTTTCTTATATATATATTTTTTTTTTTTTAGTTTGAATTCCTTTAATTTCTTTTGAATTCAACTTGAATCCTTATCAATTTCTTTTTATCTTTAACAATTCTTTAAATTTTTTTCGAATTCGTTTGATTTCACTTTAATTTTTCCTCTGGACTTTACATTAATTATTTAGCTTTCATTTGATTTTTTTTAATTCTCTAGAAGGGATTACGTAAATTTACGGAAATTTAAAATTCCTGAAATTGAAAATCATCGAAGTTTATAAATCCTGAAGTTGAAAATTCCCTAAAAATTAAAATTTCTTAAATATAAATCTCCCAAAGGAAAATAATAATACCAAAATTTAAAATTCTCGAAATTTAAAGTTATCGAAATTTTAAATTCCCGAAATTGTAATTTATTTTCAAAACTTTTGTTTAAAATTATCCAGAGAAATTTTGAATAAAAGTTTTGGAAATAAATTTTAAATAAAAATTTCGGGAATTCAAAATTTTGGGAATTTTATAATTTAAAGGATAATTTAAAAGAAAACAAAAGATTTTTAAATAATTCAAAGGAACTTAAAAGAAATCAAAAGGATTTAAAAGAATTCATCTTAATCCAGATCTATTGTCGAAAACCTGATTGGTTTATAAATTGCACGAATTTTGTGAATATACAAAATTTGAAAACTATCTTCAGATTATTTTCGTCAATTTTCGTTGTCAAAACGATTACTAATAAAAAGGTTACAGAGATAGAAAATAATTTAAAGTGATAAAAATAATTATTTCGATGTGAAAAATAAATGATTAGTGAAGCAAAAAAATATTTCAAAATATATTCCTAAAGTTGGTGAAAATTATTTGAGAAATTAAACAGATTTTAAATTAAACAGTAACTTTTCCTGTGTTTTTTTTATATCACTTTGTAATATATTAATATTTAACATTAATATATTAATATATTAATATTTAATATTATTATTTCCAGAAATTTTAAAGGATTTGGTGAGATTATATTGGATTTTCAAGAATCCAACGAAATTTCATGGAATTTTGTGTAATTTTAAGGGGCATAATGAGACTTCAAGGCATTTTGAGTAAGTTTAAGTAATTTTAAGAAATATCAATTGATTTTGCAAAATTTAAAGGAATTTCATAAGATGTCATAGGATTTTTAGTAATTTTAAGGGTTATAGCGATAGGTTGTGGAATTTTAAGGAATTTTATGGAACGTCAAAGAATATCAAGGAATATCAAGTGATTTTATGAAATTGGAAGGATTTTCACCAGATTTAAGATATTGTATGGGGTTTTAAGTAATTTTAAAGACTTTTAAGAGATTCATGGGAGTTTACGGAATTTTATGGAATTTTAAATATTTGTAAGATATTTAACGAAATATTAACTTATTTTAAGGACTTTAAAGGTATTTTACGAGGTTTTATTGGATTGTTAGGAATTAAGAATTTCAGGAATTTTAAGAGATATTTCATGACAGTTCATGGGATTTTAAATGATTTTAAGGAATTGTACGATATTTTATATTTTAGTAATTTTAAGGACTTTTAAGGAATTCAAGGAATTTTAAGAAACCTCAGTAGATTTTCAGAAATTTTTTTAGAGATTTAATCAGATTTCATGGGACTTTGAGTAATTGTAAAAAATATCAAATGAATTTGTGAAATAAAGGAATTGCAAGGAATTGCACCAAATTTTGGAGGATAATAAAGGCATTTTAAGGAATTTTGTGAAACTTATGGAGATTTCTTAAATTAGATAAAGAATTACAAGATTTTATATTTCAAGAATTAAAACTTCTCAATTATTTTTTCTACTAGCAAAAGGTGTGCGAAATTAAAAATGAAAATTGAAATTCATCGGATCATAATTTCTAGTTTGTCTAAATATAACTTCTTCATTAATGCAATCGTAATTGTGCCACTCTAGAACAATTGCAAAACAATTAAATCTGCCTCCCTGAAGTCCTACAGCATTCTTAATTAGCCTCGTGTAGGCGTATAAAGCTGCAAAATAAAAAAATACAAAAATATTTAGAATTAAGCTGCACGACTTTTTGCCTACTCGAAACTGCGAATTACGAAGGGGCCCTTTAAGGGCATCTCATTAACCTGAGTACCCTATTAATTAAAAACAGGTCGTTATATCGTCTTTGAAGAATAACTAGAGGGATTCGTGTATAGCGTCTCATTGCATTTTCTACATCTATATGAAGTCGTCGAGAGAGTGTGACTTAAGTACACTAAACTTGAAAGTCTGTAAAAGAAAAATGCTGCAAAAAAAAAAAAAACATCTAGATTAATTGGCTAGTTAAAATCTATAGTAAATCCAATTACGGTCGAGAAAATTGAAATAAAGTATATTCGCAATAAAAATGATAGTTTCTCTATACTATAATAAGGTAGATAATATAATACATGGTCGTAAAATTTGATCCACTTTTCGTGTTTGAGTTATCAATAAGGCCAAACTAGTAATCATAATTTGTATCTTCACTTTTTCGAGGAAAACGAGATCGTGAGGATCGGAAATAACCGTTCTTTAATTCGCGCAAGAAAACGTGGAATGGTAGCAAAAATGGAGAAAGGTTCATTTCCCCGACGCAATTTGGACCACCGTTGAATTGTTGAATTAGAAGAGCGTCGCTGAGTTTCCTGAATGAAGAAGAATCGCGCCCTACTTTCACCAAACGAGCAATATAATCTATTGCTAGTATTCAAGTACCGATGCGATTATATTATTTTTGACAGTTGAGTCATATATAATTAAGTACTGGCAATTTAAGAATGATTCAGTTCCAACCAATTTTTGCGTATTCCATATTTCTCTTATTATTTTGCAGCATTTTAAATTTGAATTTATTTATTTTAATTAAATTAAGTTAACTTAATCAAGCTGAAAACTTGAGCTAAATCAAATTGGGATCACTTAAATTTACCGAAATTAAAAATCATCGAAATTTTTAATTCCAGAAATTATAAAATTCCTGAAGTTAAACGAGTTATTAAACCTTTCCAAAATTGAAATTTCCCAAAATTTTTGTTTAAAATTTATTTTAAAAATTTTGAACTTGTTTTGGGAACAAATTTTAAACAAAAATTTTGAGAATTATAAATGATTTTAAGGAGTTGTAAAGTTCTGCCTGGAATTTCAAGCAAATTCGAGATTTTCAAGATTTTTAAAAGATTTCCGGGAATATTAAAAATTTTGAGGTATTTTAAGTGATTTTATAGGAGTTTAAAGGATATTTATATAGATATATCGATATATATTTTTGGAATTTCAAAAGAAATTTTAAACAATTTTAAGGGATATTATAGAATTTAAGGAATTTCAGGAGATTTTTATAAATCTTAAAAGATTATCAGAAACTTTATTCTTTATTCAAAAGATATTCGAGAGATTTCTTAAGAATTTCCTATAATTTTAACGGGTTTCAAAAGATTTTTTAGAAACTTTAAAGGATATTACAAAATTTTATTTTTGAAAAGTTTTTTTAAAGGAATTTTAGTAGTGGAATTAAATTTATAGAATTTAGAAAATATTTCAGAGAAATTTTGAAGAAAAGTTTTGAAAATTAGTTTTAAACAAAAGTTTCGGGAGTTTTATAATTTCAGGAATTTTAAATTTCGATAACTCAATTGCGGGAATTTAAATTTCGGCATTATTATTTTTTTGGGGGGAGAATTTTCTACTTCGGAAATTTTCAATTTCGGGAATTTTAAATTTCGATAATTTTTTAATTCGGGATCTTTAAAATTCGTTAAATTTACGTGATCCCGAAGTTATAAAATTGCGAATTGTGATTTAAAAGTTTTAATTTGATCAACTTTCGAATTTTTACTTTTCTTTAATTTTTCCACATTTTTGTACCTTGGATGCTGAACCATCATTTTGGGTTTTCACGTAATCCTTCGACCTTTGTCTTGTCCCTACAAATCCTCATTCTTTTTTATCTTCTTGAATATAAATTTGAAATACACGTGTTTGTATACGGTTCGTACTTGGAAACTTGGTTTCGAGAGGAAAATCGTTTTCCAAATTGAAAACCAACAAAGACCCCAAGGACTAGTGATTGACAACGTGAATTTCTTTCCCTCGTAACGAATTCTCCTGGATTTCCGCCTACAAATATTTATGGGATGGAAACCACTCGTTTATTCTATGTAGGAGTTTTATAACGATGTCGATCTACAAGATTTTTTTTTTCAGTCCTTTAATGCAAGTGGAAAAGTTTTCTTTCATTCAAGCGATTGTGATCCACATTTTACTTCAATTTATTTTGATATAAGGAAAGTAGACTATACAAGTTTTTTCTTTTCGAATTGTATAGCTTCAAAATTTTTGATTATTCGACTCGACCCGAAAATCTCGAACTTTTGACCCGAAAATTCTATAATCCGAACTGCCACGAACATCCCGAAAATCCTATCCGACACGAATTTCCGACCCGACCTAAAAATCCCGGAAATCCGATTTGACCCGAATTTTCGACCTGAAAATTCGAGCTGAATATCTCGAAAATCCTATTCGACCCGAATTTCCGACCCGAACATCCCAAAACCCCAAACTGATCTAAATATCCTGAAAATGCTTTTCAATCCGAATATATCAAAAACCCAAACTGACCTGAATATCCCGAAAATCCTATTCGACCCGAATTTCCGACCCGAACATCTCAAAACCCCAAACTGACTTAAATATCCCGAAAGTCCGATCAGACCCGAAATCCTGACCAGATCCAAAACATCCTGAAATTCTATGTGAACCGAATATTTGACCCGAACGTCCCGGAAACCCGAATCGACCTGAACACCCCGAGAAACTGATCCGACCCGAAAATATCAAAATTAGATGAACCCAACACGAATTTTCTGAAAACTCGACTCGTCCCGAACATCCCGAAAATCCTATTCGACCCGAACATCCCAAAACCCCAAACTGACCTAAATATCCCGAAAATCCTTTTCAATCCGAATATCCCAAAAACCCGAACTGACCTGAATATCCAGAAAATCCTATTTGCCCCGAATTTCCGACCCGAACGTCCCGAAAACCCGAATCGACTTAAACATTCCGAGAATCCGATCCGACCCGAAAATACCAAAATTAGATGAACCCAACGCGAATTTTCTGAAAACTCGACTCGTCCCGAACATCCCGAAAATCCTATTCAACCCGAATTTCCGACCCGAGTATCACGACAACCCGAACCAACCTTAAAATTTCGAAAAACCTTTTCAACCCGAATATCCCAAAAACCCAAAATGACCTGAATATCCCGAAAATCCTATTCGGCTAGAATTTCCGACCCGAACATCCCGAAACCCCAAACTGACCTAAATATACCGACAATCCGATCGGATCCGAAATCCTAACCAGATCCAAACATCCTGAAAATTCTATGTGAACCGAATATTTGACCCGAACATCCCGAAAACCCGAACTGATCTGAATATCCCGAAAATCCTATTCGACTCAAATTTCCGACCCGAACATCCCGAAACCCCAAACTGAGCTAAATATCCCGAAAATCCGATCGGACCCGAAATCCTGACCAGATCCAAACATCCTGAAAATTCTATGTGAACCGAATG
>CAJFCO010000176.1:177131-201405 GCA_904066015.1 Synergus gifuensis | reverse complement strand
ATATATATATATGATCGACAGTTTTTCTAACTTGAATTGTACAGTATTATAATTTTAATGTATTTTTTAAAATAATAACTTATTTCACTCATAACGGGCGCATGAAAATTCCCCAAATTTTGTTTTTCATAAAATTTATTTTACGTAAACTCATTTCGTTTAATAATCATGTGCTATAATTTTCATTTTTCCGAATTATTATTTTCCATAATTTTTATTTTGCCTAAAAATTATTTGCCCTAAGGGACCGTACTTAAGGGCGTTGGACCCAAATGTTAAGCTCAAAATTCGATTCTCCATTTTACTTAAAGAAAATCATAGATAAATATTTTTTCGATACTTTTTGTATAAAACAAAGAATTCAAAATTTGACTTGAAAATTCAATATTTTCATTTTACTTAAAAAATATTTGAATTTGATATTTTCTCGCTCTGTGCGCATAATTCTAGTTAAAAATTTATTAATTCTACAGAGGGAAAAAGTTCCAATTTTAATATTTGTTAAGTAAAATGAAGAAATCGAGTTTTTAGATTGGAACTTGGTTCCAACACCCTTAAATTAGGTAACAGCTCAAGGGGGGGGGGAGTCAAGAGATTTTTTGATATTCGAAAATTAAACAAATAACTCCTAGAAATATTTTGTTATGGATTGTTACAGGGAGGGGGGTAAATAGGCTTAAAATGCGTTACGTAATTTAAGTACGGTCCGCAATATATTCCTAATTTTAATTTTTCATAATTTTTAATGTTCCTAATCGCTGTTTGTCATAATCTGCATGCAATATAAATTCCAATCTTCATAATTGGACATCTGGGGCATTTTCATGCACCCCCACTAATAATAATGTGACACCAAAAAATAAATATCGAGTTTGTAATTTTTTAAGAGCAGGGTGGCCGCGATTCGAGGAGAACTTGGAAAAGTCAGGGATTTTCTATTAGACGAGTTTTAAATAACTTTCTAGAATAATTAAAAAGGATTTTGTGAATTATAGAAATGCCTCATTTGATTTTTTTTTAAATCCCAACTTCTTTAAAATCATCTAAAATCATTCGAACTTTCTCAAAATTTCGTAAAATCGTTTTTCTAAAATCCCTTCAAATCTGTTAAAAATTCTTAAAATTTTTTAATTTTTCTTTGAATCTCTTGAAATCCCTTCAAATTCATTCAAATCTTTTTAAATAACTTTTAAATAACTCGCTTGACATTCTTCAAAATCACTAAAGATTTTTAATCTTATGAAATATCTTGCAAATTCTACGTTTTTGAATTCTTTAAAAATTCCTTGAAAAAATCTTGGAATTCCTGAAAATCTTAAAATTTTAAAATCCTTCTAAATCTTTTGAAATCCCCTCAAATCTTTAGTAATTTCTTTAACATCACTTGAAATCTCTTCAAAATCTTTTTAAATCCCCTTTACATTTTTTAAGATTCTTTAAAAAAATTCTTGAAATCTTATGAAAATCCTGAAAATGTTTTGAATTATTTTAAAATCCACTCAGATTCCTCAAAATCACTTGAAATCTTTTGAAATATTGTGAAATTTTTTGAAAATCATTAAATTCTTCTGCATTCTTTTAAAACACTTTAAATCTTTTTAAATAGGTTTAAACCCCTTGCAATTCTTTAAAATTATTTAAATTTCTTCAAATTTTATGAAATCTCTTGAGCTCTTGAAAATCGTAAAACTTCTTAGAATTAAAATTTAAATTAAAATTTGAATTCTGATCCTTGAATATTAATGGAAAGAGAAAATAAAAAAATGGTCCAGGGAAAATTTAAGGAATTTTGAAAATGATTTGCAGCCACCCTGAACGCTAAGACCACACTATTTTAGAAATGAGGGACGAATAGGTTGGTTCTGCAAAAAATTGATTGTATAAAGTCAAGTGAAATATAATTAGCTTGCGTAACGTTTATACATTTTTACTATAAGCATTATTCTCTAATAGCGGAAAGACATAGTTTACAAAAGTGGACCACTATCAAACTATTTTATTTCACTGGGCGATTTCGAGTAGAAAAGTCAATGGTGTTGAGCATAAAAATAATAGAATTTAGTTAAAATCTGATTTAATTTTTCTACTTCGAAGTAAATAAACCTTCACGAGAATTTTCTAGCCAATCACTCAAGATTATAATTCGCTCATTGAACTTAAAAAACTTAAGGTCATGTAAGACTTACCCGATCCCTACCTTATCGACATTTTTTTCTCTGCAACGCTACGTCTACATTTATTGAGATATCAAATTGAAAATTTCTAAATTATAGAAAATATTCTAAGGTATGTTTATCTAGTCTTAAATTTTTGTAGAAATAAAAAAAATTTTTTTGAAAATTTTTTTTTTATATAAATGTCAATATTTAAGACCAGATAAACGTAACTTAATGCTTTAGCTTCAATTTTAGAAATTATCAATTTGATATTTCAATAAATGTAGTCGTAGCGTTGCAAAGAAAAAATGTCGGTAAGGTAGAGATCGGATTAGTCTTACATGGCCTTAAAATGTCATCTTCGAGGACCGACTTCCACTGTCTTCGAGTTCGGTATATTACTAAAGTTATTATATATAAGGTCATGTAAGACTTACCCGATCCCTAACTTACCGACATTTTTTTATCTGCAACTCTACGTCTACATTTATTGAGATATCAAATTGAAAATTTCTAAAATTGAAGCTAAAGCATTAAGGTACGTTTATCTTGTCTTAAATTTTTGTACAAGAAAGAATTTTTTGAAAATTTTTTTTATATAAATGTCAATACTTAGGACCTGATAAACGTATCTTAATGCTTTAGCTTCAATTTTAGAAATTTTCACTGATATCTCAATAAATGTAGATGTAACGTTGCAGAGAAAAAAATGTCGGTAAGGTAGGGATCGGGTAAGTCTTACATTGCCTTAAGGGTGTTGAAACAAAGATTTAAACTTAACATTCATTTTAATTTCTTTCCTCTGTACTCACTTTTTAAATATAAATCTGTGTACAGAGCGAAAAAATGTTTACTTTTATCATTTTTTGCATAAAATGGTACGATTTTTAGTATGTATCTCAAAATTTTAATTTTTTTAATTTAGAGATTATCAAAATTAGAGATAATCATGACCGTATTCTCGCAATACGAGCATTTTGGTCTGGAGCACACTAAATCTTTTTGATTAAATTCTGTCCTTTATCCGATTGTTATAAATATTACATTATCTATAAATTATATATTTATTTTTATGAAGAAGTTGTTAACGCTTTATAGTTTCTTGGTAAAGAGATAAGACTATTCCATGTTGAAAAGAACAAGATTTCTCAAAATTTTTCTTTCCGACCAATTATTATATACAACATATATGATTACACTGATTACAGACTGTTATTGTACTTGAAATATTAATAAATATTTTTGCAAAATGGTTTATTCTCCACTGTAGCTTGTCTCTTTGATATTTGAATCAAAATATTTCATTTTTCATTAGAAATATTGAAATATTGTGAGCAAAAACTATCAAGGAGACTTTTATAGCTACAGATAACTTAAGGGTGTTGAAACAAAGCTCTAACTCTAAATTCGATTTCCACATTTTACTCAACAAGGGTTATAATTAGATATTTTTTCACTCTGTAGCGGTACTTATTTTTAAAATAAAATTATGGATACAGAGGATACAGAGCAAAAAAATGTCTAGTTTTAATACATTTTTTGTAAAATGAAAAAATAAGTTTCTAAGGTTAAACGAATTCCTCGTTTTGTAATAGACGTATAAATATTACTTATTTTTCCGATCTATAAACAAACTTCTATTTAAAAAAAAGAGTAGCGCTATAGTAGAACGAAAAAATATCTAATTATAATATTAAGGTCATGTAACAGTTATCAGATCTCTACTTTATCGGCAATTCTTTCCTATTTCTACATTTATAGAGATATCGAATAAAAAACTTTGTAAAAGTAAAGGAAATTGCTAATGTACGTTTATCTGGTCCCAAATTTTTACATAAAAACTTTTTTTCTTTAATAATATAGTGCAATTGCTTTAATTTAATAAATTTTCAGTTCGGTATCTCAATAAAACTAAAAATGGCAAGAAATGGCATTGCAGGGAAAAATGCCGGTAAGGTAGGAATCAGATATTTAATACATAGCCTTAATATCGATTTCTGTGGTTAGAACTTGAATTCAAAATACCCTAGACGAGTTGTAAGTTCAATTGTAAGTACTTATTATGTTGTACTTCAAATACTAAGCACATGTACTTTACTTCGGAGTAAAATTTAATCATTGCGAATAGAACATAAAATGACGACTAAAACAGCAGACTATATTTTTAAATTTTATGTCAAGAAAAGAAAAGATGAATTAAAATAAATCAATTAAAATGTTTCAAGGTAAAAGACTTTCATTATCATTATTATTACTATCCTAATAATCAAATGTGTATTTTCCCAAATTTCGAACAAATTAGTTTGTAGTACAAAAATACAAAGTTTTTAAGGGTGTTGGATACGAGTTATATAATCTGAAAATTCAAACTTTTCATTTATTTTACATTCTCATCAAAGAAGGTATTAGATTTGTGTAAAATTTTACCCCCTCCCCCGTTTTTGTAAAATGTTCACGTTTTTAGACCCTCTGAATCCGAAAAACAGATTTTTACGAATGTGTCTATCTCACTGTGTTGTCTGTGTTACAGTGGCGTAACTAATAATTGGAGGCTCCCCCGCAAAAATTATAGAAGGCCCCTTTGAAAATAAAAAGAAACTATGAAAAGGTCGATTTATAAATTGCATCGTAATAAACCAGTTTTTAATAAAGTTAAATTTTAAAAATAAAAATAGAAATACAGAGTGAAATTTATTTTTTCTACTCAGTCTAAGAGGCCCCTCGGTGGCCCCTTAGAGGAGGCCTCCCCGCAATGCGGGGTTTCGCTACTACATAGTTACACCACTGCTGTGTTACCAATTAATAAATTTAATTTTTAATAGGGACTTTAAAATTTGGGGTATTTGAATCTTCAGTAATAATTTTTTCGTTACGTTTGCACATTCGAGATTTTTGGTTTTCGTAAAAAAATGTTCCATATAATTTTATTGAGAAAAAATGACAAACAAAAATTTCCATAATTTAAAAAGAATCTTTTCAAAAATTAATTTCTATTAAACATGAGACATTTTATTTATCCACATTAAGTTACGAATGTATTTTATAACTTTAGTATAAAAAGTTTAAAAAAAATCGAAAGTACTTAAAGTTTGCAAAATAATTTAAGATTATTCTAATATCCTTAATTTCTTCCACTTGCTGAGATCTGCATTTGTTGGATGGCATTCGAAACAGGTGAACAATCTTATATTTTGTTAGTTCGCATTAGAAATTACAAACTATTCTGCAGTTTGTTGTGCTTGTGGCGTCGGCGAACTTATTCCCATTTTGATTTCGTTTTCGTATTTCAATTGTTTTAAAAATAGCTCGACTTCCTTTCTTCTTTTTTCTTTATAGACTTTCCACTCATCATCATAAGAGCAAGATTCCTGTAAAAAAAATATATATAAATCATTAGTTCATTATTACTATCTTTTTGTTCAATATCAAGTTTTTTTTATTAAAAAGTTAAATCCACGTTTTAGTCTCAAAAATTGAATTATAACTGTTTTTCCTCTGTAGCGGTATTCATTTTTTAAAAATAAGTAGTGCGAATTTTGAAATTAGATTTCTAATTCCTCGCTTTTTGCAAAAAGTATTGAAATTAAACATTTTTCTCCCTCTGTAGACACTTTTATATTTTAAAAAAGAGAATGTCTCCAGAGCAAAAATATATTTAATTATAATATTTGTCAAGTAAAATGAAGAAATAAATAAGAATCTAAACTCAACATAATTAAGAAATCTCTGGTATTTATGGCTTTATCTACATCTAAACTAATTTTTCAAATTTTCTGTTTTACAAATCGAAGGCTTGTAAATTTCAAGACTTTGTAATTCAAAAATTAGACAATGTTTGAAGCTTTCTATAGACAAACGATCTCACATTTTCTTGAGCCTGCGTATCTACTTCCATTTCGATATCGTTCAGAGCATTCTGCAAGTTGTCCCATTTTGAAAGCTTCCCACTTTTATTTTCTGTGTGGGATTGGCGCTCATCGGCACAAGTTCCAGATTCCTGTAAGAAAAATATAAATCATTAGTTTGTTATTACTATTTTTTTTTCAATATCAAGTTTGATTAAGGTCTTAAATTCAAATTTTAATCCAAAATTAAGTTTCATTATTTTTCTTAAGGGCATGTGATACTTACTGATACTTACAACAAGAAAATTATTTTCACAACTTTACTACTTAAAAAAAAACTTAATATCTTATAAAATATCGTAAAATATCTTAGACGTGTTTAAAATTCCATGAAATTCCGTAAAATCCCTCGAATCCCTTAAAATTTCTTAAAATTCTATAAAATTATATGAAATTCCTTTAAGTTTCGTAAAACCACTTGAGATTCCTTAAAATTACTCAAAAGCTCATGAAGTCTCATTAAATCTATTAAAATTATTCAAAATTCCATGAAATATCGTTAAATACTGAAAAATACTTGAAAATTCAATGAATTTCAACAAATCTCTTAAAATTTATGAAAATAAAAGTCCTTAAAATTTCTTATTATCATAAAATACCTTAAAATCGCTTAAAATTACTTAGAATCTCCAAAAACATCATCAAATCCCACAAAGTTACTTAAAATCACATGAAATCTCCTGAAATTCCTAAAAATCCAATGAAATCTCGTAAATACCTTGAAATCTGTTGCCCATAAAATATTAAATCTACGAAAAAAATATCAAATATAATAAAATGTCGTAAAATCCCTGAAAATTACTTAAAATCCCATGAAATCTTATGAAATCCCTTGAAATTAATGAAAAGTCGTTAAAATAACTTAATATCCTATGAAATATCGTAAAATCTCTGAAAATTACTTAAAATTTCTGTGAAATCAATTAATATTTTTAAAATCTCAATAAAATTCTAAAAACCCTTTTAAATTCCTTAACATTATTCAAGGTTCCATGAAATCTCATGAAATCTATTAAAATATCTTAAAATCTAGTGAAATTTTGTAAAATTCCTAAAAATTTTTTAAGTTTTTCAAATAACTTAAAATTCCACAAAATATATAATATTCACTAACACATCAAAATAATTATTTTTATTACTTTAAATTATTTTCTATCTTTACTATAATCTTTTTATTAGTAATCCTTTTGACAACGAAAATAGTCTGAAGATTGTTTTCAAATTCGATACATTCACACAAATTTGCGCAATTTCCAAAAAGGAACCAATCAGGTTTTCGACAACAATGTGTTAGATATATTGATAACATAAAAATTTAGGATAACTAGCAATTATGATCCGCGCGCTCTGCGTGCGATTAGTTTCACGTTTTTGCACACCTTTTGCTAGTAGAAAAAAAAATTGAGAATTTTTAATTCTTGAAATATAAAATCTTGCAATTCTTTATCTAATTTCAGGAATCTTCATGAGTTTTATAAAATTCATTAAAATGCATTTATTGTCATTCAAAATTTGGTGAAACTCCTTTAAATTTCGTAAATTCACTTGATATTTCATCAAATTGCTTAAAATTACTCAAAATCCCATAAAGTCTCATTAAATCTCTTAAAATTTCTGAAAATCCACTGAAATTTTGTAAAATCTATTGGATCCATTCAAAGTCTTTAAAATTACTTAATATCCCATAAAACATCGTAAAATCCCCTAGAATTACTTAAAATTCCATAAAATATGGAAAAATAATTATAAAATCTTGTAATTCCTTATCTAATTTCAGGAATCTTCATGAATTTTATAAAATTGCTTAAAATGCCTTTATTATCCTTTAAAATCTGGTGAAATTCCTTAAAATTCCTTAAAATTACTCAAAATCTCATAAAGTCTCATTATATCTCTTAAAATTACTCAAAATTCCATGAAATTTGGTTACATTCTTTAAAATTCTTGAAAATCCAATATAATTTCACCAAATCCTTAAAAATTTCGGGAAATAAATGTTCTTAAAATTACTTAGAATCGCCCAAAATATCATCAAATCCCATAAAATTACATACTTAAAATCCCATGAAATTTACGAAAATTCAATGAAATCTCGTAAATCCCTTAAGTCGTTAAAATAACTTAATATCCTACAAAACACTGTAAAATCTCTGAAAATTACTTAAAATTCCATGCAATTTCGTAAAATCCTTTAAAATTTCATAAAATTCCTCGAAATACCGTGAAATCACTTAATATTTCTAAAATCTCAATAAATTTCGTAAAACCCTTTTCAATTCTTTACCATTTTTTAAGATGCCGTGAAAACACCTTAAATCTCTTAAAATACCTTAAAATTTAATGAAATTTTGTAAAATGTCTAAAAGTTTCTCAAATTACTTAAAATTCCACAAAACATATAGTCAAATTCCTTAAAATTACTTTATAATCCTTTAAAATCTCATAATTTTTCCCCCCAAAAAATGTGGGATTGGAAAAATTAAGGAATTTCAAAAGTATGCAAAATAATTCGGAGATTTTAATTTTTGAAATATAAAAATTTGTAATTCCTAGTCTAATTTTAGGAATCTCAATTTTGTAAAATCCTTTTAAATTCCTTAACATTATTCAAAGTCCCATTAAATTCCACTTAAACCTTCAAAATATCTAAAAATCCAATTAAATTTTGTGAAATCCCTTCAAACACCTTAAAAGTTTTAAAAATCACTTAAAATTCCACAAAATATTTATCGTTAAATCTTTTAAGATTTCTCAAAATCCCATGATCTCTTAAAATTGCTAAAAATCTAATGAAATTTCGTAAAATTCCTTGAATCTCTTAGAAGTCCTTAAAACTATTTAATATCCCTTAAAATATCTGAAAATCCAATGAAACTTTGTGAAAATCCTTGAAACAGCTTTAAAGTTTCTAAAATTACTTAAAATTACACAAAATATCGTTAAATCCTTTAAAATTATTTAAAATCCCATAAAATTTCGTTAAATACTTTCAATTACCTCAAAATCCAGTGAAAACTCTTTATTAAATTTTTAGATTCTTTAAATTTATTTAAATTTTATAAAACCCCAATAACTGGTAAAGTCCCTTAAAATTTCTGAAAATCAGAATAAATTTTATAAAATTCTTTGAAATACCGTCAAATCCTTTAATATTTATAAAATTTCAATGAATTTTGTAAAATTCGTATTCTCTGTCTTAATAATCTTTTTGAAAACGAAAATATAGTCTGAAGATTCTTTTCAAATTCGATATATATTCACACAATTCGCGCAGTTTTTAAACCAATCAGGTTTTCGACAACAATGTGTTCGATACTTATGTATTTTTTTTTTAATTTTAGAAATTTTCAAATTGATATCTCAATAAAAGAAGTAACGCTGAAGAGAAAAAAATGTCGATTGTACATCTAAATTATGTTTTAAAATTTAAAGCTTGTATATATTTTAAGACTTTCGTGTCCCAAAAATAAATAACAATGTTCAATTATGTTCAAAATTCAATTTCTTATTCCCTTTACTTAATAAATATGATAACAAGATATTTTTTCGCTCTGTAGCCTCTTGGAAAAAAAAGAAAAAAAGATGACGTCTACAGAGTGTATAATATTTTTCGAGCGGTCGAGTTAAAATAAGAAAATCAAGAGAATAGAATTTGAGGGTTAGAACTCGAATTCAACAAACTGATGCCCATATGAGAATTGACAAGATTAAAAATGCAATTGATATAGAATTCAAGAATGAAAATCATAATGTTTAAGAAGAATAAGAAATAAAAAATTTTCAATAATATTTTCCAGTGATGACGATAACGACTTACCATTTTCTTATCCATTTTCTACACGATTTTCTCGGGAAACAAGAGAAAGTGGGATTTGCACTGCTTGCAGCCTAGAACGTCTTAATTGAAACTTGAAAGTTGAATCCCGCCTGAGTTTACTACATAATAAACTAATGCACTGAAATATTCAAAAACTTTTTGCACTGCATTCCTTATACATTACATTTACATTACAAATATTTACAAATTTAAAAATTAAAGAGCCTCTGTTTCTTTATGTAAATATGTATAATATTGTTCATTGGCTTTGTTTTTGCTTTTAAAGGCCACTAAAGGTCCATTCACATGCTTTTAGGAAAATTCGCAGGGTTGGGAACGTAATATATCATAGGTATTTACATACACTCAAGTCTCCCAAATGTCAATAAATTTTTGCCAGAGGTTCTCCCAAATGTCAAGAAATTCTTTATCCTCTATAATCACATCAATTGCGCATGCGTATTGCGTATAATATAATATTTTTTAGCATTTTAAATTGCGCGCGAATAGCAACCAATCAGATGCCGAATGCAACGCGTGCGCAGTGGTTACAAGTGGGATTTGAGAAAAACGGACTTGACATTTTAGAAAAACTTGACTTGACATTTGGGAGAACTTGAGATTTGGGAAGTTGACATTTGAGAGAATCGAGTGTAGTTTTTTACAAGTAATTTACGTACGTAATTTACATCGAAATCCCCAAATTCATATGGAGTGGGGGTTTTCTACGTATAATACGTTTTTTACATACTACGTAAATTACGTATTATACGCAAAAAATCCTCGAGTTACGCGTAACCGTGCAACCCCAGGGTTGTGAACGTAATATACCTTAGGTAAATTACATGAGGTTTTTACGTAATTTACGTGCGTACATTACGTCCTGTTTTTTACACAACGTAATATACGTTTTCAATATGGCGTCGACATACATATGTATTCACATTTCGTTTTATAACCTTAAAAATTTTACATATAGCGGTACGGTCTAAGTATTTTTTAACATCTCATCGCAGAAAAGACACTTTGTGAACGCGTTCAACGGAATTATTAATAATTATGATATATTTATAAAGTGAGGTTATGTACTTATCAACATGATTTTACAAGTCCGCCATCTTTAATACGTTTATTACGTTTTTACAGGTTTTACGTATATTACATTTTTACGTATAATACGTCAAAAACCTCGAGTTACGCATAACCTGAGTACCTTTACTATGGTTTTTTACATTTGTAAATTACGTATTATACGTAGAAAACCCCCCACTTCATATGAATTTGGTTTTTTTCCACGTAATATACGTACGTAAATTACGTAAAAAACCTCATGAAATTTACCTAAGGTATATTACGTGCACAACCCTGACCTTAGGTAATTTGCATACACTCGATTCTCCCAATATTAAAGAAATCCGTGCCAGAGACCCTCGCAATATTAACGAAATTCCTTCTCTCAAATGTCAAACAAATTGCGCGTTCGTCACATCAATTGCGCATGCGTATTGCGTATAATAAAATATTTTTAAGCATTTTAAATTATGCGCGAATAGCAACCAATCAGATGCCGAGCGCAATTCATGCGCAGTGTATCAAGTGAGATGCATACATTTGGATTCATTTTTTCTTTCTACACTTGAGTCTATCAAATGTCAACTTCCCAAATCTCAAGTTCTCTCAAATGTCAAGTCAAGTTTCTCTCCAATGTCAAGTCCGTTTTTCTCAAATCCCACTTGTAACCACTGCGCACGCGTTGCGTTCGGCATCTGATTGGTTGCTATTAGCGCGCAATTTAAAATGCTAAAAAATATTATATTATACACAATACGCATGCGCAATTGATGTGACTATAAAGGATGAAGAATTTCTTGACATTTGGGAGAACCTATGGCAAAAATTTCTTGACATTTAGGAGATTCGAGTGTATTTCAATCCTGAGGGTGGCGTTCCATTATTGCATTTTGTGTTGCGTCATAATGAGAGTAAAAGAGAAAAGAGTATATTTCTGTCTTTTTCTCTCTCATTATGACGCAACGCAATACGAGAGAAAAAAAGACAAAAGTATACTTCTGTCTTTTTTACTCTCATTATGACGCAACGCAAAACGCAATCATGGAAAGCCAGCCTGAGTGAATCCGAATCAATCCGAACTTTAAATCCGCATTATTCCGGTAAATCATGCGGATAAATCCGAATGTTTTAAAGTTTTTAAAATTTCGAATATTAGGACGGGAAAATTGAAAACAGTTAAAATAAAAATAATTAAGTTGTTTAAAACAATAAATTATCTTATGTACATAAATTAATAATAAAATACAATTATAAAAATAATAAAATGGTGTTTTCTTAATTACGAATCTAACACGACCTAATTTCAACTGCAGTAACAGAAAAAATCACGATACAAAAACTTTTCTGTTTAGAAACAATAATTATATTTCAGTCCACTGTTACAGGGAGTTTATTTTCCCAATTACAGACGTGTAACTAATTCGAAAAAAATATTGCAATGTAACTTTTATCGGCTTATAAAAAATTCTCTCTAAAAACCTGGAAGTTCTAAAAATTTTTGCGTTCTTCACTTTTGACCGACTTGATCGGAAGAGTACTTGTGCGATTTATACGTATGCTTAAATGATTATATATATATATATATTTATTTATTAAAATTGGATTTAATAATAATTTTTAAAAAACAATTTCTCACAAAGTTTTCCTTGGCGGAAGCTTCGGATAGAAATCTTATCCGAATGAATTTGAGCTATCCCGAGTCATTTCAAAGTCTGTATCCGAGCGAATCCGAGTGAATCCGAACAAACTTTTTAATCCCAATCAACCCGAATTTTCAATCCGATTAAATCGAAGATAATCCGAATAATCTTTTTAACCCAAGACAATCCAAAATTCCAATCCAAATCAATCCGATGTTAATTCGAATGAATACGAATTAATCCGAATTTTCAATGCGACCTTAAATTGATTTTAATGAGAATTTTGTTTTTGACCTCGGATTGACGCGAATTGATTCGGATAGGAATTTGGGTTTCGACTTCGTATTGAATCAGATTGATTCGAATAGAAATTGACTTTTTGACTTTGGATTGGCTCAGATTCATTCAAATAGGATTCCTCATTTTTCATGGATTCACTCGGAATGAAACTGATTCTCTCGGATACAGACTTCAGAATGAGACAGATTCAGATGGATAGAAATTTTTCTATTCGATACTTCCGCCAGGGTTCTTCACCCTGGTTAGTTTACTCACTTTGTCATTTTGTTATCATGATTAGTGATCGAAGTACTAATTTCAAAAGTCGATTTCTGCATTTTAAATGAAAAATTGCATAATATTATATATTTTTTCGCTCTGTACCCATAATTCTGTTTTAGAAATGAGTACCGGTACAGATCGCAAAAATATCTAATCATAACATTTGTTGAGTAAAATGAGGAAATCGAATTTTCGGTTGTCGAATTTTTTAATATTTTCTAAGTACAGTTTTCATTTAAAATTGATCAATAATTTAAAATATTTGACTCGAATTTCTGATGTAAGTAACCTTGATTGAAAACGTAGATTACAATAGGATCAAGAAAACAACTCAACAGTTGTCACGGAAAGGGCTTGGGCGTTACTATTTTTATGATAGTACGCAAATATCTAGAAGTACACAATTAATTGTATGAATGTATTCAAACGTCGATAATACTGTTTCGTTTTTTGTCTATATCAGTCACGTCCAGGTCGTTTCCTAAGCTTCCAACACGTCTCCTCATTCCAACTCCTCCGCCAACTTGCCCTGTTGCCTTTAGTTTTTCTTGCATTTGTGCCAAGATATCCTGCATTCTTCTTATCTATAAAAACAGTAAATTATTTTAATAATATAACTCTATATAACTCTTCTGTATTATTTTAAATTTACTTATATTATTTTACATTTATTAAATTCAGTATAAACTCTGGTGGATTTAGTTTTAATTATTTTTAATTTAATTGTAATTTTCTGAAACCCCTTGAATTCTTCGGAAATCTTTTGAATGACTTTTTTTCAAATTTACTTTAAATCTTTTTCAATTATTTTGAATCCCTGTTAATTCTTGTAAATTCAGCTTCTATTATTAATTAAAGTCTGATTAAAATACAGTAAATATATATATTTTTTTGTCAAATATTTCGAATCTTTTTTCGTTAGACTTTATAACTAAAGAATTTATTTTTCAACCTACCTCTTCATCCTTTTGCAAAAGGAGCCTGTCGGTTTCCGATATACTATTTTCAAAATGCGGACCAGAGTCTCTCTTTAGTTTACTGCAATAAAAAAAAATTATTAAAACTCTTGCATTTATCCTTAAAAACTTCAAAAGCAGTTTTAAATATAGTAAATATAGACAAACAATTCGAGAATCTGCTACATAAAAACTCTTAAAAATTACATAAAATTTATAATTTTTCTTTAAATAATATTGTTGATTCTGAAAACTAAAATAAAATTTTGAGGTCCTCGATATTCAATATATAATCAAATAAAAATAACGTAAATAATACAACACAAGATAAAAAGAGCTATACGAAATGTAAAATAATATTATTTACATGCGTAAATACCTCCGTTCCCGAATTGCCTGCTGTGAAATTTGGGAAATACATTGGGCACGGAAATTCTCATAGTGAACATCCTGCGTCACATCTTTCAAATCTTGCATATGTGTTGATATCAGCATCGTTCTTAATTTCACAAAATCACTATGCTTCGGATTCTCCACTGTAAAAATAAAAATATAGGTATCTAAATTTAAATTAAAAAAAAGATTAAGGATGTTGGATCAAAGGGTCAACTTCAAAATTCTATTTCCTCATTTTACTTAAAAAATATTATAATTAAATATATTTTCTCTCTGTACCCATAAATCTACTTGAAAAATGAGGATCGATACAGAGCGCAAAAAAATCTAATTACAATATTTGTTAAGTAAAATGAAGAAATCGAATTTTGAGGGTAGAACTTCGATCCAACACTCTTAAAAAAAAGCTTAAAAAATACCTTCAACGACACCCCATGGATATTGACGTCCACGAACTTTTCTACCAGCAACTTCTAAAACTGTCGAACTGCCCACAACTGCAAAAGGTACACAGGCCTTCAATTCTTTGTCTTGCAATTTAAATTCCTCATCCTCGTCACTGTCACAGTCAGGAAATTGATAAATCTAGTAAAATTGAATAAAAGTCATGATATATTAAAATCGAATATCATTTCTTTTCTAATTATTCTATTTATATATCGAAATGTACCATTTGAATTTAGGAATAAACATCTTCTTTGTAATTTCTTTTCAAATATGTTATATATACGTTTACAGAAAAAGAAAAATATCGATGAGTAGAATTTCAAAGGATTTCAAGAGATTTTAGAAGATTAAAAAGATTTTCAAGGAATTAAAAAAAATTTTAAGAGATTTTGAGGTATAGACAAAAGATTTTTGGATATTTTAAGGGACTTCGTGGAATTTGAAGATATTAAAAGATTTTTAAATTAATTTAAAGGATTTCATGTAGTTTTTTATGGAATTATAAACAAATTTTAAGAACTTTAAGTTATTTTAAGTTTTTTAAAGAAATTTTACATGTTTTGGAATTTGATTTTTTTTGTAATCTTAGAACCCGATTGAATACCCTAAAATTATTGAAAAAATTCTTATATTAAATCTTAAATTATATCCCTTTTTTCAGTAATTCCTGGGAATTTTTACAAATCTCCTGAAAATCTTTTTAAATCAGTGTTTCTTTATCAAAAGAGTCAAAAAATGTTTTTTAGCTTCTCTTTATACGTGAAGTGGGGGGGGGGGGGGGGCTTAAAACGTTTGAAGTTCGAAATTAAAAACATTTTAGACCCTGAGTTAAAGAAAAATTCTAATTATTTTAAGTAATATTAATTTTCACCTGGATTTCGTGTTCCTCAATATCAGCAAGAATGCGTTCTTTTAATTTCTTCACTTCTTGAGTCGTCAGAGTGTCAGCTTTGGCAATTACAGGTACTACATTCACTTTACGATGCAATCGTCTCAGCACTTCCAAATCCAATTGTCTCAAGCTGTGTCAAACAAGATTATTTTAATTTCCATATACTTCCATATTTTTTGTATCATTTTTTGTATCAACAAATGTTTAATTTTAATACTTTTTGCACTACATAAGGAATTTGAAATCTAGTCTCAAAATTTTAACTTTTCATTTCTAGCTAAAAACATTGAAATTAAAAATTTGCGCGCTCTGTACACATAATACTATTTAAAAATTAAGCACCACTACAGAGAGAAAAATATCTAATTATGAAAATTGTTGAAAAAAATGAGGAAATCGAAATTTTAATTTTGCAAACTTGAATCCAATACGCAGTAACAGCAAAATGAAGAGATCGAATTTAGAGATCTTTAATCTTTAGAGAACTCTGATTCGAGATTCTGGAAACCCTGAAGATCCTTAAAATAAGTAAAAAATTTACCCATGTCCATATGGTGGGATGAAATAGAGACAACAATGTACCCTGTTATCCTGTATATTTTTTCTATTGAGTCCGCTTTCGTCTGTAAAATACTGTCTGAATTGCTCGTCTATGTATGATGAACACGCTTTCCATGTATCCTCACAATTTACTGAATCACCGAAACCTGGAAGTAAATGAAACATTAAATTATTAATATTTTTATTTCAGACTCAGAATTGCTGTAAGGCGCTAAAATAATAATAATAAACAAAAAACTAGCTATGAATTCTTTCTCGGGTGTTCCATTTAATTATATTTATATTTTTTTTGTGCTTATTTTTTGAGCAATTTGCATTAACTTCGCATTAACGATTTTCCTAAATATTTAAAAATATATATAATTCTTTTTTCTCGAAACAAAGAATCTTTCGATCTCATCATTCATATTTTTTAACAAAATTTATTTATATTAGATTACTTAATTTTATACGATGCATAAAACCTTTTACTTTCTTACATTAGCTTTGAATTTTGGTTAATTGAAAACATAGATAAAAAACGAAATTTTTCAAAATTACAAATAAAAGCATAACTTCCTTAATATTCAATTAAAAACACTAATCCTACTAGTCAATCGATTCGTCGAGACGAATCGAAAAATCAATTTTACAAAAATTCTAAACGTACATAAAAATTTTTAAATTAAATATTTCGAAAAATCCTTTGGCACGTTTTGAGATATTGGTGGTGCCAATATATCCTACAAATGAAAAGAAGTAGCAAAACGGCAAAGAATATAAAACAATTAAAAAGATTTGAAAGGTTGTTAAAAGATTTTAAAAGATTTCAAGTGTTTTCAAGTTAAAGTCGTAAAAATTCAAAAGAATTAAAAATTTAAACGAATACAAAAGATTTTGAAATAATTTCAAAGGAATTTCAAAGAATTCATACTGAATTTGAGAAAATTCGAAAGAAATTAAAAAGATGAAGAGAATTAAAGTTAATTTAAAAGAATATAAAAGAGTTTAAACTGATTTAAAAGAATTCAAAAGAATTCAAAGGACTTTAAAGTAATTCAAAAGATTTTTAAAGCAAAGGAATAAATTTAACAATCAAGACAATCAAAATATTTTAAGAAGTTTTAAACGATTTCAAAGGACTTTAGAATAATTAACAAGAATTAAAAAGAAACCAAAATTAATATTACCAGGAGTATCGACGATAGTTAATCGCAGTTTCACGCCTCGTTCTTCAATATCCATCGTTTTCTTTTCAATCGAAGTAGTTTTTTCTATACGCTCTAAAATAAAAATAATTATTAATAATGATTGTAAAAAATCTGTTTTTAAAAATATTTTCCATAATATTCACAAAATAATTGCATGAAAAAATTTCAAAAAATGTTAAGTAATTCAATATTTTAATAGATTTCATACGATTTAAAAAAAAAAAAAATCAAGAGATTATAAGAAAATTTAAAGGGTTTCAAAAACATTTTAAGACATTTCATAAGATTTCAAAAGACTCAAAAGTTTTAAAGAATTTTTATGGTATACCAAAAGATTTTTTTAGGAATTTTAAGAGTTTTAAATAATTTTATGGAATTCGAAGAGATTTTAAAAGTATTGTTCACAAATGTTTAAGGTTGCAGTGGAATTTTTGGGATTTTAAAAAAATATTATAACAGATTATAAGATATTTCAAAAAATTTGAATGGGTTTTAAAAGATTTCAGAAGCCAGTGAATACCAGGTTGCAAGAGTGCTCAACTCCTCGAATAAATCTAATTGCGTACCTGAAGCATCTGGAATTCTTCGATCTTTATAGAGGTCTCCAAGGAAAAGACTATTTATCAAGGTCGATTTTCCAAGACCCATTTCACCCAGGACCATCAATGTGAATTCGAATCCCCTTTTCACTGACTTCCTGTGTACTTGTTCCGGAAGAGTCGCAAATCCAATATAGTCCCTGTCTTGCTGGACCAAATAACGTTATTAATACCTTATTCTTAAAACAAAAAACCTCAAAAAATCAAAAAATGTAAACAAAAACTCAAACAGCAAATTGAATTATTAAAAGGGTATTTTTAAATAGCGATTTCATTAAAAACGATACTAAATCGGTATCTTTACTAAAATAAATAAATTTAAGGGTGTTGGAGCCAAGTTCTAATCTAAAAATTCGATTTCTTCATTTTATTCAACAAATATTATTTAATATTTGTTGAATAAAATGAAGAAATCGAATAATATTGAATTTTGCAGTTAGATTTTGAATTCTTCGTTTTATGCAAAAAGTATCCAAATTAAATATTTTTTCGCTCTGTATGCAGTCTTATATTTGAAAACAGATTAGCGCTGCAGGGCGAAAAAATATTTATCTATAATTTTCATTGAGTAAAATGGAGAATAGAATTTTGAGCTTAACACTTTTGGGTTCAACGACCTTAATATAAAAATATTAAATAATTATTAGGCAGAATCTAGGGGCAAGATCTTTTTGCCGAAAAATCAAAATCTCGATTCTGAAAAAATATCAAAAAAATAATTCCCGAAATTATAAAATTCCTGAAATTTTAAATTCCCGAAATTAAATATTCCTTAAGGACATGTGATATTTTACCATAAGAGCAAATTAGTTATACCAATTATACATTCGTAATAATAAATATTTTTAGCTAATAAGAGTCAATAAACCTTCGTTTATATGAGACGAAGGTTTATTGACTCTTATTTACTAAAAATATTTATTATTATGAATGTATAATCGGTATAACTAATTTGCTCTTATGGTAAAGTATCACATTCCCTTAAATTGAAATTTCTCGACATTAAAAATTCCCAAAATTTTTGTTCATAATTTATTTTCAAAACTTTTGTTCAAAAATCTCTCTTAGAAATTTTTATTCAAAATTTTGAAGAGGAATTGTGAACAAATAATTTTGAAAATAAATTTTAAACAAAAATTCCAGGAAAATTTAACGAAAATTATATAATTTCGGGAATTTTATATTTTGATAAATTTACTTGGTCCCGGAATTTGAACGCGCGTAGAAATAAAAATACAAGTTTTGTTGAAGTTGATATACATACGACCTTAGAAATAAATGGACTCTTATTAATATTGATTATACTTTTCCAAAATTGTAATTAGCCGTAATATATTGAATATTACAAAATTGATTGTTTTTTTTTTTTTATTAAATATAACGATTAAATCAGACTTTTGGACTTACCGCCTGACATGGTGTCGACAGTAACAACACTAGAAACTAGCCGGTAAATCTGTCGATGGGATCGTGTTTAGGGTGGCTGGCAAAATGCTTTTCTATGAGGATCTGCGCTGGCGCACCCTCGCATTGCCGATCAATAATGACCTTTGTCTCTTAGATGGCAAAGGCTGGTAAAAGCTGCTGGCAAGCCATTTTCCGAGGTTTTCCCTGCTTCCTCATCTGACAGTCTGACACAAATAAAACGAAATTATTAACATATTACGATATATATAATTAGAAAAGATACAATATCACGAAGTGAGATCAAATTCTTACCGGTAGATTGAAAATATTTAAAA
This sequence comes from Synergus gifuensis, assembly GCA_904066015.1. NCBI lineage: Eukaryota > Metazoa > Arthropoda > Insecta > Hymenoptera > Cynipidae > Synergus > Synergus gifuensis. Next base: position 181,472 of record CAJFCO010000176.1, on the reverse strand, counting down.
AAAACTTTTAAAAATTTTTTTATCCTGAAATTAATAATTAATTACAAATAAATTTAATATTTATATTAAATTTATTTATTTATTAAATTTATTTTTTTTATTTTTATTTTTTATTAAATTTATTTATTTTATTTATTTATCAAATAAATTTAATATGAATATTAAATTTATTTGACTCAAACAAATGTTATAATAATGTTATAATAAATTTAATATTTATATTAAATTTATTCGACTCAAACAAATGCTATTCGATCCGAAATTCCTTCATCCAAAAATCCAAAAATATCTCGAAAACTCAAAACATCAAGTAATTTTATTGAATTTCAAGGAATTGGAATAGATTTCAATATATTTCGAACAATATTAAAAACTTTTAAAATGATATTAAGGAATTTCAAACTTTGTTAACGCTTTCCACTTCCTAGAAATTTAAAATGGTTTTAAAGAATTATTAGTAATTTTACGGGACCAAAAAATATCTTCTTTTTTTTTTTTTAATAATTCGAACAAATTTTTAAACCAAAAACTTTAACAATTCCAAATTTTTTTCAGGTCAAAAGAAATTCACGATCGTTTCCTGGTTTCCCAAGCTTAATTAACATCATTTTAATTAATGTACTAATTAAAAAAAGAAAAATTTACAATCTACCTATTTATAAAAAATAAATTATTTTAATACGGAATACAAAAAGTTCACTCCTTCCTTCCTTTATTTTTTTTTTAAATGTCTTTACATTGAATTTCTGGAGATTAAAATCGAAAACATTTCCAGTGGCCAAAGTAATGAGATATAGATATTTGAAACTTTATAGGAAGTAGGCGACTTTAACATATACACATTTGCTAGGAATAAATAATCTTACACAAAAATAGTTATACTGATGTGCACAACACATTTTCTGCACGATTACGTAGTACAACATTAATATTCGATATGCTAGAATACACCATCTTTTGATTTATTACAAGCTTAAATAAAAAATGAGTATAGGACGGTCATTTTTTAAATATGTTGCTTTCTGATATTTCAGACACAACGTAAATTAATTCAAAATAGTTAGACCAAATTTAAATTTTGCTTCAAAAATTTAAATTAAGAATCATGTTAACATCTATAAAATCAACTTCAATTTTAAACTAATAAAAATTGAAAATTATTCAAAATTCGACCTGCCCTAAAAATTCTCAACTAATACAAACAGAAGTTTTTAACTTCAATTAACTTCGAGTGTCTTTTTCATAACAGGTCGAATTGAAATTTGAAATTAAGTTCCTCTTATCTTAATTTGTCGAAGTTCCAAATAGAAATGGAATATACAGTAATGCCTATGAATTTCACAGATAAGCGTAACATTCATGCTGCAATTTCAAAATCTTATTTCGGTGCCTAACAAGGAGAACTTGAACGAATTTTCTACGACCTGACATACTTAAATGAAACAAAGATCTTTGTTTTCGTATCACAGATAGCGTGAATTTGATCCCGCTTTAGGATCAAGTTACAAAAAGTTTCTCTTCTCAGGCAGAAATTTCCAGCATTAAATTAAGTGTTTGTTCTATTGCATCGTGAGCTTCAAGACGTACAAGTTTCGCGTACTTGCCGAAGTACTACAGCGTTTCTCGAGAAAGCTTTCGGAATTGTGACAAGACGTCAAGACTATTCACATTTAAGGGTGTTAAAATCGCGTTCTAATTTCAAAATTCGAATTTCTCACTTTACTCAACAATTATTCAATTTTGATATCATTTCGCTCTGTATACGTACTTTTCTTAGAGCTAGAAATGTGTCTACATAGCGAAAAAAAACTTACTTTTAATACTTTTTGTGTTAAATGAAAAGTTCGAAACCTAACTTCAAAATTAAATTATTTCATTTTATGGAAAAAGTATTGAAACTAGACATTTTTCGCTCTGTAGGCATACTTCTATTTAAAAAGAGATTACATTTACAAAGCCAAAAGGTACTTAATTTTAATATTTATTTAGTAAAATGAGCAATTGAATTTTAAGATTAGAACTTGACCCCAACACCAGATATTCTTTCACTGCTAGAGAAAATAATGGCAAATATTTTGATTATAGGTGCGAGAGTAAGGCTACGACCAGGAAAACCAGGACCGAGTCGTCGCTTGCGTTGGAGATTTGCAAGTTGGAGAAGATGGTATAGAAGCTGTGGGTGAAGCTGGAGGCGATTCAATTGTCGTAAGGTCGACTCCTTGGATCCTGGTTTGTACCTTCTCATTTGTTTCTGCCTGCATTTTTATTTCATACTGTCTCACATCTTCAAATGTCATGTCGTACCAGTCGTCAATCCAGGCAAAAGCTTGACGATGACCCAGTAGTAAAATATCGCGGATGCACTGAAAAAATAAATTTTAATTTAAGAATTTTTGGGTCTATTTAAAATAGTTTCTGATGGACAAAGATGGTTTTTCTTATTTTCTTCTTACTTAATCCTTTTACCAATAATTTTTTAAAATAAAAATAAATGTTATTACCTATTTTTAGAGATATATAAATTATTTAAAATGATTTCTATTTTTTAGAGAATTAAGATATGATTTTAAACAATTACTAGGAATGTGACGATATTTAAAAGTTGTTTTGAATTTGACAATATTCAAATAAGAATTTAGGAAAAGTACCCGTTTTTCTACTTCTAGGCGGTAAAATCCACTCCTAGATTTCACCCCAAATTTTTTTTTTTTTTTTTTTAATATTTCAGCAATAAATCAAGCTGTTCAGACCAATGCCAAAATTTTGAGAATAAAAAATACTATAAACCTGTTCCACTTTTTTCAAAAGGGTAGCAATCCCAATTTTTTTAAAGGGAAAGTTAATGTCCTCAAGTTAAATTAACATTTGTAGACTTACTCGTTGTACAAACTCCTCAACTCGAGTTTGCATTCCCCAAACTTCAAAGGAAGCATTTACTAATTTGTACGAACACATTATGGGTTGCGTCGTGTCTTTCCAGCCTTCTATTAAAGGACCTCTACCAGTTCTTTTCGACTGAAAGAACTTTGGATCCTGCAACAACATTTAAATAAATTATTAAGCTTTTCTCACTTAAATTATAAGAATTATAAATTTAAAAACAAATTTTCACATTTACCTCCTCTTCTTTATAATGCTTTGCAGATATTTCATCATAAGCAATATCTATGAAATCAACTTCTCGATGTACGAGTTCCACCGGCGTAAGACCCAAACACTGCAAAAATTCGTCAATTATTTAACCATTCTTAAGTTGATTTGAAAAATATTGACTTTTTCAATCCTTTTATGTTTTAAATAATATTTACGTTTTCAGTCGAGCCGCTATTATCCTCATATCGTGTTTTGATGTGTATTTGGAATTTTGGAATGAAGGAACACTGTAAAAAACATCTGCGTTAGTTTTAAATTGTTTTTTTTTTTTTTTAATAAAATAAATATTGAACACTTACAGTGTATTCTGCAAATCCAAACGCCCCGTGCAACAAATAATAGACAATAATTGAGTTAAAAAACTTAATAATATTTGTAACTTATTTATACCTAAATATTAATCTGAAATTAATTATTTCATGACTATTTGTAATTAGAAATCATACAATTTTGAGTTTGTTCAAAATTTTTCAATTTAGAACGTTTCAAATTGATCGAAAATGTTGAAATTGGTTTAAATCGAGGGGTTGATCACTTTTGAAATCTGGCATACACGTGCTCATGAAATCTTTTGAAATCTCTTAAAATCTCATAATTCCTGGGCTACGAAATCTTTTCAAATTACTGACAATCGTAAGAATAAAATAATTGTGAAAATAAGTAAAAATATTGAATCTAATTTAATAAATACCGAAAAGGCATAATAATTAAGAATCGCAAGAATAGTACCTGTTATAGTGAAGGGATAATAATTCCATGCCTTTTCAGTCACGTAAAATATCCTTGGGATAATTGATTGTATCCAGTACGGAAGTTTGCTAAAATAAATCAAAGATTTTTTTATTTTGGAGACGTAGATGAATATCATAAAATTTTTCCGAGAGGGGTTTATCACTTGATATTTGGCGTACACTCGCTCATGAAATCTTTAAAAATTTTTTGAAATCCAAAAAATTCCATAAATTTTAAAATTCTTAAAATAAACTTTTGAAATTTTTTAGAATTCCATGAAATTACTTAGGTTCAATGATGAACTTTAAAATTCCTTAAAAATAAATTTCAAGAACCTTAACATTCGTAAAAATCTTTTGACCTTAAATCTTAAAAGTGCTGAATTTAAATTTTAATCTTAAAATAAAATTCCCCACTTTACACAACAATTATTACAATTAAATATTTTTTCGCTCT
>CAJFCO010000176.1:134531-167131 GCA_904066015.1 Synergus gifuensis | reverse complement strand
TACACAATATTTTAAAATAAATTTTTGTCACGTAATGGAATTTGTTTAAATGGTTAAAAATTAATTAACCAATGTTTCTAAATATTTCACTAGACCAGCAGTAATAATTTTTGTTAAAAAAAATTGGAAACAAATTGTTTAAACAAATGGAATCTGTTTAAACAATTCAAAATTAATTAATTAATGTTGATCCAATATTCCACTAAGTAAATAGTAATAATCTTTAATAATTAATAAAAAAAAAATTTTCAAAAAACAAAATGAACAAATTCAATTTGTTTAAATAATTGAAAATTAATTAACAAATGTTAATAAATATTCCATTAGACCAATAGTAATAATTTTTATAAAGGAAAACGAATTTTCGAAAAAATAATTACTTAAACAAAATGGAATTTGTTTAAATAATTCAAAATTAATTAACCAATGTTGATAAATATTCCGCTAAACTAAGGGAAATAATTTTTATTTATCAAAAAAAAAACGAGATTAAAGTGCTCAAAAAGACAATTTTATGAAGAATTGACATTATTTGTTTTAAGGGTAGTTTTCAAGACTTCATAAGCTTTTATACTCTCCCTTAAGATTTTCCTAAACCCTGAAAAATTATTCCAAAAACTTCAAGCAGTGATTTTTCCCCCATGCAATTTTACATGAGAAAATCTTTTATAATTCATAAAAGTTTCTCTCTGAAAATTCTTCAAAACCTTTAAAAGAATTCCATAAAAATATCACTTAAAACCCTTAAAAAAATCTTTGGACCTCATTAAATTCGTCAAAATCTTTTAAAATTTATAGTAATCTTTAAACATACATAAAGATAATAAGCTTTATATCGCAAAGAGAGTTAAACATAAATTATCACAGCCTCGCAAACATTAACGGAAATAAACTGATAAGTATTATCTTTTTCCAGTTTTACAATATAGTTCTGACTTCTGAGAATAAAAATTTTATTACAAAAATCTATTTAAATATTTAATCAAAATCTCTAAAAATTCCAAAAAATCTGTTTAATTTTTTTTTAAATCTCTTGAAATCCCTTAATTTTCTCGACCCTAAAAATTTTAAAGAAATTTTTATTTTTCATTAAAAACAAGTCGCTAAACTTCTTCATTTTGAATGCATAGTTTTGTTTACAATTATTCTTCGAATTTTAATAATTAAATGCTTATTTATTTTTTCAGCAATTGGATTTAGTATCTCCGTTCCAACTGTACTTTAACCCGATTTTAATAATCAAACGATATCAGGTATGTATAATTAATTATATGCATGAGATTGAATCTGAATAGTCAAAAGTTAGCAGCTATTAATTGACGCATTAGCCTAAATATTTAAAGAATTTTTTACACTGAAGCTATGGATTTAGACTGACAACTTTTGCTTTCGAATAGCAAATAAAATGATTTATTTACATAAAACGATTATTTCTAATACACAAATATATATAAAATAACTTTTTTAATTTCAGTTATGGCGGTTAATTACGACATTCCTCTTTTTCGGAACTGTTGGATTCAATTTTGTTTTCAACATGATATTTACGTACAAATATTGCCGAATGTTAGAAGAAGGCTCTTTTCGTGGAAGAACGGCTGACTTTGTGATGATGTTTATCTTCGGAGGCGTGTGTATGATCGTATCCTTTAAAAAACTATCAAAAAGCATTAATTGTAAAAAACTAGCTAGGTCTTTAAAAGAAAATAAGTTTTTTTCTTTATTGCAAGTTTTTTAAACTAAAAATGTAAAAATACCGAGTTATAAATGCCCGAATTTTCATATTTCCGAGATTCAAATTTATCGAATAGAGAATTTGATGAAAAATAAAAATATTGAATCTTTACATTTATGAAATTTAATTTATGTAGGTAAATCAATTATTAAAATTTTTTAATAATTATCAATTATTTTATGAACAACCTGATTGCCAGATAATTCAAAAATTGATGTATTCGTTATTTATTTTTTCGCAATTATTGTTTAGTTCCAATTACTTATTATTTATTTTTCGTAGATTTGAAAAATCGAAGTTTTAAAATTCAATTTTTAAATTGTTAGTAATATTTTAAATTAAAATTGTCTATAAAATAGAATTTGTTATATTTTATTAATTTTTAAAATATACATTTTAGATATTTATATGTAAGTACATTTTTGTATTCTTTGCTTCACTATAGCTCAATTTTATTAATGTTATCCTCTATAAATACAATGAGAATGTTTTCCTATAGGAACAATAGATTTTTGCATTTTTTGTTAATTTATTATTTTTGGGACATGCGTTTACAATCATGTTAGTGTACGTCTGGTCGAGGAGAACGCCCTTCGTGAGAATGAACTTTTTTGGGCTTCTCAATTTCCAAGTAAGTAGCTTGACGAGCAACTAAAGATTATTTAATCTAATTAAGAGTTTTGAAACCACGTTCAAGCCTCAAAATTCAATTTCCTCATCTCACTCAACAATTATTCGTCTTTGATATCTTCAAAATTTAACTATTTCGTTTTGTGGAAAAATTATTGAAACTAGACATCTTTTGCTCTATAGATACACTTCTATTTAAAAAGAGAGTACATTTATAAAGCCAAAAGATACCTAGTTTTAATATTTATTGCGTAAAACGAGGAAATTGAATCTTGGGATCATAAATTGAACCCAAACCCTTAATTTTCAATTAATTCGGGAGAAATGATTTAGATAAAAATAAAATAAGTTAAGACGTGAAAAACTGATCCTTGTGAAGTATGAAACTATTTTAAATTATTTTCACTTCTACAGGCTCCGTATTTACCCTGGGTGCTTTTGGGATTTTCCGTTTTACTGGGCAATGCTATTTGGGTGGATCTGATTGGTATAGCAGTAGGTCACATATATTATTTTACTGAGGATGTTTTTCCTCGTCTACGAGGAGGTTTTCGCATTCTTAAGACTCCACAAATACTGTAAGTCTACATCATCAATTAAGGGCGTTGGTTGCAAGTTTTAACTCACAATTCGATTTTTTTTATTTTAATTGAGAAATATTATAATTAGATACTTTTTCGCTCCTTAGCATTACTCTTTTTTTTTTTTGCTTTTTAATGGGAGTTTGTCTATAAAGTGAAAAAATAGTAAATTGTAATTTTTTTTTTCAGAAAATGAATTCAAAATCAAATATCAAAATTCAGTCTCATAATTTTCCACAAAAATTATTAGGACCAGAAAATTTTTTGTTCTATACTCTTACTCTCAAATCTATTAAAAAAATTAGAACCCATTAAAAGTCCTTAAAATTTAAATTAAATTAATTATTTCAATTAATTTGAATTATTGAAAAATTCATGAAATTTATGCTAATTAAGTTATTTTTTATTATTAATTTTTTTTAATTAAAATTATTTTTTAAATTATTTTTATTTTTTATCTATTTTTTTTTATTTAACAGATTTTAGAAACTTTCCAAGGATTTCGAAGGATTATAAAGAATTTCCAGGCATTCTTTGAGATTTTCTGAGATTTCAAGAGGTTTTCAACAATTTTAAGGGATTTTAAGAGGTTTCTTAGAATATAATGGGAAATACTAAATGTTATGTTGAGTATCTCATGCCCTTACAATTGAAGAAATGTTTATTTGAAGGACCTAAAATTGTTGAATTTCCAATTGAAATAATTTAATCTTGTATCATTTATGTATTTAAATATTATTAATTATCCACGTAATGTTTCACATTTACAATATTGCTAGTTGGAATTAATGTTCTTGATTTGTAACTTTATTTAAATTACAGAAAGACTCTATTCGACGCACACAATGACGATCCTGATTACACGCCTCTGCCGGAAGATAGACCAGGTGGCTTCAATTGGGGACGGGCGGCCAACGTGCAGTAATTACCATAAAACTTTCCAATTCCCAATATTTTTCGGCGTGATTGGTAAATATTTATTTCTCCGAGTTATTCGGAACATAAACGTACATAGCGTTTGTGTCAGAAGGGACAAGATGTCTGTCTTCGAAAATTCTCGGCACTGACAGAGGTACTGCTAATGTGAATTAGAGTGTCAACGTTTATGCCACGTGCAAGTACTCTATCTGTTAATACATTTCGAATGTGCTAGCAATTGTATTTAATAATGATGTGAGATCATTTAATGAAATGTCTGTTGTATATTGTAAATTGTAGTTGGACCTTTTTATCTTTTTTGTTTTCTGACGTTGCTCGATTTATTTGAATACCGGGCGCAGTATATCTTATATCAGTGAAGAAAAACCGTCGTTTAAGGGCATGCTCTGCGCTTGGTTGTGCAAAATTTTTTTTGGCGCTCATCATATCCAAACGGAATCATATATTGCTCTCAAAATGTGGAATATAGGAAATGAGACATTAAATTACGTTTGTATATTTAGTTGGAGCCATAATTTTGAAAAGAAAATCAGATTCCTACTTTACCGACTTGATTTTTTTTCAAAATTATGGCTCCAATTAAATATACAAACGTAATTTAATGTCTCATTTCCTATATTTAAAATTTTGAGAGCGATATATGATTCCGTTTGGACATGGTGAGCGCCAAAAAAATTGGTTACGTCGTCACTGTAGAGTATGCCCTTAATTATCAGCGTTAAAGGAAAGTGTATGTTATATATAATTTTATATACACTGTAAAGCAAATAAGTCATCATATTTATGGTGTCACGTTCCTTCAGCGCATTTCTTTGTCAATGTAGCGCTATGTGGAATGTATAAAAATCATTAAAAGTTTATATTTGTTAATGGTTGAAAACTCTGTCTCATTTCAGAAAGGAGATTTCCAAACCGATGTTTGACCTTGGTTTTATCATTATATTATATTATTATATTATATTATTTCGGAATAATTCAGATTAATTCGGATAGAAAATCTCGAAGTTTGAAAAATGGAAAGAGTTAAAAACAATTGAAAAGAACTGACAGGGAATTTTGTGTATTTTATTGAAAAATCGACTTTTTTTTTACTTTATCTTCTTTTTATTCTATTTCTACTTTATCAAATTAAAAAAAATTTGTTTCAAAAATTATAAAAAGGCAACTATAAATTGGTCAGAGGAAAAAAAATTTGACCGGGAAAAGACTGGAAAAAACCGGGAATTCCTAATTTCCTGATTACGAGACACCCTGACTTTTCCCTGACTTTCAGACAAATTTCACTGATGGAAAATTATTCAAAATGCGAACAAATTTTCAATAAAAGTACTACTGAAATTTTTCAAAAATTTCACACATCACATTAAATCTTGTGAAACTCCATAAAATCTTTTAAGGATATAAAAATCTCTTAAAAAACGTTTAAAATTCCACGACAAAGTTTAAAATCACTTAAAATCAATTAAAATTCGTAAAAATCTCTAAAATTAATAGAAACCTCTTGAAAGCCTTAAAAATTTTATATCTTTCAAAATCGTTTAAAATTCCTTGAAATTCTAAGAAACATCTTAAAATTCCTTAGCATTCAACGAAAACCTTTAAAATCCCTTCAAATTTGCTAATAAAATAAAATAAATTAGTTTAGCATGAAAGAACTTTTTTTTTAATTTTTGAACTAAACGGAGTCAATAAACCTCAGTTTCAATTTTTTATATAGTTTTCCAAAATTTTTGGCAAAATATTCAGTTTTGTACGAGAATAATTGGTTTCTTTGGAAGTCGATAATTTGCTACCTCTGGACCGTTCGCAACAAAATTAAGGTCGATAGAACCTTAAGTAAATTAGTTTTCGTTTGCATTTGAAGTTGTAGTAATTTAAATAAAAACATATCACCGTTCTCTTCTATCTCTTTCAATCCCCTCTTCTCTATCTCTTTCTATCCATGTATATACCTGTCTATAACTTTCTATCTTCTTTTCAATCTTAATTCACTTTTATCTCTTTTAATCTCCAGTTCTCTATTCCTTTCTATCTCTATTTAAATTCACATCCACGCTCATCTATTTGAATCTCCTCTTTTCTATCATTTTCTAAATCTTTTTCTATCCTTTTCTAAATAAATTTTCTAAATAAAGAATAGAAAAGAGTATTGAAACAAAGAGAAAGACATTCAAGAAGATAAGTTTAGAAATAGGCTGAGAGAGAAATTAGGGGATTGAAACACATAGCAGTAAATGTCGATTGACAAGGAAATAGAAAGAGATAGATGAGGATACGGGAGGGATTTAAAGGTATAGAAAAGTGGAGATTGGAGATTTTGAGAGAGCAAACGAAAAAGATTGGAGTGAATTTTGATTTACAACAAGATAGAAAGGTATAGACGATAATAGGAGAGAGATAGACAGGAATAAAGAAGTGGGCATTAAATGAGATAAGAGCAAATTGTGATTGACAAGGGGACAGAAAGGGATAGATAAGAATAGGCGAGAAATAGGAAGGAATATATAGATGTGGGTATTGAAAGAGATAGGCGTGGGTGTGGATTGAAATGGAGATGGAAAGGGATAGAGAACTGGGGATTGAAAGAGATAAAAGCGAATTGAGATTGACAAGGAGATAGAGAGGGGGAGACAAGTATGTACAGAGATAGAAAGAGATAGAGAAGAGGGGATTGAAAGAGATAGGAGGGAAAGGTGATTGACAAGGAGATAGAAAGAGATAGACGGGGTTGGACAAAAGTTAGAAAAAGATAGAGAAGTGGTGATTAAAAGAGATAGGCGTTGATGTGGATTGAGATGGAGATAGAAAAGAGGAGATTCAAAGATGTAGTTTTAAATGGAGATAGAAAGGGATAGAGAAGTGGAGATTAAAAGAGATAAAAGCGAATTGAGATTGAAAATGAGATAAACAGGTATAGACAGGTATATACAGTGTAACGCGGTCTGGTCTCTGGCCGCGGAACTACGTCTCGACAATCTTAAATTTTAATTAAAACAGCGGAACTCAAATTTTTACCGCGCCAGTCATTTAATTTTAGTAAATGACGATGAGCTCCGAACCTTGTCCTTTACCTGAAAATCCTAAGAAAATAACTACCGGCTAATCTCAAGGTCATAGGTCATAGAAGAGCGTAACGGAAAAAAAACTGAGACCGAATTTCACACAAGAAACAATTTGGTTTATTTCACAAACAATAATCAAGCGGAATCAATCGGATCACAAAAATCATGCGCGAATTAAAATAAGTTACGATGTCACACTTAAGAATTCTGTAGTTTGATTTACAAAAAGAGAAATGAGAAAATAGTTCGGTTATCCGTCAATTTAATCAAACATTATATCGACTCCAAAAAGACAATGAGTTATCTCTGAATTTAAATTTAAAGATTCGAAGTGGAGAATTGAATTGAAGATTCAATTCTCAGCGATGGGCGAATGTCTGATGGGCACGTTATGCGACGTTACAACCGCATCAAACATTGCCGTAACAAAACTCGATTTAAATTAACGATGGTTCAAAAAAGAAGAATAAATTAATTAGGAAACGAGCATGTGGCAGGCACAATAAGTTATGTTATAACCATGCCATATCTCGTTATAAAACATCAAAAAAGCACTGAATTTAGAATTGCAAAATCAAATTAATTACCAAAAATAATTACAATTACGCGTATGTGAGCACTCCCGAGGAAAACAATATGTTACATAATCAAAATGCCAAAGAATTGAAAATGGCGAAGTGAGTCCAAAGTTACGTAATCACATTAATACTGACACTTCATCTAACTTGCCAGGATAATTAGAATTTTTACCCCGGCCATTGCAGACACAAATCAATCAAACGAATCCTCGGATCGACAATCGACAACTCAACAAAAAACGATCAATAGTAGTCAATAATTATCAATAACAATAATCCCAGATAAGGAGAATACAGAAAGGCTTCTAGCCACAAGGACTTCCAGAAAGTGAGTGCGGAATGGAGAAGAAGGCGGAAGTTCGTTGACAGATGGACGGAAGTTGGTCAGCCACCATCATAGAATTCTGTTGATTCCGTCCAATCACAACAGCTATCGACGTCATGTGACTAGTGACGTAGTTTAACAGAGTTCTGTCACTAGTCACCAATATAGCTAGTCAGTATCACGCCCAGCGCTTGTACTTAAAAATGTTCAATTCGAGTTCACTGAATGTGTGAGCATTCACTAGAGTTTTCTCGAGAGTTTGTTTATGGCACCTGAGACAATCCACGACCACAGTCCCATTTTTCCAGGTCTCAGGCGTAGAGATATAAAATTCGTTGGATGCGCGGGGCTCCGCGCATCGCAATAGTCCCTGAGGCGGCAGGTTCACTGTGTGGGGAATGTCTATTTAGTTATTCCAATTTGCGGCCACAAATCCGCAGAGTTAATATGGCGTAAATGGACGTCAGTTTAACTTCAAAACAAGTAACTTTATTAATAATTACAAATCTTTACATTGTATGTAAGACTCGAGAAATATGCTCGATGTGTGCTGTAGGGAGGACGGAAACTCTCTATCTCGTTTTGCCTGTCCATGACAGTGCGCGTACGAACTATATAATAGAGAGGAAACTCGATGGAGATTTCATTCAAGGCAAGGTTGGAGATTAAGCTAGGTTATCCCCACATACTCCCCCCCGAAAAACGATGTCCATCGGAAAAGTTACAGAAAAGAGAATATAACCAGGTACAATTCGGAAATACTGAACCAGAAAATTGTACGATATTTTGACAAATAAAACTCTTGAGCTAGTAACGTTGAGATATACAAAAGAAAATATGTTTAAAATGATGCTTTGGTAACATAACATCAGTGTTTTGGTATTCGACTAGAGACTACTTTTGAACATTTCCCAAGTAATAGCTTAAAATTAGGCGTTAATCTATGGCGAAAGATACTTTCTTAACACGCGAATAAGTCTTGAGTGGTGGAATCACATTCGTAGAGTTACTTAAAGTAGTAGGAATTAAGTTTACAGAAGTAGGATCTACGCTAATCGAAGTCTTTGGTTTGACATTGGTCTTTGTTTTAATATCTAAATTAGCTGGAATGGGATTTACATAGTCGTCACGCGGAAAATGCGCAGGCTTAATGTTTTCTACGGACACTCTACGTGATGTTCCGTTGAAATCAATTTCGTACACTCTATCGGATACACGATCGATGACCTTGTGAGGACCAGTGTACGGACGTTCCAGTGATTTTTTAGCAGTGCCTACTCGCAGAAAAATGTGTGTACATGATCCTAGATCTTTGTGTAGAAATGCCCGATTTTTATGATGATGAGCGACCGGTACTGGTTTAATTGTTCGCATGTGCTCGCGAAATTCTTCAAGAAAAATTTGACTATTCGGTGTGAAATCATCTGGGATGATGAACTCTCCAGGGACTCGTAGGGATGTTCCGTATAGAAATTCGGCTGGAGATGAACCAATGTCCATGATGCTAGTTCTAAGACCGAGTAATACTGTAGATAGGGTTTGAGACCAATTAGGGTCGTTGTGACACATAATAGCGGCTTTAAGGGTGCGGTGCCAGCGCTCGATCATCCCGTTGGATGCCGGGTGGTAAGCAGTTGTTCGATTTCTTTTACATCCGGTGAGCTGTAATAAAGCAGTAAACAACTGAGATTCGAACTGGCTACCCTGGTCGGTTGTCAGTGTTTCGGGTGTACCGAAGCGCGCGATCCAATGGTCTACAAAAGCTCGGTAAACCGTGAGAGCCTCGATGTTTGGGAGAGGTACGGCTTCCGGCCATCGCGAGAAACGGTCGATCATAGTCAAAAAATATTTGTAACCATTGCTAGGCGGTAGGGGACCGACGATGTCCATGTGAACGTGTCTGAATCTCCCGTCTGGAGCAACAAATTGCGCCGGTTCGGGATGATTATGACGAGAAACCTTCGATTTTTGACAGTCAGAGCATGTTTTACACCAGTTGGAGATATCGCGGTGCATATTGGGCCAAACGTAGCGCTGGCGGATTACACGATCCGTTACCTTAGGGCCTGGGTGAGCTGGGCTATGAAAGAGTTTGAAAATTCCTTTTCTGATGGAAGCTGGAATATAAGGGCGAAGGTTTTCACCTGTTAGATCGCAGTAGAGAGAAATTCGACCAGAATCCCATTGAATCCTTCTAAAGTTCAGAGAGCATTTAGGTGACGCGATAAGTTCTTTGAGCTCATCGTCATCCTCCTGAGACTTGGCCAGTTCGGATAAACTCCACTCAGTGGGCATGTGGATAGACTCAACACGTGAAAGGGAGTCAGCGACGACGTTATCGATGCCAGGCAAATGCTCAATTTGAGTAGTAAATTGAGAGATGAACGAGAGTTGCCTTATCTGCCGAGGAGAAGCTTTTTCCGAACGTTGTGAGAAGACGTAAATCAAAGGCTTGTGGTCGGTTACAATTTTGAAATTATGGCCTTCGAGGAAATGTCGAAAATATTTAATAGCATCTCGGTCGTAAGCGCTGTAGTTACTTTGAGCAGACGAAAACTTCCGAGAGAAGAATGCCAAGGGTCTCCATGAGTCGGAAAGAAACTGCTCTAAAGAGGCTCCCATGCCGGTGTCTGAGGCGTCGGTAACAAGACGTGTCTCGGCATCGATGGATGGATGAGAAAGGAGAGTGGCATTGGCAAGATCCTGCTTGATCTTTTCGAATGCCTCTACCGCCTCACGAGTCCAGGGTATCTCTCGTTTATCGTTTCTGCGTGATTCGCCTAAATAGGCGTTCAATGGTGCCTGAAGACCGGCCGCGTTGTGCAAACTACGTCGATAAAAATTAACCATTCCCAAGAATCTGCGGAGTTCGACAACCGTGTGGGGCTTAGGAAAATCCGCGATGGCTCGAACTTTTTCAGGAGTTGGTCGAAAACCGCTTTTATCGATTAGGTGTCCAAGGAATTCGAGTTCTGATTTGCCGAATATGCATTTCGTGGGATTTAGGCGAAGCGAGAAATCCTTGAGTCTTTGAAAAACTATTTTAAGATGCGCGGCATGTTCCTCATCACTTGAAGAGGCGACAAGTATGTCGTCTATGTACGCAAAAACGAAATCAAGATCACCCAATGCACGAAAGATGTACCTCTGAAAAGACTGACCGGCGTTTCGCAACCCAAAAGTCATCACCGTATATTCGTATAAACCGAATGGTGTGATAACCGCGGTTTTTGGGATATCCTCTGGAGCTATCGGTATCTGATGATACGCCATAGCTAAGTCGAGTTTAGAGAAAATAGTTTTTCCGTGGAGGTTGGCTGAAAAGTCGTGAATATGGGGTACTGGATATTTATCAGGAATTGTCACGGCGTTAAGTCGACGAAAATCCCCGCATATTCTCCATTCTCCCGTTTTCTTTTTTACCATATGCATGGGCGATGCCCAAGGACTACTCGAAGGTCGGCATATTCCGTCTTTGATCATTTGCGCGAAAATTGATTTTGCGCTGGCCAATTTGTCAGGCGACAAACGTCTGGCACGCTCAGAGACGGGAGGACCCTTGGTAAGGATGTGATGAAATATATCGCGTACCATAAATTCAGAAGTCTGAGTGGTTTTGGTTATCTCTGGAAAATCGCTCAAGATGTGACTGAAGGGTTGCGACCTGTCTATAGCTTTTATTTCGAAAATATATGCGTCTTTTAAACATCCATCCGTCTTGAGGTTCGTGGTAGAATCCATTAGAGTAGAATCGTGTAAGACCGGAACGAGGCGATAATATGCCAGAAAGTCGGCTCCAATGATAGGATAAGGAACTTCAGCAATGCAAAAGTCCCATGAAAAATCGCGACGCAAATTTAGGTTAAGAGAAATTCTTTTTTGGCCATAGGTGTGAATGCGAGAATCGTTTGCTGCATATAAGATGCCGGAAGGAATGCTCTTGTTGTTCTTTTTATCGACCGGAAGTAAGGAAAAGTCTGATCCAGAGTCGATTAAGAAAATAAGTCCGGAGGCTCTATCTCGAATATGGAGACGTTTAGATACTGGTGTGCCTGACCCGGTAGTCTCCACGCGGGAAGGCTCAGCTAGTTTTCCGAATTTCTACTCCCAGCCCAGGAACAGGTGCCTTTGCAGTTTGTCGCTTGATTTCCAAATTTTTTATGATAGAAACAAAGTTTTCTATCGCTGTCGCTTTTGGACGAGTCGCGGGTCTTCCGAACTGGGGTATTAGCACGAAATTTGCTACGCGACCGATCGTTTTGTCGTTGATTTTTGAGCTGTATGACTTCTTTAGTCAGCCAGTCAATTTTAGCAGACAATTTGTCGATAGGATTCTCGTTCGATACTGCAGAAACGTTGTTCTGAGATAGCGAAGTCGATGGAACCATAGCCATGATATTATCAGCAATGCGAGCCAGAGTATCTAAATCCGCGTTCTCATTACCCGCGAGAATAGCGGTGACGTGTTTCGGGAGGTTGTCAAAAAATACTGTTTTAAGAATGTCATTGGAGCATCCTCCATCAGTATGACTGCGTAAATTGTTTAGGAAAACGGACGGTTTTCCGTTGAAAGATACCTCCCCTTTTATGAAACGACGCAAACGAGCTTCATGCGACTCAGCAAATCCCGCGATGATACGAGTTTTAATTTGGGTGTAGACGTCCTCCGGAGTCTCAGGGAGTGTGAGAATATTTTTGATATGTGCGATAACGTCACCTTCGAGGTGAGTGACTATGCAGTCGGCCATCGTGGCCTGATCTGTGATACGAGCGCGCCTAAAGGATGCTTCGACTTGAAGGAACCATAAGGTTGGATCGCTGCGGAAAAACGGTGCGATTTTAGGAACGCGGTAATGATCGACGCGTTCACCCTGATTAACGTTTAATTGACTGAGTTGGTTGGAGAGTGCACCTCCCGGGTTAGATGGGCCCGCTGCTGATTTATCCATGTCGTTAGGATTCATGTCACTCGAAAAAAGAAAATAGATCGCCGCACACGCGACCAACAATACCAGTAGTAAATAAATGTTCACTCGCGTTTACTAACAGAACCGAGTGAAAATCCGTACACCAGTCCTCGAGGTCCTTGACCTAAAAAGAGTTTAGTTAAAAATAACTGTTTGCAAGAATCCCAAGAGATAGAGAGGTTAGGTTGCACCAATTCGTGTTAAAACTAACTCCTACAACAGGTTGAAGATCCTGCGAAACAATGCTATTGAACGCTTAAAATAGATTACAGAGTACCTTGCGAATACAAATTTTACCGGATGAAGATGATCTAGGAGAAGATGATCCGAGTCTGGGTCCGTTGTCGAGAAAAATAAAATTTTGTCGTTAAATCCTCAAGCATGAACGTCAAATCCAGTATTTTGGTATTAGTCTACGTCGACTTGGAAATTGGAACCGTGGTA
Organism: Synergus gifuensis; assembly: GCA_904066015.1. NCBI lineage: Eukaryota > Metazoa > Arthropoda > Insecta > Hymenoptera > Cynipidae > Synergus > Synergus gifuensis. The sequence goes on along the minus strand of CAJFCO010000176.1, from coordinate 153,870 downwards.
TGTGCCGGCAGGAACACGTGGTCCGAAAGGAAAAAAGAAGCCAAGTCCAGGTCGTCGATTTCCATCCGTCCGAAACTTCTCAAGAAAAAGGTCATCGGTAAAAGATAAATGCTCTTCAGATAGAATGAGCTTTGAATATGGTGGCTACCATAGTATTTTTGTTGCGAGAGACCATCATTTCTTCAAATTTGTTTTCTTCTTAAACGAAGGACACTGACGCCACGCCACGATGCGACATCACGTCGGGGTCACCATTTATGTGGGGAATGTCTATTTAGTTATTTCAATTTGCGGCCACAAATCCGCAGAGTTAATATGGCGTAAATTGACGTCAGTTTAACTTCAAAACAAGTAACTTTATTAATAATTACAAATCTTTACATTGTATGTAAGACTCGAGAAATATGCTCGATGTGTGCTGTAGGGAGGACGGAAACTCTCTATCTCGTTTTGCCTGTCCATGACAGTGCGCGTACGAACTATATAATAGAGAGGAAACTCGATGGAGATTTCATTCAAAGCAAGGTTGGAGATTAAGCTAGGTTATCCCCACAACTGCTCGAGAGATGGCGAACTCTGGTGCTTGGCGGGAGTACTGTCGATATTTGAATTCCAGGCATCCTTCCTTCCTTCTCAATTACTTGATTCCTTCATAGTGACATCCTTCGAGTGTTCCGATTGGCTCGAGGTTTACATGTTAAGAGAAAACTCGCAAAACGAAGGTTAGAAATAATAATAATTAATTTCGAGAGTGTTCTGGATTTGCGCAGCGGGACTTTCTCTCTGTCGGTCACATTACCGAGCGCGATTCAAAGTAGTTATTATCTCTGGTGCCGGCTGTTAGCTACATCTTTTGACGTTACAGAATTCTGCAACGTCACAACAGAGATAGAAAGAGATAAAGAATAGGGATTAAAAGATATAGGAGAGAACGGCGATTGCCAAGGAGATAGAAAGAGATAGATGAGGCTAGACTAAAGATAGAAAGAGACAGAGAAGTGGAGATTGAAAGAGATAGGTGTTGATGTTGATTGAGATGGAGATAGAAAGAGATAGACGGAGATAGACAAGAGATAGAATGGGATATAAATGAAGAGATTCAAGGTAGGATTAAAGGAGATAAGAGCGTAGGAGAGAGATAGGCAGGAATAAAAAATTGGGAATTGAAAGAGATAAGAGGGAATTGGATTGATAGAATAGATAGAAAAATAGAAAAGAACAGGCGAGAGATAGAAAGAAATATAGATGTAGGGATTGAAAAAGATAGGAGGGAATTGACATGGAAAAGGAGATAGAGAGAGATAGAGAAGACTAGGTTAGAGATAGAAAGGTATATATGAGTGGGGATTGTAAGAGATAGGAGCGAATTGAGATTGAAAAGGATATAGAAAGGTATAAACGAGAATATACGAGAAATAGGAGAGAATAGAGAAGTGGGGATTAAAAGAGAGGAAAGAATTGAGATTAAGAATGATATAGAAAAATATAGACGAGTATAGGCGAGAGATAGAATGGGATATAAAAGCAAGGATTGAAAGAGATGAGTGGTTTTGATTGACAAGGAGATAGAAAGGTATAGAAGAGAATAGGCGATAGATAAAAAGAGAAGTGGAGACTGAAAGAGATAGGAATGAGTTGCAATTGATAAGGAGATAGAGAAGGATAGACAAGAATAGGTGAGAGACAGGAAGAAATAAAGAAATGGGGATTGAAAGAGGTAGGAGCGAAATTTTGATTGACAACGAAATAGAAAGACATAGGTAGGAATAGGCGAGAGATAGATAGAGATAGAGAAATGCAGATTGAAAGAGGTAGACGTGGATGTGAATTTAAATGGAGATAGAAAGGGATAGAGAACTGGAGATTAAAAGAGATAAAAGCGAATTGAGATTGAAAAGGAGATAGAAAGGTATAGATAGGTATATTATAGAGATAGAAAGAGATGTGGGCATATTTTATTTTAAATCATAGATACCGCGAGTGTCGCCCCTCACAGTTTCAGAAGTGGGATCGATCGGTCGATCCACTGAACTTTGAGTTATCAGTTTTTTTTGTGTAAAGAAAAGAACTTTCGTCGCGATCGTGAATGTCGGCGTCCATGACGCGCACGAGACTTTTCATCTTTTGTGTTTCTTGAACGGTGCGTTTCGATAATTGTACGTTCAAAATGTGAATAACTGGTTTAAGAACCATAAGTGTTTTGTTTACTGAATCAGAAGAATTAAGATTCTCTATTCATAAATCATAGGTGCATAAGTGCAATCTCGCCACGTGTTTATTCATGTTCGGAGGAGTGCGTCCTCTTTTAACAGTTCGCAGTTGGAAAAATAAATATATACAGTGACTAAGAATTATTGTGAATCGGTTCACATTGGATTTTGTGATTTTCGGTTGAAAAAATCTAAGGATAAATCGAATTGTGATTTTCGTCGGTCATAATTATCAAAATGGTGTCAGCATTTCGTTTCGCCTTCGGTTCGTTTAGTTCGTAAAAACGAACGTTAGTGTCGCTACTATCATCAGTACCGTAACTATTCGGGGTTTAAGAACCCTAAAGCGCGTATTATTTTGACGTCAGCTGAACAGTGTCGTACCTATAAATAAGTTTATGAGCATAAAGACGGTCGGGCACTTCGGACATAAGCATATTTCGTGATTCTTTCAAAATGGATCAAGCTGGAAATAATCCGGAATCAATGGATGCAACAAGATTTATGGTTACAACCTTAAAGGAGTTACTCCGTGGATTTAACCTTTCGACAGCAGGAACAAAATTGGAACTCATCAGGAGACTAACGGAATTTGATCCTTCGGAAACATGGAAAGTGGAAGCTGCCAAGATACAAGGCATCATTAGGAATGACGAAGCCATCGGGAATAATTTTGATCTGGGAACCGATCAGAACATTCATTCAGAACGAAATGGTCAAGTCGATCTTCGTAACGCAGCAGCGGCCCATGTAAATCAAAATAATAATGAGGCACCCAGGGATAATTTTTATCTGGAACCCTATCCGAACACCAACCCAGGACAAAATAATCGACTAAGTGTCCCTAATGCAGCAGCGCTTCAGACAACTCCAGAAATTGATTTCTACAGGAGAGAACGAGAACTTCTATTAAGAGAGCTGGATCTTGCCAGAAGGGAGAACGAGCTTCTTCGTCAGACACCGAGACCTGAACCTGTACGTCAGCAACAATCAGTACAGATAAACACCGTTAAGGATTTATTGAGTGACTTCGATGGAAGCAACACTGATTTTAGAAAATGGCAAGAGCAGTTGAAATTATTGTGCCAAGTGTACCACCTAGATGAAAACCATGCTCGTCTATTGGTTGGAGCAAAACTTAAGGGAAAGGCTCTTCTCTGGTTTCAGTCAAAGCCAGAATATGTGGGAATGTCAGTCGACGATCTCCTAGTCGAGTTGAGTTCCATGTTCGATCATCGTCCAAGCAGGATGGCATTACGACGAAAATTCGAGGAAAGAACGTGGAAATATGTTGAAACTTTCAGTGAATATTTTCACGAAAAGCTTATTTTGGCCAATGCGGTGCCAGTTGACGAGGATGAGATAGTCGATTATCTGGTTGATGGCATACCAGATACTTCAATTAGAAACCAAGCGAGAATTCAACGGTTTAAGGACAAGAAAACATTGTTGGAAGCGTTCGAGAAGGTCACACTGAGAAGTGACAAGAAATTTCAAGGAATGTCAAAACTGGAGATGACAGATTCTACTAACCAGTTAAGCCCGAGGATTTCAAAGTTAAAACTGAAAAACCTCCGAAAATTCGATCAGGAAGCAGTCACACCCCTCTCAAGTGCTTTAATTGCAACAGATTTGGTCATATGGCACCTAACTGCACAATGCTAAGACGTGAGAAAGGAGCCTGCTTCAAGTGCCTTAAAACAGGACACCAGATTAAGGATTGTCCAGAATATAATAAAGAAACCGGAAAAGAGAAGACATCGCAGATCAACAACATATCAGGACAAAATATTGCTGATAAGCAATATTTTAAGGACGTCGTCTACCAAATCATCTGTGAAGATATGAAATGCGAGTTGACGCTGGATACCCTACTCGACACGGGAAGCCCTGTCAGCTTCATCAAGAAATCATTTGTTCCTGATTTAGTTGTACATTCTAAAGACATTAAGGGTAGTTCACTTACAGGTATCAACGAGAGCGAATTTAAATACTACGGATTGGTAAGTTCTAATATATTAATAGACGGTCGAACTCGAAAAGAGTTACCACTTTTTGTTGTGCCTGATACAACGATGCGAACTTCAGTAGTTTTAGGAAGAGATGTCTTAGGAAAATTCGGTTTTGGTCTTTCATCGTGCGATGATGAAGCTCAGGCAATTAAAGATATTTTATCTATTGAACTGGATAATAAGTTTGAAAAATTGATCAGTCGCTTGATATCAACTCCGAGATTGATTACGAAACTCAGGTGCGACTCCGAGAATTGTTTGCGCGAGAGTACTTAACTCCGGAACGTCCTGAGTTTCCTAATGTTAAAGTAGAGCTTGTTTTGAGATTGACAGATAAAGAACCTTTTCATTTTCACGTACGTAGGTTATCATTCGAAGAGAAAATAAAATTAGAAAAAATAATAGAAGATTTACTAGCAAGGAAAATCATCCGTCCTAGCATTTCTCCTTATGCGTCACCAATACTTATGACTAAGAAAAAAAATGGTGAGATAAGATTATGTATCGATTATCGTCATTTAAATAAAGTAACCCTTCGAGACAATTATCCTCTCCCTAATATCGAGGATCAAATTGATAAATTACGCAATAAAAGATACTACACATTGTTGGATTTAAAAGACGGATTCCACCATATTAAAGTGGCGGAAGAATCGGTTCCATACACAGCATTTATAACACCTTTCGGCACTTTTGAGTACATACGTACACCATTCGGGCTCAAAACAGCTCCATCCAACTTTCAGAGATTTATTAACACAATTTTTGCTGATCTAATTAAATCTAACAATGTTCTAGCGTATCTTGATGATATATTGGTAGCAACTGAAACTTTGGAGCAACACTTTGAAATATTGGAGAAAGTGTTTAAATTGTTAGTTAATAATAAATTGGAGTTACGACTCGATAAGTGCAAATTCCTTCAAACTGAAATTGAGTATCTCGGTTACCGTGTAACAGAAAAGGGCATAAGTCCAACCAGTCGAGGAATAGAAGCCGTGTTAAATTATCCTATACCTAAGAATACGCGCGAACTCGAAGGTTTTCTCGGTCTCTGCTCTTATTTCAGAAAATACATCGAAGGATATTCGGTTTTCGCTAAACCACTCTATGATCTATTAAAAGATGGTGCAGTGTTCAAGTTCGAGGAAAAGGAATTGCACGTATTTGAGTCGTTAAAACAAAAAATGGTTAAGGCACCTGTATTGAGCATATACACCCCGCAAAGCGAAACTGAATTGCACTGTGATGCAAGCAAATTAGGGTTTGGTGCAGTATTACTCCAAAAGCAATCAGATTCTAATTTTCATCCAGTTTTTTATTTCTCTAAGCGAACTACACAAGCGCGAGAGCATGTATCATAGTTTTGAGTTGAAAACATTGGCGATTATTTACGCTCTTCGTCGCTTTCGTATTTATTTGCAGGGCATACATTTTAAAATTGTCACCGACTGCAACTCGTTAAAATTAATGTTAGATAAAAAGGATATTAATCCGAAAATCGCTCGATGGTCTCACGAATTAGAAATCTACGAAAAAACGATTGAACACAGAGCAGGAGAAAGAATGAAACATGTTGACGCTTTGAGTCGCATGAATTCAGTAATGATAGTCGAAGAAAACAGTTTCGAAGCAAATTTAATTGTATGTCAAAATCGCGATTCAAAAATCTGTGAACTGCGTAACAAACTCCAAAATACAGAAGATCGTTTGTACGAATTAAGAAACGGAGTAATATATCGTAAGCGTGATGAGAGAATATTATTCTATGTACCAGAGAAAATGGAAAACCATGTTTTAAGAAAATACCCCGACGAATTAGGACACTTAGGTTGCGAAAAAACTGTCGAGGCCATTCTTAGAAATTATTGGTTTCCCAGGTTACGCGACAAAGTAAAACTGTACATCGCAAACTGTCTAAAATGCATTACTTTTTCTCCAAGCACGGGGAGGAGACAAGGTTTCCTTAACCCTATCCCAAAAGGCAACCTTCCATTTGAGACGTTCCATATCGACCATTTTGGTCCAATTGACAGACGTTACACAGCGAAACAGCACGTTCTATTAATCATAGACGGGTTTACGAAATTTACAAAACTGTATCCGGTTAAGTCTACCGATTCTAAGGAAGCGATAATCTGTTTAACTGACTTGTTCCGACACTACAGCAGGCCAAGTGTCATTATAAGCGATAGAGGAACTTGCTTTACCTCAGAGGAATTCGAAACCTTAATGCGCGAATGCAATATTGAACATGTCAAGGTCGCTACAGCGTCTCCGAAAGCCAATGGCCAGATAGAATGGGTTAATAGAGTGTTAGGACCTATGTTAGCGAAGCTTACGGAACCTATAATAGGAAGATATTGGTATAAGCTAATATCCGAGGTCGAGTTTGCTCTGAATAACACTGTTCATAAGGCTACGGGGGAAACTCCAAGTAAATTACTTTTCGGCGTGAATCAAAAAGGAAAAATCATTGATGAACTCGGTGAATACTTAGAGCAAGCTAGATTTGAGGAAGAAACTCGCGATTTAGAAGAACTTCGTTTAAAAGCTAAAGACAAAATAGAAAAGCTTCAAAAATATTATAAAGCCCATTTTGATGAAAAACGAAAAGCAGCGTATAAATACAGCGAAGGAGATTATGTTGTAATAACAAATTGCGATTCAACCCCTGGTGCACATAAAAAGTTGATTCCTCGTTGGAAAGGTCCGTATGAAATTGTAAAAGTATTGCGGCATGATCGTTATGTAATTAAGGACATCGAAAACTTTCAGCTCACACAGAGACCTTACACCGGAACTTGGGAAGCATGTCACTTGAAACCATGGTGCCCAGATTAATTTACGCACAGCATTTAATTAACATTGTAATCTTCTAGTTCGAGGACGAACTGATGTCAGGATAGCCGAACTGTGGGCATATTTTATTTTAAATCATAGATACCGCGAGTGTTGCCAACATCGGGGCGCCCTCTACGAATTAGAAAGATAAATGAGTAGTCAGCTGCCGCGATATATATATTGTATTGTGTTGGACCTCAATAAAACTCGTTAAATGTATCAGATATGTTGAATTATTCCGCTCACCAAAACGCCCCTCACAGAGATAAGGAAGTGGGGATTGAAAGAGATAGGAGAGAACGAATAGACGAAAGATAGAATGTGATAGAAAGGGATAGGATTTCTATTTCTTTACTTCCAACAGGGAACACGGAATGCGACGTGTGAATGAGATTGTGCCAAATGTGACAAACGTGTTGTATTTTATAACTTATGTACAGTAACCAATTTCGACATTATTTGTTTTTGACATTTTATTAATTGTAAATACGACTGTATGTTAGATTACGACAGACATATAATAAAAACACTGTAATAAGGAATCAAGTAATTTTAATGATTCAACTCTTCCGGGTACATTTATCTGTTACAGTTGAGATAGATGAACACAAAATAGGAATTTTAGAAAGAGACACACGAATCCAAATCCTTGACATGTCGTATTTTCGTGTTTCCGTGACTATATCCAAATAATACATTACGTGATCACTTTATCATTACTCCATTTTTTATAGTGTATAAAACGAGTAAATAATATCTGCTATCAGTAAGATAATTATTTTAGCACAAATATACCAGTAGTACGTGCCCAAAAAGTTTCAATGTTCGTCAAATTTTAGAAGAATCCGAATTTTTATAATTAAAATTAAAATGCGAATTATTATTGTTGGTCTACTCTTATTTTCAGTAGTTTTGCTTAGTTTTATTGGTAAGTCTGTTGTCTACTGATATCACCTGTAGATAAAAAATAATATTTATTATTTATTTAAATATTTAATATTTATTATTATTTATTATTATTTATTATTTTATTTTTATTTATTATTTAAAGCTTCGGATTGAAGTTCATTCCGAATCATACCGGATTTTTTTATCCCAACCAAGCAGTTTCATTCCGATCTAATCCGAAGGAAGTTTTCAATCCGAATGAATCCGCCAATCTGAATTAATCAGAATAAATCCCGTCAATACGAATGGTGAATCCAAATTTATATGAATTTTTCGGAATTATTCGGATTGATTCGAATAGACCGGATTCATTCGGATTAGATCGGAATGAACTTGTTTGGTTCGGATAAAAATTCCGGAATGATTCGGATATTGATTATTTACGAATTTATTTTTCTTTCCTCAGAATTAAGTTCACAGTCTGAGTCAAAGCCACGTGATACTCGACGAAATCGTTCTCCTCCACGAAAGATTTCTCTTGGCGAGTCTTCAACGCAAAGTAATCGGCCACGACGCATGCAACTTCCTCATCCTTTTTATTATGATTCAAATGGTAGTATTCGATCTCTTGATTTCCCTGATGCTCGTCCAATAATGGATTTGGATAAATCTTTCTTTTTTGGAATGGCCAAAGGCGAACATTTTTTTCCAGTAATTGAGCGTGGCGTGTATAAGATTTTCAATTTAAAGGATAACGTTGTCATTTCATTGAGTCAAGATGAATTCGAAAAAATTCTGAGTAAAACAATTTTCCCAGGTGGTAGCTTATCCCCAAGAAACAATTCATTACGTAACTCACCTGGTCCTTCAACCAATTTGCAATTGAGACCACCAGGCCAATATTAATTCGAAAGAAAACGTCTGTAAAAGTGTAAATAAAAGTAATAGAAATTAAAATGTGTGAGAAAATAACATATCAAGATATACAAGAGTGTAACTGACTACTATCTGCAATTTAGCACGCAATATTTTTTTTTAAGGGCGTTGGACCCAAGTGTTAAGCTCAAAATTCCATTCTCCATTTTACTCAACGAAAATTATAGATAAATATTTTTTCGCTCTGTAGCACTAATCTTTTTTCAAATATAAGACTGCATACAGAGCGAAAAAATATTTAATTTCGATACTTTTTGCCTAAAATGAAGAATTCAAAATATAACTTCAAAATTGAATATTTTCATTTTACTTAAAAAATATTTGAATTAGATATTTTCTCGCTCTGTACGCATAATTTTAGTTAAAAATTGATTAATTCTACAGAGGGAAAAAATTCCAAATTTAATATTTGTTGAGTAAAATGAAGAAATCGAATTTTTCGATTAGAACTTGGCTCCAACACCCTTAATAAATGCAGGAAATTTTTGACTTGAAGAAAAATAAAAAACAAACTTTTTCCATCAATTTCTGAAAATTTTGTACTTATTTTTTTGAACATCTTTTTCTAGTAGAAAAAATAATCGAGAAAAATAAATAAAGAAAAGTAAAGTAAATAAAATAAATTTAATAAATAAATTTAATAATATTTATTTATTAAATAAATATTTAATAAATAAATAATATAAATCTCATAAAGTCTCATTATATCTCTTAAAATGAATCAAAATTCCATGAAATTTCGTCAAATTCTTTAAAATTCTTAAAAATCCAATATAATCTCACCAAATTAAAATTAAAATTCCTTTAAAATTTCTGGAAATAAATGTTCTTCAAATTACTTAATATCTCAAAATATTTTAAAGTTGTTTAAAATTGCTTAGAATCTTCCAAAATTTCATCAAATCCCATAAAATTACTTAAAATCACATGAAATCCCTTGAAATTCCTGAAAATCTAATGAAATCTCGTAAATCCCTTGAAATAACTTAATATCATATGAAACATTGTAAAATCTCTGAAAATTACTTAAAATTCCATTTAAATTCGGAAAATCCTTTAAAATTTCATAAAATTCCTCGAAATACCGTTAAATCACTTAATATTTCTAAAATCTCAATAAATTTTGTAAAACCCTTTTAAATTCCTTAACATTTTTCAAGATTCCGTGAAACCACATTAAATTTCTTAAAATACCTTAAAATTCAATGAAATTTCGTAAAATGTCTAAAAGTTTCTCAAATTACTTAAAATTCCACAAAATATATAGACAAATTTCTTAAAATTATTTTATAATCCTTTAAAATCTCATAATGTTTCCCAAAAATATGTGGCATTGGAAAAATTAAAAGATTTCAAAAGTATGCAAAATAATTGAGAGATTTTAATTTTTGAAATATAAAAATTTGTAATTCTTAGTCTAATTTTAGGAATCTCAATAAATTTGTAAAATCCTTTTAAATTCCTTAAAATTCTTCAAAGTACAATTAAATCCCATTTAAACCTTCAAAATATCTAAAATCCAATGAAATTTTATGAAATCCCTTCAAATACCTTAAAAGTTTTAAAAATTACTTAAAATTCCACAACACAATTATCGTTAAATCTTTTAAGATTTCTTAAAATCCCATGATCCCTTAAAATTGCCAAAAATCTAATGAAATTTCGTGAAATTACTTGAATCCTTTAAAAGTCCTTAAAACTATTTAATATCCCTTAAAATATTTGAACATTCAATAAAACTTCGTGAAAATCCTTGAAACAGCTTTAAAGATTCTAAAATTACTTAAAATTACACAAAATATCGTTAAATCCTTTAAAATTATTTAAAATCCCATGAAATTTCGATAAATACTTTGAATTACCTGAAAATCGAGTGAAAACTCTTTATTAGATTTTTATATTCTTTAAATTTCTTTAGATTCTATAAAACCCCAATATATTGGGGTTTTATGAGGTAACTGGTAAAATCCCTTAAAATTTCTGAAAATCAGAATAAATTTCATAAAATTCCTTGAAATACCGTGAAATCCTTTAATATTTCAAAAATTTCATTAAATTCTGTAAAATTCGTATTCTATGTCTTAATAATCTTTTTGAAAACGAAAATAGTCTGAAAATTGTTCTTAAATTCGATACATTCGGTAAATTCGATACATTAGATATATGTATTGGTAACATCGCTTTTTTAAGATAGGATAAATTATGTAGAATTGAATGAAAATGTATTTTCGGATTGATTCCGATAGACCGGATTCATTCGTATTGAGAGTTCGAATGAATTTGAAGTTATCAATTTAAGGCCCATTCAAAATAAATCTGAATAAATCCAAACTTTCAATCCGAATGAATCCGATTTTGTCCAATTTTTCGGAATCATTCGCATAGAACAAATAATCCTATGCCGTATCATTCCGAAATCAAAAAAATCCCTATCCGAGTCAATACGAAGAGAAAAAAAATTCTATCCGATTCAATCTGAAGTCAGAACCAAAATTTTTATTCGAATCAGATTGAAAGTTCGGATAGATTCACATTTAAAACTCAACGCTGTAATCAAAATTCCATTTTCTCATTTTACTGAGCAGTAATTAAAAAACGCAACAATAACAGAGGTGATATAATTTTAATTTTTATAATAGAAAATACATAACTGCTCGATAAGAGCTTTTCATTTTACTTCTACTGTTTTCTTATCTTAAGGCCATGTAAGACACCCGTTCCCTACTTTACCGACATTCTTTTCTCTGCAACCAGAGCAACGCTACGTCTACATTTATTGAGATATCAAATTGAAAATTTCCAAAATTTAAGCTAAAGCCAGACTAAAGCATTAAGGCACGTTTATCTGGTCTTAAATATTGACATTTATAAAAATTTAAGGCCAGATAAACATACCTTATCATATTTTCTTTAATTTTAGAAATTTTCAATTTTTGATATCTCAATAAATGTAGACATAACGTTGCAGAGAAAAAAATGTCGGTAGGGATCGGGTAAGTCTTACATGGCCTTAATAGAGTAAAAGTACTTTACATTTGTAATTTCTTCATTCTTCCAATTCACTATCGTAACGTTTTTACTTTTGATTACTGGCAATATACATTTTCAATAGTCGTCTCATTAAAGAATAAAAACAAAATATATGTACTTTAAGGCCATGTAAGACTTATCCGATCCCTACCTTACAGACATTTTTTTTTCTGCAACGCTACGTCTACATTTATTGAGATATCAAATTGAAAATGTCTAAAATTGAAGCTAAAGTATTAAGGTACGTTTATCTGGTCCTAAATATTGACATTTATAAACAGAAAAGTTTTTCAAAAAAATTTTTTTTATTTTTACAAAAATTTAAGACCAGATAAACATACCTTAGCATATTTTCTTTAATTTAAAAAATTTTCAATTTGATATCTCAATAAATGTAGACGTAGCGTTACAGAAAATAAATGTCGGTAAGGCAGGGATCGGGTAAGTCTTACATGGCCTTAATAATCCAGATCCATTTTTTCCCTGCAATACCATTTTTACATTTATTGAGATATCGAGTTGGACATTTCTTCAATAATTGGACTAAGTGCATTAATGTACGTTTATCTGGTCGTAAATATTTAAATTTATAAAAAAAATATGTTGCGATAGATGTTTAAAATAAATGTAGAAATAACATTGTATAGAAAACATGCCGGTAAGGTAGGGATCGGATAACTGATAAATGGCTAACTGATAACTCATAAATGTTGGATATAGAGGTTCTAACTACAAAATTCTATCTCTTCATTTTACTCGATCCAGTGCCCTTAAAGTTCGAGAAGCTCTTGATGACTTTCATCTTGATGAAGTCTACTTTAAGTTAGTTATTGAAAAATTAATCTCCAAATTCTCTACGTCGATTATGTCGAACTTGCCTTTGTCTCTTGAAACAAGTAGAGCAGCATTTTTTCCGTACAATCGTTGATACGTCGCACATTCTTTTGTATGACGTACATATCGATGGGGGTATTATGTTATCCTTGCAATCTAGTAAATAAAAATTGAGTTATTTCTCTATTTATATACATATCAAGTTTAAATTCACTAATTAAGGCCATGTACCAGTTATCCGATTCCTACCTTACCGGCATTTTTTCCCTGCAATGCTATTTCTACATTTATCTAAATATAGCGTTGAAAATTTCCAAAATTGGTAAATGCGTACCAGCAATAGGTTTATCTGGTCCTAAATATTTAAATTTATAAAAAGAATATTTTGAACATTTTTTTTGTTTTAATAAAAATTTATGACCAAATAAAACCTTTACCATCAGATTTCCTGTATGTAATTTTATTTTCAACTCGATATTTCAATAAATGTACAAATGGAATTGCAGGGAAAAAAATGTCGGTAAAGTAGGGATCGGATAAGTAATAAATGGCCTTAAAGCCATGTGAGACTTACCCGATCCCTACCTTACCGACATTTTATTCTCTGCATTGATAATTCAACGATATTCTCTTCAACGATATCAAATTGAAAATTTCTATAATTCAAGCTAAAGAATTAAGGTACGTTTATCTGGTCTTATAAAATATTAACATTTATAAAAAAATTTTTTTTCGAAAATTTTTTTTATTTTTACAAAAATTTAAGACCAGATAAACATACCTTAGCATATTTTCTTTAATTTTAGAAATTTTCAATTTGATATTTCTATAAATGTATAAGTAAGGTTGCAAATAAAAAAATGTTGGTAAGGTAGGAATCGGGTAAGTCTTACACTTAGTTTTGAAAATAAGTGTAATTTAATTCAAATACCAAGTTTTTCTTCTGCACAATGTTTTCTGTGGTGACATCGTCTCATTTGGAGAGGTTTTCTTTCGAAATTGCAATCCACAGACGTTAAATTGGTGATTCTGTCTCGGCAAACCACATTCCTGTATTTGAAACCAGATCTTGTGGCACAGGTAGCGTTACACGAACTCCATTTCCCTGAAAAGGAAATAGTTTACATACGTATAAAATTTATGTCACCACAACTATTTTTGAAAAGCGATTAAGACCATGTAAGACTTACCCCGCGATCCTTACCTTACCGACATTTTTTTCTCTGCAACGCTACGTCTACATTTATTGAGATGTCAAATTGAAAATTTATAAAATTGAAGCTAAAGCATTAAGGTACGTTTATCTGGTCCTAAATATTGATATTTATAAAAAAATTTTTTTTCAAAAATATTTATTTTATTTTTACAAAAATCTAAGACCAGATAAACATACCATGGCATATTTTCTTTAATTTTATAAATTTTCAATTTGATATCTTAATAAGTGTAGACGTAGCGTTACAGAGAAAAAAATGTCGGTAAGGCAGGGATCGGGGAAGTCTTACATGGCCTTAAGGGTGTTAGATTACCTAGAGCCGAATTAAAGGGGGGCTGAAGGAGTTGCAGCCCTGGGCAACTAAATTTATTAATTTTTCTTCTACTCTTTCGAATTATTTTGAATTCCGTTGATTTCTTTCATATTTTTGCTACTTTTTATTTAATTGCTTTAAATTATTCTGAATTCTCCTTGACTATAGAGTTTACACACGAATTCTTTGCATTTCAATTAAATTCTATTGAACACTTTTGATACATTTTAAATTATTATGAATTCATTTCAATTCTTTGGAATTTTTAAAAATCCTTTTTATTTTCTTTCACTTGACCTGTGATTTTTCTTAAATTTTAAGAGAACTCGAGGAATTTTTATCATTTTTAAAAGATTTTGTGGAATTTGATGAGATTTCTAATACTTTTAATGGATTTTAAACGATATAAAAGAGATTTTAATGGTTATCATAGAATTTTAAAGAATTTGAAGAAGTTTCTGGGTATTGTAAGAGGTTCCTACTACTTTGAACAGATTTTAAGAGATTTTTATGACTTAAAATATTATTAAATTTGTCAGAGAATTTCATTGAGGAATTTTAAAAGCTTTAAATGATTTTTAAAAGATTTTGTAGAATTTACAAGGATTTCGAAGGTTTTTGTAAAATTTTAAGGTGTATCAAGAGATTTTTCTAATTTTAAATAAATATTTTGTAAGGTTTTTTTAAGAATTTCATGGAATTTTATGAAATTTCTAAAGATTTTAAGAGATTTTAAATGTTCAGAAACTTTCAGAGGTTTATAGAAATTTTGAGAGATTTCCAAGAATTTTAACATGGATTTTAAGGCCATGTAAGACTTACCCGATCCCTAACTTACCGACATTTTTTTATCTGCAACGCTATGTCTACATTTATTGAGATATCAAATTTAAAATTTCTAAAATTGAAGCTAAAGCATTAAGGTACGTTTATCTGTTCCTAAATATTGACATTTATAAAAAAAATTTTTTCAAACAAATTTTTGTTATTTTTACCAAAATTTAAGACCAGATAAATATACCTCAGCATATTTTCATTAATTTTAGAAGTTTTCAATTTGATATCTCAATAAATGTAGACGTAGCGTTGCAGAGAATAAAATGTCGGTAAGGTAGGGATCGGGTAAGTCTTACATGGCCTTAAGAGATTTTTAAGGTTTTAGTGAAGTTTTAAGAGTTTGAATTCCTTTGAATTATTTTGACTCCTCTTCACTCTCTTGGAATTCTTTTTTGTGTCTGAAAAATAAGTGTATTCAATTAAAAAAATTGCTAAATATTTTTATAATATAATCAAATTAAGTTACCAGCAACCCATTTTCCTCGACGACAATCCTCCGATGTTGGTGGTCTATTTTGCAAGCTGCAGTCTCCTGGAATCGAGCAGGAAACTTTTCTGCTTCTCCTGCCAAGCTGACACAAACCCCATTTGGAAACAATCCATTTGGGTTTGGTAGTGTATATGGAATTTTCTGGATTATCGTCAACGACATTATCGAATTCGAGGATTTCCGGTTCCTCCGAGGTGACACTATCAACAATCGTTATTCCATCTTGATCACTGGAGGTGATATTATAGAAAGCACCGTATCTATCTTCTGAGTAGATGATAAAAGGAACTTCAGAACTTGATCCACAAGGTGGTAAATTTGGACATGGCTCGACCTCTTCTGGTCGAGCAAATTTGTCGCAATCTCGATCGGGCAATGCAAGGTCTGTGCTGTCTGTACCTTTTCCAGATGAGACACACATTACGGATCTTTTTCGCAAGGCTCCTTCTCCACAAGTGACTGGACACATCTGCCAGGGTCCGACCCACCACCTTCAAAATTAAAATATAAACTAGCTGTGAAGATGTATCAACTTTTGTGCTCATTCAATGAGCACTT
This sequence comes from Synergus gifuensis, assembly GCA_904066015.1. NCBI lineage: Eukaryota > Metazoa > Arthropoda > Insecta > Hymenoptera > Cynipidae > Synergus > Synergus gifuensis. The sequence goes on along the minus strand of CAJFCO010000176.1, from coordinate 137,702 downwards.
TGCTTCCTGTAAGCAAATAATATGATTTGCTTCCTCATAGAGGAAGCATTAAGTATTCTTTACATCATCATTAAATTTTGATTATTTGTGTAGTTATATTTAAAAAATTCATTTTCGAAAATTACACTAAAGCACAACTTTCTTATTTTTCAATGAAATGCATTAATCTTATAGGTCAATCGATTCGTCTCGACGCAAGGAACCTTTATTTTCCTTACGTCAGCTTTGAATTTTGAATATTTGAGAAGTTATAGTTGAAAAACTAGTTTTTAAAATTAAATAGAACCACAACTTTGTTATTTTTCAATGAAATGAAATAATATTATAGGCCAATCGATTCTTCTCGACATAAAGAATATTTATTTTCCTTACGTCAACTTAAAATTTTGGTTATTTGAAAAGTTACAGTTAAAAATTAATTTTTGAAAATACAATTAACCATAACATCCTTATTTCTTAATGAAATACATTAATTATATAGGTTAATCGATTCGTCTCGATAAAAGGAATCTACGTTTTCCTTACATCAGCATTAAATTTTGAATATTTCAGAAGTTATAGAGAAAAAATGAATTTTACGAAAATTATAAAAGTACATAAAACTTGTAAAATTAAATATTTTGTTAAATCTTTGTAAGAAATTCAACTAGGTATATAGTGGAATAACTATGCAAAATTTCATCAATTGGGTGGCCGGGTGCAATAACGGGACGCACGCTCGAAAACACGTAAAATTATTGTCCAAGCGTCTTGTGATATCCAAATTTTAAAGTTTAAAAAATTAAATTTTTAAAAATATAGGCTTGTAGAGAAGAAATAATCGCAACTTTTCTCTATTTAAAGTTTTTTTCTCCGATGAATATTTTTAATACTAAAAATAAAAAAGTGAAAAAAAAATTTCCCCGAATTGAATTATGTTTAAAAACATAAATCGTGAAATCTCAGCCAAATATTTTACGTGTTTTCGAGCGTGCGTCCCGTTATTGCATCCGGCCACTCAATTTATCTCTACGCGTTTTCAAGAAATTTCTGGATCGTGACACACACACACACACACATCCGGACAAATTTTTCAGGACATCATGTTAGATATATTGACCTTAAAATATGTTAAAAGAAACCTTTTTTAGGAAACTGGATTTTTTCACCACTACAAAGCTTCCTATATGAGGAAGCAAAATTAGATAATGTAAAATGCAAAATAGGTTCACAAAATCCATTTAAGGGTGTTGGAGCCATATTCTAATCTGGAAATTCGATTTCTTCATTTTACTTAACAAATATTAAAATTGGAATATTTTCCCTCCGTAGAATTAATCTATTGTTAACTAGAATTATGCGCACAGAGCGAGAAAATATCTAGTTCAAATATTTTTTAAGTAAAATTAAAATATTGAATTTTAGATTTTGAATTCTTCGTTTTATGAAAAAAGTATCGAAATTAAATATTTTTTCGCTCTGTATGCAGTCTAATATTTGAAAAAAGATTAGTGCTAAAGAGCGAAAAAATATTTATCTATAATTGTCGTTGAGTAAAATGGAGAATAGAATTTTTAGTTTAACATTTGGTTGGGTCCAACGCCCTTAACCAGAACTTTCGAATTATTTTGAATTCCCTTGAATTTTTTCATTTCTTTTTAAAATCTATATAAATTCCTAGAAATATATATTAAAAATTGTAAAAATCTTTTGAAATCCCTTAAAATTCATTAAAAAAATCTTTTGTCATCTCAAAATTCCTCAAAATTATTTTTAATAAAAAAAATCTCTTAAACTTGCTTAGATTATATAAAATCCGTTCTAAAAATCTTCTGAAGTCCTAAATTCCTTCAGAATTATTTTCCATTTATAAAAATCTATTGATTCAATTAAAATTAAATCAATTAAATTAAATCAATTAAATTAAATCAATTAAAATTAATTTTCTGAAATCCTAAAATTTCATAAAATCTGTGAAATCTTGAAATCTGGCATCAATTCAAAATTCTGGAGATCAAGCTCTCGTAGAGTATTTAATTTTTGGATATACCTTGCCGGGCAGGGTTTGGGATTGCATTCCCGGTCAAGTGGTTCAGGCTTAGCCGTTTCATTGCAGAATTGATCCTCGACAATTCCGCTCTTGACTTCATGGCAAAATGCACGTGAGGTCTGAACACCACCTCCGCAAGTCACTGTGCATAAGGACCAATCAGAAAAGACCCAGGAATATTCTGGATTGTAATCTGGCTCCTTTTTAGGCACAGTGTATTCATATTTCAATCCAAAGTTACGGTAGTGACCTCTGTAAATCAACTGAAAAAAATAAAAATAAAATGTAAAGCGACGAGTATATAAAAGAAAGAGCTGAATTTTAATAAAATAAACTCACATATATGGCAATATCTTCCTTGATCGGTCCCGGAATCCTGACCTTCTCTCTGTCATGATCGCGTTCATATAGCGCAGGAGTCCCAGCAACCATATATTCTCCAGCCAAGGTGATCTGCCTGTCCAAATAAAATTGAAAGCTGACTTATGTGCAAGGTTGAATTATATAACTTGTACTATTCTTTTTTTTATTTATTAAATTCACTAAATAAACGAGAGAGGATATTAGCAAGTTACTTTTTAGCCAGAGCCGAATGAAAATAAATCAAGGACTCCCCCCCCCCCCCCCCCTCCATACCCCCAAAAAAGTCCAAGTGATTTATGTAAATTTAAAATAATTCAAGAGAATTCGAGTTGAATTGAAAAAAATTTAAAACAGCTTAAGGGTGTCGGAGCCAAGTTCTAATCTAAAAATTTGATTTCTTCATTTTACATAACAAATATCGAAATTAGAATTATTTCCCTCTGTAGAATTAATTAATTTGTAACTAGAATTATGCACACAGAGCGAGAAAATATTTAATTCAATTTTTTCTTACGTAAAACGAAAATATTGAATTTTAAAGTTAGATTGTCAATTCTTCGTTTTATAGAAAAAGTATTGAAACTAAATATTTTTTCTCTCTGTACACAGTTTTATATTTGATAAAAGATTAGTGCTACAGAGCGAAAAAATATTTATTTATAATTTTCGTTGAGTAAAATAGAAAATAGAATTTTTATTCAACGCCCTTGAAAGAATTCAAAAGAATTTATTAAAAAAAAAAAAAAAAAAAAACAGAAAAATTTATTTTAATTGAAAAA
>CAJFCO010000176.1:79925-124531 GCA_904066015.1 Synergus gifuensis | reverse complement strand
GGAATCCGAAAATATAAATATGTATTTTGAGTACCCGGACACCCTGTATAGGAAATAGAAAGAGATAGAAAGAGATAGAGAAGTGGGAATTGAAAGAGATAGGAGAGAACGGTGATTGACAAGGAGGTAAAAAGAGAAGTGGGGATTGAAAGAGATAGACGTTGATGTGGATTCAGATGGAGATAGAAAGAGATAGGCGGAGATAGACAAGCAATAGAAAGGGATAGAAAAGAAGAGATTCGAAGAGATAAGCGTGGTGTGGATTGATTTGGAGATAGAAAGAGATAGACGGGGATAGATGAGAGATTGAAGGAGATAGAAAGGGATAGGATTTCTATCTCTTTACTTCCAACAGGGGCGAAAAGATTGAAATTCTAAAAGAAGCTGTAAAGGAGATCCGGAGGAAGGAAACCACTTACTCTAGAAAATTAGTTATGTCTCTTCTCGAGCATCTGGACCAAGCTACGATCATTGTGTCTGCTTCGAATGTTGGTGTCATAACATGCAGGGTGTTACCATCACGTCTATTACAGCCAATTTTGTCTGTATCGTGATACATCCCAAAGCTAAATAAAAATAATAAATAAATACATTTTTTATTTTTCACTGTGCGACGCTAACAGCTTTAAAAAAAATCAATATTTTTGTTTCACCCTCAAATCCTGGCTTACTTGTGGCCTAACTCGTGGGCAATGGTATGTGCGAGAGTGATTCCGTTGTCCTCGTTGACGCTGCAACTGCGATCAGGTTGACACATACCAGCCACATGAGCCACACCAAGAGTACTACAAGGTGTATTGGCTCTCGAACATATATCCTCTCTTGTAATCAAAATCGCTACATCATGGTGATTGGGATGCGAGTCCTCGCCAGGATTCAATTTCTGCTGCCACTTGCAGAAGTTGTAGAGAGTTTTGTCAGCATTCACTGTGATGTTCAATCCTTGCTGAAATAAAAAATCTTTAAGGATGTTGGAATCAAGTTTCAATCTAAAAACTCGATTTCTTCATTTTACTTAAGGGCGTTGGACTCAAAATTCCATTCTCCATTTTACTTAATGAAAATTTTAGATAAATATTTTTTGCATAAAACGAAGAATTAAGAATCTAACTTCAAAATCGAATATTTTTATTTTACTTAAAAAATATTTGAAAAAGATATTTTTTCGCTCTGTGCGCATAATTTTTGTTAAAAATTGATTAATTCTACAGAGGGAAAAAATTCAAAATTTAATATTAGTTGAGTAATATGAAGAAATTGAATTTTTAGATTAGAATTTGGCTCCAAGACCCTTAAGGGCATTTGAAACTTTGAGAAATTATTAGTTTCAGAAAAACCAACTTTACGGTTACAATAATGAATGTTTTGCCTCTTTTTAGGCCAATCCACATATAAACTTAATTGGAGACGTCCTACCAAGCAGCCCGTTATCAAATATGAAGATTTCCCCCTGGGTCCATTCAGAGTGGCCACAAGATTCAATTTTTCAATTTCCCTGACATTTCCCTAACTTTTCCCTGACTTTCAGACAAATTTCCCCGACAGAAAAGAATTAAAAATACGTATAAATTTTCAATAATAATATTATTGTAACTTTTCCAAAATTTCGCATAATATCAGTTTAAATCTTTTGTTTAAAATCACTTCACAACATTTAACATTCGTAAAAATCTCTCGAATTTACAACTTTTGAAAAGATCTCTTGAATTTCATTGAAATTTCTTGAAATTCCTATAAACATCTTAAAATTCCACGAACTCCCTTCAAACTTGTTAATATTTCATAAGATCCCTTCAATTTTCACTAATCTTTTTAAAATTCTTCAAAATCCTTTGAAATACTTTAAATTCCAAGAAAAACTTTAAAATCTTTCAAAATTCCTAAAAATCTCTTAAAATTTCCTGTGATCCTTCAAAATTCCATAAAACATTTTCAGAATCTCTTAAAATGCACAAAAATTTCTTAAAATTATTGGAAACCTATTGAAATCCCTTAAAATTCGCTGAAATCTTTTGAAATTCCTAAAAACATCTTTAAATATCTTAAAATTCTACTATACAATTTTTAAAATTCGATGAAATCCTTTACAATTATTTTACAAAATCGTTTACAAATCATAAAAATCTTGTGAAATTCTTTAAAATTCCCTAAAGTGCATTAAAATCTCTAAAAAAAACTCTTGAAATAAAAAATCTCACAAAATCTTTTAAAAATCAAAAATGACTTGAAATTTTTTTAAATTCTATGAGGACAATAAAATTCCTTAAAACCATTTTTAAAATGTCAAAATTACTTACAATTTTTACAAGTTTCTTAAAATCCTTTAGAATTCGACGAAAAACTTTTAAATCCCTTAAAATACGTAAAGATTTCTTAAAATTCTTGAAAGCCTCTTGAAATTCCTTAAACTTCCACAAAATATTTTATAAATCATAAAAATCTTGTGACATCCTTTAAAATTCCATGAGGAAAATTTTAATTCTTTAAAGTCACTTTAAAATAATTAAAATTTCTTAAAATTCTTATATGCCTTTTAAAACCCTTTTAAATTTCACGAGAATATTTATAATTCATTAAAATCTCTTAAAATTCTTACAAGTTTCTTAAATTCCTTTATAGTTTCACGAAAAACTTTTATAATTTTTGAAAACTTTTCAAAATTTCCTAAAATTCCACAAGATCTTTAGAAAAACATAAAAATCTCGTGAAGTCCATTAAAATTTCTCAAGGAACTTTAAAATTTCTTAAAATTCTTTGAATTTTGAATTCCCTAAACTTCTTTAAAAATCTCTTAAAATTTCATGAAGTCCTTTTAAAATTCAACTAAATCTTTTAAATATTATAAAAATCTCTTGTAATCACTTAAAATTCCTAAAAACCTTTTAAAATCCTTTAAAATTATTGAAAATCTCTTGGAATCATTAGAAACACAAAGAATTTCAAAGAATGCCTAGAAATCATTTATAATCCTTCGAAATCCTTGGAAAGTTTCTAAAATCTGTTAAATAAACTATACTGATATGTGGCCACCCTGGTCCACCCATGTTTTGGAATAGAATTATAGCTATAGTGACGAAAATGTTTTATTTCAAATTTCAACTTTGAAATTGGAGAAACAGTTGATAAATATATGATATAAACGATCTCTCGAGAAGCTTACTTATGTAAGACGAGATGAGCTTTTATAAAAAAAATACGAGAGCTTTTAATGTTAAGGGTGTTGGAGCCAAGTTCCAATCTAAAAACTCTATTTCTTCATTTTACTTGACAAATAGTAAAATTGTAATTTTTTCCTTTTGTATAATTAATCAATTTTTATCTAGAATTATGCGCACTGAGCGAGAAAATATCTAATTCAAATATTTTTTAGTAAAATGAAAATTTTGAAGTCAAATTATGAATTCTTCGTTTTATACAAAAAGTATCAAAACTAAATATTTTTGCGTTCTATACACAGTATTATATTTTAAAAAAGATTAGCGCTACAGAATGAAAAAAAAATCTACAATTGTCGAGTAAAATGGAGAACGGTATTATGAGCTTAAAACTTGGGTCCAACGCCCTTAATGAATAAACTCTGTATTCAGAGGGAAATCATAAGACTAATAATAATGTTTACGTAATAAATTGAAAATCCCAAAATTTTTCAAATTACTTTCCAATTGTAATTTTACAACTTAACTTTCCTCTTCATAACAGTTCTAGTTGTCCATACAATCAAGAATTTACCATATAATCAGGAATTTATTATATATCAAGAACCTGTAGGCAACCTGACCTTTTGAAGAAAATGCCATTAGGTTGCAAAGACTTTAAGGTAGCAAAAAGTAATAGCGTAACGCATCCTTCGAGAAAGGAAACTTTTGCAATTTTTATAAGTGCCTTAGAGAATGGGAAAAAAGTAGCTAAAGTTGACTTGAAACGTTCGGATAAAAATGAACTTTGCTAATGAAATAGTGGCGATATTGTCGGGTCTAGAATTCTCTGTCTTCATAAGTTTTAGTTAAATTTGAAGCTATTTCTCTTTAAACTTTTCAGAGTTTAAATTGCAATATATTTTAAAGGGTCGTGGGGTTGTATAGATAGGAGCCATCTGTCTTTTAGATCTCGACACCTTGAAATCTTGACGGACAGTTTTATCCATTAGGGATGAATATACCTCTGCTTCGTCTTCCTCCATTAGAATAATTCTAACCACGACGACGTTGATAAAGTTGCCAATGGTCGGGTCGAGGTAGAGAGACGAGACCATATTCATGATTGTTAAGAGGTAGGTTTCCACATCCCCGTCTTGGTGAAAAGCCATCATGGTGGTATCAGCGACGACAAGGGCTTCCACATGTCGCGCCTGACTTACAGACCTCTTGGCCCGTTGCCATCTTTTCGGCTGCTGCTTTCTTCGGCCTCGACCTTGAACTTGCACAAGGCCAGACTGAGTCTGCCACTCCAGGTGTGTCTCGGTCAGACGACGTGGCTCTACAAAATTTATTGAATTTAATAAGTCACTTTATACGGTAAAAGAATTCAAAGAGGCGCATGAATATTTCCTGAATTTCATTTGATTTAAGTTACATTTGACCTAAGTTTTATTTGGTCGAAAATCCAATTATCGAACACCTATCTATCATCATTTCTACTTATTTAAATTTTCAACTGACATAATTTCTATCTGCCCTAAATGTTATTTACTGATGTATTTTTTTCACTCATTAGTTTTACGAGTGAAAAAAATTTCTATCTCATTTTCAATTTCTTCTCAATCTTTTCCTAACTTCTTATATTTTTTTCAATCCTCATTTCTCTATTCCATCCCATCTCTCGTTTATTCCTGTCTATACCTTTTTATCTCCTTCCCTGCTGGAAGTAAAGAGATAGAAAGAGGTAGAAATTTGGAGATAGAAAGCGATAGAACTTTTCTATCTCTTCCAAGTATCCATTTTGCTTCCCCAAAACGCTATCCCTTTCTATCCACCATTGTATCCCCGTATCCGGTGATATCTATCTCTTCCTATCTCTCAGTCTATCCCTGTGTCTGGTAATATCCTATCTCTTCATATTCCTCAGTCTATCTCTATTTCTGGTAATGTCTATCTCTTTCTATCTCTTAGTCTATTCATTCGCAAAAAAGTGTTATTCCTTTCTATCCCTAATTCTATCTCCCTTGCTAGAAATTTGTATCTCTACTTCTCTATCTTTTTATATCTTTTGTCTATCTTATCTATTTCAATGTCAGCTACTTCTAAAAATAGGCTGGGACAGAAATCAGGGGATTGAAACACATAGCAGTAAATTTCGATTGACAAGGAAATAGAAAGGGATAGACGAGGATAGGGGAGAGATTGAAAGGGTCAGAAAAGTGGGATTAAAGGAGGCTTGGCGCGAATTTTGATTGACAAGAAGAAAGAAATAATAATTGGAGTGATAATAGGAGAGAGATAGAAAGGAATAAAGAAGTGGGGATTGAAAGAGATAAGAGGATGTGGATGTGGATGGAAATTGAGATAGAAAAGGATAGACAGATAAATACAGAGATAGAATGAGATAGAAAAGTAGGGATTGAAAGAGATAGGCGATAACGGTGATTGACAAGGAAATATAAAGTGATAGATGAGGATAGGGGAGAGATTGAAAAAAACAGAAAAGTGGGATTAAAAAAGATTGGAGCGAATTTTGATTGACAAGAAGAAAGAAAGGTATAGATGATAATAGAGAGAGATAGAAAGGAATAAAGAAGTGGGGATTGACAGAGATAAGAGCGAATTGAGATTGACAAGGAGACAGAAAGGGATAGATTAGAATATGCGAAAAATAGGAAGGAATATATAGATGTGGCGATTGAAAGTGATAGGCGTAGTTGTAGATTTAAATAGAGATAGAAAAGGATAGACAGATATATACAGAGATAGAATGAGATAGACAAGTAGGGATTGAAAGAGATAGATGAGGATAGGGGAGAGATTGAAACACTGAAAAGTGGGATTAAAAGAGATTGGAGCGAATTGAGATTGACAAGGAGACAGAAAGTAATAGACTAGAATATGCGAAAAATAGGAAGGAATATAGATGTGGCGATTCAAAGTGATAGGCGTGGATGTGAATTGAAATGGAGATAGAAAAGGATAGATAGATATATACAGAGATAGAATGAGATAGAGAAGTAGGGATTGAAAGAGATAGGCAGAGATAGACAAGAGATAAAAAGGGATAGAAAAGAGGAGATTCAAAGAGATAAGCGTGAACGTGGATTAAAATTGAGATAGAAAGGGATAGAGAACTGAAGATTGAAAGAGATAAAAGCGAATTAAGATTGATAAGAAGATAAAAAGCGATAGACAGGTATATAGAGAGATAGAAAGAGATGGAGAAGTAGGGATTAAAAGATATAGGAGAGATTGGCGATTGCTAAGGAGATAGTAAGAGATAGATGAGGATGGACAAAAGATAGAAAGAGATAGAGAAGTGGAGATTGAAAGAGATAGAAAGGGATAGAAATGAAGAGATTCAAAGAGATAATCGTGGATGTGAATTGTCACGGAGATAGAAATGGATAGAGAACTGAAGATTAAAAGAGATAAAAGCGAATTAAGATTGACAAGAAGATAGAAAGGGATAGACAGGTATATACGGAGATAGGAAGAGATAGTGAAGCAGGGATTAAAAGATATAGAAGAGATCGCCGATTGCCAAGGAGATAGAAAGAGATAGATGAGAATGGACAAAAGATAGAAAGAGATAGGTATTGATGTGGATTCAGATGGAGATATGAAGAGATAGGCGAAGATAGACAAGAGATAGAAAGGGATAGAAATGAGGAGATTCAAAGAGATGTGTGGATGTAGATTGACATGGAGACACAAAGAGATAGGGGGGATAGGCAAGAGACAGAAAGGGATAAACAATCCTTATGCCTGTCTATCTTAGAGATAGAAGGAGATAGAAAGGGATAGGATTTCTATCTCTGTACTTCCAGCAGGGTTGTAAATCTCAATTCGTCTCTATCTCTCGCCTATTAACGTCTATACCTTTCTATCCCTTTCTATCTCTTGCCTATTACCGCCTATCTCTTTTTATATCCACTTCTCTATCTATTTGGAAAAAATAAAACTATTCCAAATAAATATTAGGAAAAAAAAATTATGAAAAATAAAAATTATTGAAAATTATGGAAAATTAATATTATGCCAAATAATGATTGGATACAGTATAAAATATAGTAAATAGCATTTAGCAGAAATAGAGAATATATCAATTGAGAATTTCGATAAATAAAAATTATAATAAATAGGTATTCAGTAACCTGATTTTCGGGAAGAAGGAAACTTAGGTCAAACATTGAATTGGGGTAAAAATACCGGTAAGGTAGGAATCAGGTAACTACTACATGGCCTTAATTTGGATCGAGGTTCTATAATTCTTTGAAATCTCGAAAAATCTTTGTAAATATTTTGATTTTCTTGAAATCCTTAGAAAGCTCTTGAAGTGTTTATTAAAATATTCAACCTAGGTGTCCACTCAAAAACTCAAAATTCACATAGTCAACCTCTCGTTCTATTATACAAAATTTCAACTTTTTCTTCAGTTTAGACAGTTTAGATAAAAAAATTTGTAACTATTAATTGCCATTAATTATGATGAGCCATTTATCGTCAACTCTTTTTATAGAATGCGAAATTGTAACGAGGCTTTTAATGTTGACTTAGATCAAGAACGTGTAAAGCTGATTCTCAGTTATTTTTATTTTTTTTTTTTCGCGTCGTTTTATTTATTTTGCAGTCACCATTAGCCAGCCTCCGGTCAGAAATCGTGGCAGGTTTAGACCTTGCTTCGTAGCCGAAGGCTGGCAAAGTTGCTGATTTATGCAGATTGGCCGATGGCAAGGCTACAATTAAGATTTCATTTACCATCAGAATGGATCGCCCACCACACGATGCTAGTCGTATATAAATATATATACGCCCTACCGAATAACATATGTTCCACATAATAATAAATCCGGTTCTCACAAGTTATACATATATGTATTTCTCCTTTCAATGGTTATTATTAATTACTTAATTAAATCATTAGTTCTATTATAAGTTTTTGCGGCTCTTCAAACTGGACTTCACATTATTATTTACTTCTCATTATTTAACATCATTTCAATTGTCGAAAAATTAAAAGAGGAGTTGGACTCAACTCAACTTCTAGGTAATTCCAAAAATCGATCCCTTTAGTTTAGATTACTTAACAAACTAGCAAACCAACACGATTATTTTCTTTTGTTTTCTTACAACTTCAAGTCATTCCAAAGCTAATCAGATTTGAAACTACAATATATGTGAAATTTTAGAGACATTTTTCGAGAGGAACCACTTTTTTATACAGAGGAATTTCAAGAGGTTTCTAGGAATTTTAAGGGCATTTGACGATTTTTAAGAGATTTTTACGAAATTCAAAAGATTTTTAGGATTGTAAAAAGATTTTGTAGAATTTTAAGAGATTTTAGGATATTGCGTAAAATTATAAAGGAATTCATGCAATTTTAAGAGACTTTTAAGAATTCTAAGGGATTTTAAAGGATTCTAAATGTTTTGCAATTTTTAGGTATTTTAAGAGGTTTCTAAGAATTAAATTTCTAAGAATTTAAAAGATTTCAACGAATTTAAGCGATTGCTAAGGGTTCGTGAAATTGTAAGGAATTTCAAAAAGTTTGTAACAGTTTTATGGTGTTTTAAAGAATATTAAATGTTATCCTGGAATTCCAAGGAATTTTAAGATATTTTAAAAGATTTCTAAGAATTCTGAGGAATTTTATGAGATTTCTAATAATTTTAAGTGATTTCAAGAGATTTTTTTGATCTTTAAAAGATTTTGTGAAAATCTTAAAGGATTTCATGGAATTTGATAATATTTCTAATAGTTTTAACGAATTTTAAAGGAATAAAGGGATTTTGAATGTTACTGTAAAATTTTAAGAATTTTCTGGGAATTTTAAGAAATTTTAAAGATTGTCATGGAATTTTATGAAGAGACTTCAAAAGATCTTTACGATTTTTAAAAGATTTAGTAGAATTTAAAAGGATTTTAAAGGCTGTACATTTTTTAAGGGCTTTCAAGAAATTTGTCGATTTTTAAAAGATCTTGTGGAATTTTTATGGATTTGGTGGATTTTTATGAGCTTTCTAATAATTTTAAAAGATTTTAAAAGATTTTTCTAATTTTTAAAAGATTTTGTAGAATTGTTAAGGATTTCATGGAATTTGACGAGATTTCTAATTATTTTAAAGGATTTTAAATTTTATAATGGAATTTCCAGAAATTTTAAGAGAATTAAAGAGATTATAATAACGAGATTTTTAATACTTTTAATGATATCCCTTTTTAAAAGATATAAAGGGATTTTAAATGTTATCGTAGAATTTTAAAGAATTTCAAGAAGTTTCTGGGAATTTTAAGAGGTTTTCATGACTTCGATTAGATTTCAATCGGATTTCAAGGGATTTTTAACACTTTTAAAATATTTTATGAGATTTTTATGATTTTAAAAGATTTTGTAGAATTAACAAGGATTTTGAAGGTTTTAGTAACATTTTAAGGGTTATCAAGAGATTTTTTTATAAGTTTTAAAAGATTTTGTAAAATTTTTAAGGATTTCATGGAATTTGATGAAATTTCTAATGACTTTAAGGCCATGTAAGACTTACCCGATCCCTACCTTACCAAAATTTTTTTCTCTGTAACGCTATGTCTACAATTATTGAGATATAAAATTGAAAATTTCTAAAATTAAAGAAAAAATGCTAAGGTATGTTTATCTGGTCTTAAATTTTTGTAAAAATAAAAAAAATTTTTTTGAAAAATTTTTTTTTATAAATGTCAATATTTAGGACCAGATAAACATACCTTAATGCTTTAGCTTCAATTTTAGAAATTTTCAATTTGATATCTCAATAAATGTAGACGTAGCGCTGCAGAGAAAAAAATGTCGGTAAGGTAGGGATCGGGTAAGTCTTACATGGCCTTAAGAGATTTTAAATGTTAAGAAACTTCAAGAAATTTCTTGGAATTGTTAGAGATCTTCACCAAATTTTTTTTTTTTTTTCCTACAACTTTAAGTCATTCAAAAGCCAATCAGGTTTATAACAACAATGTATGCGAGATTTTCGAGACATTTCGTTACACCACGTTTTTAAAATAGGAAGTATTATAATTAAAAACTTTTTTCTATGCAGCGGTACTAATTTTTTTAAACTGTATGTACAGAGTGAAAATAAGTGAATTTCGAGTTTTTCTAAGTACAAAAATAAAATAAAATATAATATTAAAAAAGTAAAAAAAAAAAAAATAAGAATTATATTTCTGATATTTGTGAGTACAATGGAGAGATTGAATTTAGAGAGTAGAACTTGAACCCAACGGCCTATTAAATACTTCCTAAAAAAATTTGCATTTCAATAAATATTTCGTCGGTAAATGAATTTGAACGTTTAAAGCAATAAACATCGGCGCGGTTGTCTTTAGATGTATTTTCTGTCTACCGGTCCTGCGGTGCGACTAGAACTTACGAGACGGGATCGTCTATCGGTTCTCACCGCGGGTGCCGCAGTTTCTCTCAAGTTTCTTCTTCTTTCTTTTCTTCGGTCTGCGTTTGGTGCCGGTTGTCGATTCGAGTCTATTGGTTGATCTGCGAAATAGTAGGTGAGGTTTGGCCATTTCCGAGGGTAGGATATTTGCAGATCTTCCATCAGCTTTCAACTTTTCAACGAATTCAGGAGCGACTGGCTCAAGCCAGAATTCATCGTGAGTAGCCTGAATGACACCTGCCTGGAACAACAAGTGTAGTGTCATATTACGCATTTTACACAAATCTGTTAAAGCTAAGCTAAGAAATTAAAAAAAAAAAAGGTGAAATCTGTAGAATGACTCAAATCTCCGCCTCATTTCTAAAATTTCATGCTAAATTTGCAAAAATGCACTGTTCAATTTATCCTTTAATCAACTTTGCTTTTTCGATGACAGGACTTGGGCTTACTATCGTTTTTCGGAAAAAGAAAGTCGCAATTTTTTTTAAAGGATCTTGCATATCGAACATTCAACGAATAAGTTTCCAGATTATGCAAATGGCCGTTTCTATGGCATTGACTATACCTAAATTATATAGAGGGAAAACTCGATGAGCAATGGGGTAGGTAGTTCCCTACAGGAGACTGTATGGTGCTGCCATCTCGATACTTGGCGGGATTTTAAAATTTCAATAAATCCAAGCACCGAGTAAAAGTTATCTAACCTGAAAAGCTTTATCAAATGCACTTTTTAACAAAAATACTTTCTTTTCACTGATGAAATTTTAGAAATGAGATGGATTAAGTTTGAGTCATTCTACACCAATTTTTTTTTCAAAATGCTCCAACAGACTTAATTATCCACATTAAACACACAAACACACACACACATGTAAATAAAGCTATCTATGTCCAGGGACGAACCACGTTATGACTAGTTGCATTGAGGGATGGGCAATGTAATTAACTTTACGTAATGAAACATTTCAAAATCGAGAGAAGCGATCAAAGCTGCTCACAGCACAGTAAATCGCCATTCAAATCAATTAGAATTCTACTGCAGCTAATCCGCTTTTGTGATTAACTTTAGAAGGTTTTAGATTGTTATGTTAGCATTGTATTATACGAATTCTACGTTTTCAGATTTTAATAATTTATAATTATTACATTCTCATCAGGGATTGATCCTTTGATCTTATTGGCTTTTGATTTACTTTTGTAGTATCCAAACATGAAGGTCAAGTTTGTCAGCCAGCCAGGTTTGATAAAAATGAAAAAATGTAATGTTTTCAAAATTATAGTATCAATACTGACATCTTGAGCATATAAACTTGAACCATTTTCAGCTGCAATTGCAGAACAAAGAAATGCAGAATGTAGATTCGACGCCATTAATTGTCCAAGTAGTTTTTCGCAGAAAGTAGCTCATTCGCAAATGTTTATCACTGTGAGCATTATCGCAAGTCACACTTAACGCTCAGCCTCGATCCTCTTCTTCACGTTTACGATAAATCACGACGTACTTAGGCAGATAGCTGTAGCTACCTATAGATAGGTAGATACTACGGTAACGTAACCCGAGCATACTCGAGCTGAATCTAATTTTACCAGAGGGATTTTCCCCGGAAGTACTCCTCTTGAAAGTCAAATAAAGAGCTCGTCCTTCAAAAGGGCTTCGAAGATCGTAAACGAGCTTTGAGTTCGGCAGAGTTATATAGAGTTATACGTATCTTCTCTTCGCTTTTGCGGTTCTGCTCTAGCGAAGCAGTAAGATTTCATCTCGATTGTGAATCGACTGACTGAATTAGCGATGGTGCGAGGGAATCCCCAGCAATGAAAAGAGAAGTTCTCTCGAACCGAAACTACACACGAATCCACATTTACGACCTGAAGATTTCTTTGTTATCAATTAGGTGCAATTTTAATATTCAAGCGTTTTCAAATAACGATGTAGGTTGACGAATTTATTATTTAGTTCATTGGATCAAATAAATATATTCACTTCACCGATTTTACTTGAAAGAAGTTATTATTTGCTTGGTTCAACCAACCAGTGTTCTTGAATCAAGAGAATAAGACTTAGCAATACTACTTGAATCAAAGACATTGCATAGATTTGAAACAGGTTGTGAAATCAATGTATAAATCGATATATTTTCTCAGATAATGAAAATATAAATTTGTTCCAAATACTGAATACCTAGTTGGCACAAAAATATTAACGTCCTGAGAACGTTCTAAAGACGTTCCTAGGACGTTTGTGTTAGTCCAGTTGATGTCCTAGAATAGAAATAGAATAGAATAGAATAGAAACGTCTAAATTAAGTCGCCTCATTAATAAAAATACACGTATGTAATATACATATTGGTGAGAGATATACTTATGGTTATAAAGTATATTAATTTTCGTAAAGAACGGCAAAATATCCTTTATACAGCTTTCTTCAGACTGTTTCTTAATGCAGAATTCAGGTAAAGTTCCAAAAACAGCTTACTTAAGATGTTTTTGAAACTTCATATATTTACGTATTTTGACGTGTTGATAACGAACATCATATTCGTATCAGCAACAGCAACGCAGTTTTGGGTTAGCTGCTGTACTTTTTTGTAGATTTTAAGTCACCTCATTAATAAAAATACATTTATTATATGTAATATGAATAATATACATATTGGTAAGAAGTATACTTATCAACATTATGGTTAAATTATATTAATTATCGTATAATAAAACAGCAACTTTATTTTTATAACAACTTTGTTCAGACTGTTTCTTTATGCAGAATTCAAGTAAAGTTCTCCATCGTCTCAACAGCAAGACTCAGTTGCAACACTCAACGCTAAGAAGCAAGACGATACGGGTTCGATTCCCGGAATCGTAAAAATCTCTTCTTTCTATATTTCTAAGGTAGGGTCCGTCCATATTGCCTTACTGATGAGTCCAGTGGCGGACCCGGGACGAAACATAGAAGAGAAACTATAAAGATGGTTGAACACTATCACGAGTAGGCAAGTACAACTTCCTACATTGATGACCCCAACGCTGCTTCGCTACTCCTCTGTTCCTCACACACCACTGGTGTGAGGGTGGCGTCCCATGATTGCGTTTTGCGTTGCGTCATAATGAGAGTAAAAGAGAAAAAAAGTATACGTCTGTCTTTTTCTCTCTCATTATGACGCAACGCAAAACGCAATCACGGGACGCCACCCTAACACCAGGTTAGGTCTCAACGAACCGAACTGGTCACTCGATGCTTCACTGATATGATGCTCACTCGACGAGAGTTGCTCTTCTCAAAACGTGGATCATCCTTCATCGCGAATGTATTCGATAGGGCATCCGTGTTTCACCAGTGTCTTCGACCAATCGCATCATCGGAATGTTCAAAAAGTTTCGTTAATAGTTCTCGCCGCTTTCATCAGCGACCAACCACGTCACTCGGGGGGAGTAATGTAGGGATTAACCAAATACAATCGACTATCCCAATATTAACTACCTCAATATTAACAATCTCCCAATATTAACTGCATTCCTCTCTCAATATTAACCAGCAGTTACTTCAAATCTCACTGGATACAGTGCGCATGAGTTGCGCTCGGCATCTGATTGGCTGCTATTCGCGCGCAGTTGAAAATACTAAAAAAATAGTATTTGATATGCAATACGCATGCGCAATTGATGTGACTATAGAGAAAAGGAATTTCTTTACTATTGGGAACGGTTCTGATTTGGATTTCTTTACTATTGGGAACTTCGAGTGTAATACGATGCGTGTGCACCGTGCGTAGAAAGTAATGCTAAGGGTGGCCTCCCATGATCGCGTTTTGTGTTGCGTCATAATGAGAGAAAAAGACAGAAGTATACTTTTTTCTTTTTTACTCTCATTATGACTCAACGTGAAACGCAATAATGGGATGCCAACCTAATGCAGCCTTAGGCATTACGCATACGTCGATGGAATTAAGTCTATTGTGGAGAGACCTTCATATTCATTCATATTCGTTATCAATGACCGCAACACAGTTTTGGGTTAGCTGTTGTACATTTTTGTAGAGTTTTAAGTCGCCTCTTTAATAAAAATACATATATGTAATATGAATAATATACATATTGGTAAGAAATATACTTATGAACCTTATGTTTAAACTATATTAATTTTCGTATATAGAATAGCAATATCTTTTATGTAGCTTAATTCCGACTGTTTCTTTGTGCAGAATTCAGGTAAAGTTCCAAAAACCGTTTACTTCAGATATTTTTGAAACTCCATATATTGTACTTACGTATTTTGACATGCTGATAACGAACATCATACACTCGAGTCTCTCAAATGTCAATTTCCCAAATCTCAAGTTCTCCCAAATGTCAAATCCGTCTTTCTCAAATCCCACTTGTAACCACTGCGCACGCTTTGCGTTTGGCACCTGATTGATTGCTATTCGCGCGCAATTTAAGATGCTAAAAAATATTATATTATACACAAACGCATGCGCAATTGATGTGACCATAGAGATAAAGAATTTCTTGACATTTTGGAGAACCTCTGGCAAAAATTTCTTGCCATTTGGGAGACTCGAGTGTATTCGTATCAGCAACAGCAACACAGTTTTGGGTTAGCTGTCGTACCTTTTTGTAGATTTTTAAGTCGCCTCTTTAATAAAAATACATTTATGTAATATGAATAATATACATATAGGTAAGAAATATACTTATGAACTTTATGTTTAAAGTATATTAATTTTCGTATATAGAACAGCAATATCTTTTATGCAGCTTTGTTCGGACTGTTTCTTTATGCAGAATTCAGGTAAAGTTCCAAAAACCGTTTACCTCCGATGTTTTCGAAACTCCATATGCTTACGTATTTTGACATGCTGAAAACGAATACACTGGCCTACTTCACGGAAAGAAAAATCGGGGGTTTAGCGCAAGAGAGTTCGTGGTATTAACGCATGGACTATTTGTCAGGCGCATATCGCAGGCGCCTCTTGCTTTGTTTCCTAAAATTTCATGAGTTTTAAGCAAGACATGCCCTATTGCCCTAAACCCACGAACGTATATGCAAAAATGCCAAGAGTTACTTGGGTTAGCAGCAAGCGCTGCTATGCTCTAATACCCTGAACTTAGCCGAGCGAAATTTCCAAGAGCCTCACGGAGTTTTGCCGTGAGTCTCCTTGCGATTTGCCTTTAGGCCACGCCTCCTGATACAATTTGGGATCAGATGCATGATTCATTATTGCGTCAGTGCGTTTTCTTTATGTTTTCTTTGTTCACCTCGTGTTCGTGCCGGCGCATTTATAGCATTTATAGTGTCAAAGTAAATATAATTATTGAAAAATGCGATTTTTAATAGCGTTGTGATTGCACGTATTGTATATATGTGTCAGTTAGGCAGGAGGCGTGGCCTAAAGGCAAATCGCAAAGAGACTCACGGCAAAACTCCGTGAGACTCTTGGAAATTTCGCTCGGTTAAGTTCACGGTATTAGAGCACAGCAGTGCTTGCTACTAACCTAAGTAACTCTTGGCATTTTTGCATGTGAGTTGTGCTTATTTTCCGTAGAGTTGCATCATGCGATTAATAGATGCATCCATGAATATATCACAAGAGAAATGCCTTGCTATTAAAGCACGACATGTGTTCACGCACTAATGCCTGGATTTTTCTTTCCGTGTTTAGAGAGAATTTTTCACCATTTTGAAAATACCGTGGCCATTCATTTGGAAATTTTGAAAAAGAAACTGTGATTTTAAAAATAGATTTATAACTCTGTTAATGTAATTTTTACGTAAACGCACAGTATTAAAAAAAAAAAAAAAAAAAAAAAGAGAGAGAGAGAGAGAGAGAGAGAGCTATTATCCCGGTTGATATGCGGTTCTGCAGCTTTCTGGAGAAAATTGAGCAATTACTTGGTGTTGCGTGCAGCAGTCGAGTTTGTGGAGGGTATAGTACTGAAAGAGGCTCATCTCAAGTCTTCAGTCTTTAGACAGAACTCCCAGCAAGGCTTGATGGTAGTTTCAGTTCTATAGGAAAGAAGCTTATGTTTGTTATGTATAATACGCACAACTGAGGTGCGCCGCTATAAATCTGCCAAGTAGTGGCAAATTAAATCATTAGTTGGAAGCTGCGAACAAATTGCGCCGACATTTACACTCGTTTCTTTTCTTTTCTACTGTTACGGCCGATTTAAGGTTCGTGGCGAAAAGCTTTTGAGATGTTTGTTTTATAGATAAGATGTGCTCTTCTCTTGTGTTAATCAACGCGTCTATAGAAAACATGTTTATGTTTATTTCACCAGAGCTGGATTAAAATAAATCAATGCTCTGTTTTCAGATTCATTATTTGCATTATAGTTAATGTACCCATAAAATCTCGATCTGAAAATTCCATGAAATCCCTCAAAATTGTTAAAAATCTTTTGAAATCTTGATGAAATATCATAAAATACAATTTTTGACATTTTCTTCAAACTCCTCTGAAATATATGTAATTATTTATAGTATCTATACAATAATATATGATGAAACTAAGAGAGGTAATAAATGTCAAACTGACATTTGGATTTTAATTTTCCTTGACTTTCCTGAACCCGGCTGTCATTCTTGACAATTTGGTGCAAGAGCCGTTCAAATATTTCAAAAATTGTGGAAGTTATTAAAGGTCAAAAAAAATTTTTTTCTCATTTTTCAAAACTATTACTAATTTTCGCGCTACTGTTTGAAATTCTTTTCCAAAATTGCACAAATCACTAATATTTCGACGAAATTAGATGTTTCACTTAGTTTCAGAAGATTTGAAACAAGAAAAATTTAAAAAAATCGTTTTTTGGCTATAATTCAAAAACGGTTTTTTGGATTTTAATTTTCCTTGATTTCTCTGAACCCAGCGGGATCTCCTGACAATCTGGTACAAAAGCCGTTCGAATATCTCAAAAACTCTGTAAGTTATTAAAAATAGAAATAAACATAGAATCCTAAATGTGGATAATATGAATAAAAGAATCTATCGTACTTTATTACTAAATTAATTATCAATTTAGACATGTGTTTTTATTAACGAAGTATTTTCAATTCTTTTTCAATTCACTTTCCGTGCATCAGAATATTGTAATGACGCCAAGAAACTCTCAATCGACTTCGATTATCATATGAGATTAATGGTAAGTCATCTCCTTGGAATGGATATGGCTAAGTAATTTGCACTTAGAAACTAGAGATAACTTGACATTTTTCCGTGATGTGACTGCAAGGCATAGCGGAGGGCAAGACCTTACCCAAAGGCGTTTGTTGAGACGAGTCACGCGAGAAGATAAACGAGCGTGGTGCATTTTACCGGCTTCTAGGGAGAGACTATCTTTCTTTCAATCGATGTAGGAATTAATAGACTTGCGTTTCTAACGTACATCAGAAAATCCTACTTGCTTTTCAAATTAATTTCAACTTTATCTTGTCTCTTGGCAAATCAATCTTTCAATTAAAAGAATATTATATGGCAGAAGCATTAGGATCTGACCACCATTCCTCCGAAGAAGAATTATACATTGCGATCAGAAGAAAAAACTTTATCAATTTGGAATGACCCTAATGAATGTGTACGTATGTGTAAATTGAATTCTGTTCTGATCGAGAGATTGAAGTAGTTATACTAAGCGGGTTTTGGGCCACTTTTCCGTCGAGTAAGGTTCTGGTCCATGCTAAATTACCCCCGGCCGGTACCATCCCCAGTCGGTAATGTACTTTAACTATTCTTTAACATTAATTTAACAATACTTTACAATACTTTAACAATACTTTAACTATACTTTAACTATACTTTAACATTACTTTAATTATACTCTAACATTACTTTAATGTTAAAGTATAGTTAAAGTATTGTAGGGTTTGAATTTGCCCGCCCCTGGGTCAGGTGCGGTGTGCGGCGCCCTCGGTATTAGAAATAGTTGATTAGGCGTGAATGTGTGTGTGTGAGAGAGTCTGAGTCGAGAGTCGTTCGTTGGTAGTTCGTCGTTCAGGAAGTCTGTCAAAAGTGGGAGCTTTTTAATTGTAACTGTTCATATTTGATTTGGAGGTGTTTGTATTTTAGTTTTATCTTCGAGCGAATAAATCGCTTCTATTATTATCTTGGCATATTCATTTTATCCCTACAGTATTGTTAAATATTGTTAAAGTAATGTTAAAGTAACGTTAACGTAATGCTAAATTAATGTTAAAGTATAGTTAAAGTATTGTTAAAGTAAATAATACTGATTGAAACAGCGGTTATGTCATTTTATCAGTGTTGCCAGACACACGGAGTGGCCGACGGCGGCGGTAAATGCCAAAGCCACTTTCAATTTGTTTCAAGATTAGTGCAGCTGGTAAAAGGCAATCTCGTATCCATTGTATATAATATATCAGTGGGAATTATGGAATCGGCATCTTGAAATTATGGTACATTATGGTACAGGCTTACAAGACGCATGCGCGGCGCGAAATTCAAATTTACATATTAGCAAACACTTCAATTTTAAATATTTTTTATAAATAAAATGTTAATAATATTTTGTTAATAAATTAATACAATAATATTGTTTGAATAAAATTTTTTTAATAATAATCTTTTATAAAACAATAAATTTTATAAATAAAATTTTATAATATTTTAATTTAATTTAATTTAATTTTATAATATAATTTTATAATTTTATAAAACAACAAATTTTCCAGAAATGAAAGCGGTATTGTACACGAGGGATGGTACATGGTACAAGAGTCAAAATTATGGTACGATTACATAATTATGGTACGGTTTGGCAACACTGGCGGTTATGGAGAAGAGCAGGTAGGAGAAGTGTTTTAGAGAAATCACATTACACCCACCTACGCAATAATGCCATTACTCGAACAGGTCTGAAATTGTCGAGCTTTACACGTATCGATGTCAATTAGGTGCATTCGGCTGCCACAGCTGATGTAACGGCTGCACGTTGCCGAGGCATTATTCGGTTATTCTCGCTCGTATGGTTCACAAATGTAGACATTATACATATGCTTGGTATGCTTGATCTGTTCTTCTACCAACGCCTTGTGTCAAGCAACAGAAAACTTCCAGGAAACTTTGACAAATCGTCTTTTATGTAAATCAGCAGGTTTTTGACAAATCATTCAGGGAATGAAACCCACGATTTGTGAAAACATGGTTCTTCGCTGTAAAACACTGTTCACCGTAAATGGATTCGACTTGAAAAACTAATTACACTCGAATCTCGCTATAACGAATAGCTTGGGTACCAAAAAATTTGCTATGACGAACGCAAAAGGGGTCTCCACCAATGGGACGTTTAATTTAATGCTAAAAAATATTATTTTATATGCAGTACGCATGTGCAATTGATGTGGTTTAGGGTGGGCCAATTTTTTTTTTAGAAAGGCCTTAAGTCCTAAAAGTTTCTATTAGATACCAGGAATTTCGTTAATATTGCGGGGGTCTCTGATCTGGATTTCGTTAATATTGAGGGAGTCGAGTGTATATATTTTCGCTGGAATTGTCACTCGCTAGGGTGAAAATATATAGAGTGGAAACTCGATGCTGATTTTGACAAGGTAAAAAATCGGTCCTATTCTAAAAAGATGAAGAGTAAGGGTGCCGTCCCATGTGGACGCAAAACGCAAAACGTAAAATGAACAGCCAATTGTAGAACACTTTTAGATTTCTATCTTCTCAAAGATTCTCTATCATTGGCTGTTCGTTTTACGCTTTGCGTTTTGCGCCTGCATGGGATTCCACCATAAGGTAACGCTTTTTCCTTATTGGTCAGATGAAAGTGAATAGCGCGTGACGCGGGAAATCTTAAATCTTAAATAAATATTTCAGTTTAAACATCAATAGTAATTAATTTTGAAAACAATCTAACAACTATTATTTTTTAAAACACAAAATAGATGTAGTAATTATTTAGTTTATGAATACGAAATACATTCAAGAAGAAAGTAAATGTGAGCGCGGAGCGCGCGTTTAATCACGTTTTTATAAAAATTGAATACACTTGTCATTCCCAAACGTAACAACCCCAAAAATAACAAGTTACCAAAGATAACCAACTTCCGTTCTTAAACATAACCAGCTGCTTTCTCAATGCTTTGCTCTCTCAATGCTTTGCGCTCGGCATCCGATTGGTTGCTATTGGCGCGCAGTTTAAAATGCTAAAAAATAGTATTTTATATGCAGTACGCATGTGCAATTGATGTGACTATGTAAATAGAAGGAATATGGTTATCTTTGAGAACGTCTCGGTTTTGGATTTCGTTATGTTTGGGAACGTCGAGTGTAACAATGAATCCACTCAAAAAAGGTTAAGGGATCGAATCGGAATCGAACATCTCTAATTTGAAAAGACAATATCAAATAGAAAGAAGCGCTAAAAATAAAAATGCGATAATATTACTTCAATTATGTTAACGCATGCTGAATTGCTACAACCGTATGCTACCTCATTAATCTTGTATCTTTTCATTTCCAAGTGGAAAGTCAAAACTAAGTCGTTGCTTGTGCTCTCCTCTCACCTTAGTGAGTCTTATCACAACTAGAGATAGGAGCCAATGAGCAGAGTTTATGGGCGTATCTGCAATGTATCCAGTGGTCCAAGATTATTCTTTAAGAACTCTCGGTGGAAAACAGCAAGTGGTAGCGATCATTATGCACCGCCCACGCGTACGGGAGGTACGAGCAACCATTCTAATGACGACATAAATCACCCGTCTGCAGGAAGCATTTATCATTATCGAGGATACCCACTTGCGTACCCGGGCTTTCTTCTTTCTCTGCACTCCTTCAATCACGCATTCTCTTTACTTTTTCAAAAAAAAAAAAAAAAAAATTTATGACATGTATGCGAAATGTCACGCGATCTTCTCCTCGAAATCTAGTGCAGACCTTCATTCTCGCTGCTGATCGAGAAACAGAAGCAAGAAAAGGACGATAACTGTCGAATCGTAGACATTAATTTTTTAAAGAGATTAATTTGATTCACATGTGATTAAATTTGTATCTGAACGAGTTATTAAGGCATTCTTATTAAAAGGCGCAGGAATATTCCCCAAATTTCATTTATCCTAAATTTAATTTGGTCGAAAATTAAGTTATCGAACACTTATTTACCATAACTTTTATTTATCCGAATTGTCAAAATGTCATCTGACATAATCTCTATTTGTACTAAATGCTGATCACTATATTTTTTACTATATTGAATTATTATTTGGCATAATTTTCATTTTCTCTGATAACCAAATAGCCTAATTTTCATTTGCACGAATTCGCCTTTTTCATATTTTATGTTTATTCCAGTTAGTATTCAACTTAATTTTAATATTCCCGAATAAGCATATAACCTAATACTCATTCATTCCAATCGCCATTTTTGTCGTAATCCTCACTCTTCCGAATCTTAATGTGACCGAAATTGCATTTGGCATACTACCAATCCATCATAACAATAATGGCGCGAAATTCAAAAATAGCCAATCAGAATTTTTCACTCGAGTTTGAAATAATTCTGATTGGTTATTTTTGAATTTCGTGCCTTTATTGTTATGATGGATTGGTAGTGTGGCTGTGCATCGTGACGTCACAGGCCATATGGTGGGGGGGTTGACTGTCAGGAAGGTTAGTCTCAGTTCTGAAAAATGTACAGAAAGTATTGTGAAATTAATGAAAACAATTTTTCAGCTTAAAAAATATAGTAAACAGCATTTAGGACAAGTAGAGATTATGTCAGTTGACAATTCGGATAAATAAAAATTATGGTAAATAGTGTTCGATAACTTGATTTTCGACCAAATGAAACTTAGGATAAATGAAATTTGGGGAATATTCATGCGCCTCTCTTATTAAGTCTCGCCGAGACATATGCAAGTAGTAAATCCTCTGGCAAAAGTTTCGGATTGTTTGTTCCGAACAAATCCGAAGTCAATTAGAATAAAGAAAGCCATACGATATTATGATGGTTTTGATGTCAAAACTTGTTTAAGTTGATGGAAATCTATTACGTCTGATTTATGTATGTAATATAACTTAGATTATAAGGCGTGTTTCGTGTACATGAGCTCCTCCCTTTTCTCTTTCTTCTCCACCCTTTCCTTTTTCTTGTTCCTCTAGAAAAACCTATTACCCCACCGAGATACGGTCGTTTCGTGTCACCGATACTCGTGTCCTATTAGCATAACACAAAGCTAGCAAAATCCACAGATAATGTATAAAACTTTAACCTGAGATCAGCTTATATATACATATTATGGGATTTTAGAATAGGAAACGTTAGCTGAGCTCTCGTTCACTGAGAAAACTGTTTGGTTCCGACCACACAACTTTTTGTTGCATTAATGCTTTAACTTTAATTTTAGAAATTTTTAATATGATATCCTCCTATATTTTATCTTAAAAAAGTGGTGTCACGAAATATCTCGAAAATCTCGAAAACATTGTTGTTGGAAACCTGATTGGCTTTTGAGTGGCGCAAAAAAATTTCAGGAAAATCTTCGAAATACCTTAAAATTCGTTAAGATTTCCTGAAACTCCCAAAACCTCTTGAAATACCTTAAAAATCTACAAAAACGATTAAAATCATAAATGTCTTGAAATCCAAGTTAAAACTCGTAAAAAGCTCTACATATTCCTAGAAACCTTTTGGAAATTTCTTAACATTTAAAATCTCTTTAAATCTTTAGAAGCTCTTATCAAATTCCATGAAATCCCTAAAAATTCTACAAAATGTTTTAAAAATTAGAGAAATCAATAAAATTACCTGACAACTTTAAAATCCTTTAAACCTCATAAAATATTCTAAAACTCATAGAACTCTCTTGAAATCTTTTAGATTCGTGAAAACTTCTTAAAATTCTTAGTAAATGCTTCAAATTCTTTAAATTATACGATAACATTTAAAGTCCCTAGACGTCCTTTAAAATCTATTAAAATTATTTTAAATCCCATGAAATTCCACGAAATCCTTAAAATTCTATAATATAAAATCTTCTAAAAATCATAAAATCCCATTAAAATTATTAGAAATCTCATAAAATTTCACAAGTTTCTTTCAAATTCCATAAAATATTTTGAAAATTATTGAAATCCCTTGACTTTCTTTTAAAATTCATGAAAATTATATTACAACATTTAAAATTCCTTAAAGTCTATTAAAATTTTCTGAAACCCTTTGAAATCTCTTAAAATTCGCAAAAATCTCTAAAAATTCATTAAAAAAATTCTTGGAATTTCTTAACTTTTAGAATCTTTTAAAATCAATAGAAATCTTATCAAATTTCATGAAATCCTTAAAAATTCTACAAAATCTCTTAATTATTAGAATAATCTCATAAAATCTCTTAAAATTTTTCTACAACCTTCGAAATCCTTTTAAATTCTACAAATTCTTTTGAAATCCCTCAATAAAATTACCTTAAAATTTCCAAAAACTTCTTAAAATTCTTAAAATTCTTTTTAATTCTCTACGTTCTTTAAAATCTATTAAAATGATTAGAAATCTCGTTACATTCCATGAAATCCTGAAACTTCTCTAAAATCTTTTAAAAATCAGAAAATCCCTTAAAATTATTAATATCTCTTGACTTTCTTTTAAAATTCCTGGAAATTTTATTATAACATTTAAAATTCATTAAAGTCTCTTAAAATTCTCTGAAACCTTTTGAAATCTCTTAAAATTCCTCGAAACTTCACAAGATTTAAAATCCCTTAAAATCTCTTAAAACATCTAGAAACCTTTTCAAATTACTTAAAATTTCACGAAAACCTTCGCGAAATTGCTTAAAATGCGTTGGAATCTTTTAAAGTTCTTATTCAATAAAATTTCTTAGCTTTAGAAATTCTCTTGAAATTTCATGAATTTCGTTAAAATTCCGCGAAATATCCTGAAATATCGTAAAATTCTACGAAATCATTTCAAAATCCCAAAAATCCTTAGAACTTCGTAAAAATAACTTAAAAATGGTCAAAATCCATTAAAATTCCTAGAATCCTCTTGGAAAACCTCTCTAAAAAAAGTAATGTAATGAAATGTCCCTAAAATCTCAGATACACTGTTGTTTGAATCAGCAAAATTTCATTGATATTTTAATGTCTTGAAGTTGTAAGAAAGTAAATAAATAACCGTGCGGGTAGCGCGCGTGTTGGTCTCAATAAATTTTAGAAGTAACGTTGCAGAGAAAAAAATGTGATAATCGAGCAGGAACATAGGATCTTCAATGTGAACAGATTAGATTATTTGCGACTGGTAAAGAAACTTCGTATTCTGATGATTTATGCAAATGTTTGATTTATTTGCGAATGTTTGATTAGAATCTAGACAGGAATAGCTTTACCCAATTATTACAGGTTTCGGTATTAGTATGATTAATGTCTACAGCCCGTATGTTTTAAGTCAACATTTGATTTGCGCATCTTTTTTCGATAAAGTATATAAGCAGGAAATGTAATTTAAAATTAGTTTAATAAGCATCATATTTAAAAGATATCTTTTACTAAAAAATTATTAAGTGGAAAATTTCTAACTAGAATATTTATACTTCATTCATAATTCTATTGAAGAATCTAAGAAAATATGGCTCTTAATATAGTAAGGTGTGCATCTTTATTCCTTGCGCGAGAATCATTGACTAAGATGAAAATAAACAGTTTAATTACACGGGAATTATCTTCCAATCGGGTGTTGCCAATTCCAAGGCGGTGGCTAAAGAAAGAAGTTCAGTAAGTGAATTTTACATTCAAGAAAGAAATTCTTCTGAGAAGCGTTCTTTTCGTTTTTATCGTTTTTTTTGCAACAAATCTATATTGATATTACTTGATAAAAAAGTAGGAATTGGACGGCTTTAGCCTTCCTTTTCCATTCGATAAATTCAGTTGCTGATTTTGTCTGTGGTTTCTAGGCCCAAATATCATAATCATATTGAAGATCTAAGACCCATGTTGGAAAAGGGCGAGGATGATGATCGAAAAATGATGGATTCATGGCAAGATATAATTAAAGATATTTCAGATAGTATGAAATTTCCTTCCGATGTTAAAGAGAGATTTATAGAGGTAGTATTTTTTCCAACATTTCAGGCAGATGATATATAAATTATCTAACAAGTACACCTTATTTTTCTGTGCAGACAGTGAAATATAATATATTAGACGGAATGAAAATAGAGTTTTTTTCTAAAATTCCACTGAATTCGTATAAATTAATTGCAACACATGAACAGCGAACTGACGAAAATATTCGCTTAGCAGAAATATTAGGATGGTGTGTGAATTTGGTAATATGTTTATAATTTTATACTTCTTTTTGAATTTAGTCCACGGAAAAAACTCTATGGTTG
The DNA here is from genome assembly GCA_904066015.1 of Synergus gifuensis. Classification (NCBI taxonomy): domain Eukaryota; kingdom Metazoa; phylum Arthropoda; class Insecta; order Hymenoptera; family Cynipidae; genus Synergus; species Synergus gifuensis. The sequence continues at coordinate 98,631 of CAJFCO010000176.1, read as the reverse complement.
TGACAACATCAGAAATAGTAAAATATGGTACAAATACTAATTTGTAGTTGCATTAACCTTTATTTTGATTAACAGAACACTGCAGTACACTAACAGACACTTGTGAAATATTTGGTTCACATTCTGCATTTGGAGGCAATGCCGACTTTATTCTTTAATTCTGACATCCCGAGTTAAAAGTTTATTTATGGTTTCAACATAATTTTCAAAATCCCTCAGTGTTATAATATTTAGTTACATACAAGACAAAGTAGATAAAATAAACACAAACAACACGAAACTTAACCAAAATTATCACAACAGCAGAAAACCGAACGAGACCGCATTGCGCGATACTACAAATTACGTTTCTGCGCATCATTTTCTGTGACTGTCGAGAAAATTTTATAATAGAAGACAGAATTATTAATTCCTAGAAAAGATCATTCAGTGTTTTAAATACTTTGTTATAATAAATGCGCGACTTATTTTCTTCGACTCTGTTTCTTAAAAGTTATTCGACTTTTTTATACCATTTCCTAAAAGTCATTGAAACTTTTCAAGATTTTCTCTGATTTCATTTTCTGTCCACGAATCTTCGAAAAGTCTCTTAAAGTTTAAGCGACAAATTTTTTCCGTGTAGTTGATCTGCTGATTGTAACTTTTTTTTACTGATTAGAATGTGACGAACATAATTATAAAAGATGACGTAGCAGATAATTCTGTTTTACGTGATGGAAAGCAATGTTGGTTCATAAAGAATAATAAGGATTGTATGTCTCTAATGGATGGGGATTTATTAGGTCAATCTGCTTATCAATTACTTAAAATTCACTTTAAAGATAAGCCATATTATACTGATCTAATACATGCAATGCAGGAAGTAAGTATACTCGTCTTGTCACTAGATTTTTGTACACATTCAATGTAAAATCATGACACAATACTGTATGTGCTAATCTCACGTAATTGTTTATAACATAAATTTGAAATTTAAATGCAGGATGATTATAAAGCAACAGTATCAAATATTTATGAAAATTTTAAGAAAAATAGGACGGATGCTGAACAGCTATTGGATTGTAATTATTATACAATGGAAAGATGGACATGGATGGCTTCCTTCAGATCATCTGCTGCTCTTACTCCAATTAAATTAGCTATGCTTCATGTAAATATTTTATTTACGATATTAATTTTTGGTGAAAAGTTAGGGTTGAAATCCTCATATTTACAACAAAAATAAAATTTGTTTTATAGGCTGGAATAGGAGATCCCAAAGTTTTCAAAAGATATGATGCCATTGCTTTAGAACTTATGAAATATATTACACTAACTAACGATTTTATCGACTACTTCGGAGACGTTGAAAAAATAGGGAATACCGGGACAGACATTGCAGTAGGAAACTGCTCGATTTTAATAGTCATTGCTTTGAAACACGCCACATCAAAACAGAAGAAAATTTTACAGGTAAAAAATTTCAAAAAATGTTTAATTTTCCTACAAAAAATGGATGTTTGCAAAAATTGCTGTTATATTCTGTAATTATAATTACAGGAAAATTATGGATTTAATGATCCCGAAAAGATTGCCAGAGTAGAAAGCGTTTACGAAGATATGGACATTGTTTCTCTGTATTGCGCAATCGAGAATGAAAGTGTAGATTTAATTAAGTATATGTCAACGAAAATATCACCGCAAATTCCTCCTAAAGTGTTTATTGACATGATGGGAGAGAATTTCATGGTAGTGTGAGTTCTTCTTTTAAATGTATCTCCAGTTTATATAATAAATATATACATTGTGATTGAACAAAATCCGATATTATAAAAATTCATGATTAAACTAGCAATGCGAGGTTTTCGCGCTTCTTCTTTGCGCCCGTTTCTTCCCTTTCTCTGAACGCTTCACGGAGAGTTTTCCCCTTCTCGTTTCACCACTGGCGAATAGCGCGAGGCTCGAGCGTCCTTCGGGGCCGCTCGGCTTCGTCCGCCCGGCAGCCGAGGAGATTCAACCCACTAAAGGTGGTAAGAGAGGAAATTGACCTTTAATCATGGAGAATAGACATAAGGAGATCAATGTAATTTAACGAGAAATGAGCATATCTTTTCCTGAAGTACACACGTTCCTGAACTTGCCGTGCGTGGCACTAAAGTTCCTTACGTACGAACACGATAAATATTTGGAATTCTGCCATTGGCAGTAATTTAGCGCGCGATTTAAAGCTAAATTAATTAAATTTTGTACCGGGTGCCCAATTACTGCCATAAAATGAAATTAAACTCTACCATTTCACATCATTGGTCACTGGTTTTACCTACCCAATATCCTGATGTCCACTATAAAAGTGCAATATGAAAAATGATAATATTACCATTGAAAGAGATAATGATTGCTCTTTCAATAATTGAAATGTTCAGAATCGTCGTAATTAGGAAAATGCAAACGAGTCTATTGGTTCGATTTAAACTGTCTATAATTTAAATTTGTATTCGAGTGGCAGTTGAATTACTTATTGCATATCCCAGAGGTGTCGGTGCTTGCCGATTAATCGAGTTTACTACCTCGTGAACGCAGAAACCACGAATTTTACGGGCAATCGCCAATCTGGCAATTGCCCATGAATACCTACTCCCTACTCGATCGACGCTCTATGACCCTTTGCTAAATAGTGTGGTAGGGTATTTGCCTTGCTCAGTTAAACATCGCCATACGTTGCTCCTCTTGCGACCATGATTAAGGAAATTATAATACCATAAAATCTATCATTTAGTTCCGATTTACTTATTTATTTATTTACTTATCCCGGTAAGAAAAAGAGCATTGGGACCCACTGAAGCGCTGCTAGCTGATTGGTGGAAATCCCTCAAACCTTTTAGAATCCTTTGATTTTAAATTGTTTAGTTGCTAGTGTCACGTCCCGTGACGTAACTCAGTGGACAAAAAATTTGTTGACGTCTTTACGACATCGTTACGACATCTTTACCACAACTTCACGACATCCTATGTCCATATCTTTAAAATGTCTTTACGATGTCGCAAAGTCAACGAAAAAACGTACGTGTGTACGATATCGTAAAGACATCTTAAAAAGATGGACATAGGATGTCGTAACGATGTCGTAAAGATGTCGCCAAATTTTGTGCCCACCGGGAAGCTATTATTAATTATTAATTATTAATTATTCTAATATTCTTACTTACTAATCACTTATTGTTTCGATATAATTAATACCTCTTTTTCATAATAGTACTTTTGTTTTCATAAAATTAAATAGTTTAATAATCAAATATTGTGAAAAATGAATCCGCAGAATAGTTTTTGGTGTACTGACTAGTTTTTCATAGGTGGGGTATTTACTATGGCTTTTTTGGGCAAATTAACAAGGCCCTGACCAGTTTTCTTTAAGTAGGGCAATATTCTGCCAAAGCGTTACAAGCATTGTGTGGGCCTTGCCAGTTAACCTGATTCTGCATAGGATTGTGCCAATCATTTTCAAATAACTTACAAATTATCCTTATCCCTGTTGTAGAACCTTCTGTTCTACTCAAAAACGAGGAGCCTCTATTTTCTCAAATTATATATTAAATAAAAAGGAGTATGCGAGTCTCTCGGGACGTAACACGTATTGGTAAAAAAAAAGTAAAAATATAAAAACGTGCGAATTTAAATTATCCTCGACTGGCCGTCAATCAAACTTCACCCTCGCGAAAATTCGCGATTTACATTATGTAGAAACACACGCAGCTTTCCGACGGGTGTGCGGTTAAGCCGCTTGTTGAATAATAAAGTGGAACTTGAGGAAGAATAATTTACAACGAGTAACGTTGCAGAGTCCTGAGAAAGATAAACTGTATATTCCTGTGTGTAGATGTATAAACTTGAGATTTAGTTCCATGAAGCGATCCAGTGCGATAAATGCGACATACACAGTGCAGAATGCTGTAAATCATTTTAATTAGATCGACGCATCGCCACAGCAAGTACATACTTAGAAATATATTAAGCGCTCAGATACGGTCTCAGATGATGGGTTCTTTTTGATTCAAGCAATGCAGCAGAAAATGAAGGGCAAAGAAAAACTTTAAATTATCTTCTTCTCTTGTCTGCGCTCGGAATGAATTTTCTGTTCATAAATATACAAGGAGCTATGCATATCAGCTGATATTTTATCTTTTTTAATGTACATATTCGTTTTAATGGCTCTGCTTGAGAAATTAGTAATATTATTGTACTTATCTCAGTAGTTATACAAAGTGGGTTCTGGGCCACTTATCCATCGAGCAAGGTTCTGGTCCATGCTAAATTACCCCCGGCCGGTAACATCCCCAGTCGGTAATGTATTTGAACTGTACTTTAACATTACTTTAACAATACTTTAACAATACTTTAATAATACTTTAACTATACTTTAACATTACTTTACCTATAGTTTAACATTACTTTAAAATTACTTTAACATTAATTAAACGCATTACGTTAATGTTATTTTAACATTACTTTAACAATACTTGAACAATACTTTAACGCATTACGTTAATGTTATTTTAACATTACTTTAACAATACTTTAACATTACTTTAACGTTACTTTAACATTACTTTAACTATACTTTAACATTTCTTTGACAATACTCTAACATTATTTAATGTTAAAGTATAGATAAATTAATGTTAAAGTAATGTTAAAGTATAGTTAAAGTATAGTTAAAGTATTGTTAAAGTATTGTAAAGTATTGTTAAAGTAATGTTAAAGTATAGTTAAAGTACATTACCGACTGGGGATGGTACCGACCGGGGGTAATTTAGCATGAACCAGAACCTTGCTCGATGGATAAGTGGCCCAGAACCCGCTTTGTATAACTACTTACTTCTACTATACAACTTTAATAACATATTAAAATGGATATCTTTCAGGGATCACGTTTTACCAAAATTTAAAATTCCCAAAATTGAAAATCATCGAAATTTAAAATTCCCAAAGTTGAAAATTCCCGACATTTAAAGCTAGTGAAATTTTAAATTCTCCGAAATTATAAAATTCCCGAAGATAAATTATTTTTAACAGTATCTTAACAGTGATGCAGTTTCTCTGTAGGAGTAAAACGAAAACCTTGAGGTAATGCGCAGGTCAGTTTGCGTTGGATTAAGAAGTGTTAATTAAGTCAGTTTTTTATTATTGTAAATTAAAGCAGAGCGCGATGTAAACGTGCAATTAGAGAAAAATGAGCCAGATGTACAGGTAACGAGTATATTTTTAACCATTACGGCATTCCACAGAAACGTGGACAAAAACTATCTACGCTCTGAATTAGTAAGGATTTGAGTAATTGAATTAGAAGAATTATATTTGACTAATGATTTAGTAATTTCTCCACTTTCTTATTATAAATAAAATTGTAATTGGTGAATTGGTACGAAAAACTTTATAATTTATTTAGTAGGTTCACTTACTAATTGAATAATTAAATTATTATTATTATTTATTTTTATTATTTATTATTTTTCAACAATTATTGTTCGCAATGAATTGTTCTTCACAGATCAATAATATATATATATAAAAAAAAATAGAAAAATAAAGTCGACGTATTTCTGCAGTTTTTATAAAAAAATATTTTTAATAGGTTAAAATAGTTCAATTATAATCAAACATTTATGTTTTAAAAAATATTTTTAGTCACTCTTATTAATAAAAATAAGTAACCGCTGTTGTAGTGAAAATATTGTAAAAATGAAATTGTATATTGATACAACAACTTACAAGGTGGCTAAATACCACCCCTGAAGCTGTTTTTTGACTATTTTTGTTTTATTGTGATATTTTACTAAAATTCTGATTTCTGACAATTCAAAACAATGGAAATTATTTGGTGTGAAGGTTAAGGGCGGTTTTCAACCCTTAAATATGTTTTTCCGCAGATAAAAAAAAGTATATCTTAGTTTTTAATGTACTGCATCATATATAAGAATCATCAAAATCGGTGAGCTCGGGTTGGTTCTTGTAAGAAGTGATAAAAATGCAACGAATATGAAATTTATAAAACACTATTATAATGGCGATTTCATATACTTAAGATGTTAAATTTATTACAGGAATTTTTATTAATTCCATAGTATAAACTAGAAAACGTATAAAGTTTTCGCTCACTAAACTCTATACGTATATAAATTGTTGTTACTATATGATACCACTATATACGACCAACGAGAATGGAATGGGGCGGTCTTAGCGGCGACAAGTTAACGCCTCTGTTTCATATTTAATGTTTACCCAGCTTTTGATGTTACGATAATCAGATTTGTATCTGTCTTGGCATTTCACGTTGTTATTTAAAGTTGTGAAATTCACCTTGTTCACCTAAAATTACGTAAATGAGGAACAGTTTTCTAATTAGAATATGAATTTTTGACTTAGTAATTTATTAATTGAATAAATACATGAAATGCATAAAATGCATTAAATTTATGAAAAGCATAAAATTCCTCGAAAGCACAAAATGCATGAAATGCTTAAAAAACACAAAATGCATGAAATGCATAAAATTCATGAAATGCATCCAACTCGAATTAACATTGCACCTCGCTAATTTGATCTGAAAATTATATATGTCTGCGGTAATTTCACTCGACTCCTGCAAACACTTGATAGCTAAATATTTATCGCCCTAATTGAGTGGATAATCCGATAATTAAGAGGCTTCTTCATCTCACGAAGTCTTCACACTTAAACGGGAAGGAAAAATAAGAAGAAGCAGTTCATGCACAAAGAGCAGCTGATCAACGGGAGATATAGTCGGATCTTGGGTTTTAATGAAAAGGTTAATTAAGAACACAATTGATTTCATTACGTCGGTTATACAGACGTAAAATATGAGCTTTAATAACTGTGTAGCGGATAATGCGAATAAGTGGCTATAATAGATATTAACCCGTGCGGTGATTTTTGCGCTAAACTCTAATCAAAGAGATGTTGGAAGCTGGAAGTACATGTCGGAAGGTGTCTATTAAACTCTTAAGGGAGCAAACCTTATAATGAAATTTTAAGTTTAGCACACCGTGTTATAAGGGGAGTTGATTTATAGTTTATGATCTCATATTTTTTAATAAAGCTTGAAAGGTTTAATAAAGGATAGAAGACAATGCCTCCTTTTTTTGAATGTGTGTGGAAAATCTTTTAAAGACACTCTAGAATTCTTTTTATACTTCCTAGGGACAAAAAAGTAGAATTTTAGCCCTGCTTCATAAACACAACAATAACGGTAAATGTTAATGATGAAATGTTAATGATGAAATACTAATGATGAAATTTTAATGATTAAATGTTAATGTTAATGGTAAATTTCAATCATTAATGATAAATACAATCTCTGAGTGCTTATCTCGATTCTAAAGCATATAGATTTTTCCAACTAGGTGATGCAACTTATCAACTGCGACTGTAAAAACTTGTCACAGGTGACTAGTCACCTTTAATTTAGCCACTTTTAATTTCAAACTCAACATATTTTCCTGAATTGCAAAATGCAAGTATGTTTACATGACTCTCAACATAAAATTTCATTAAACTCATAATCATGTCATAATAATCTAATAGCAATAATGTTGGTACATTTTAGTCTCAGTCAGGGTAACCAACTCTACAAACTAAAAAACTACAAGATCCTTACATGATTATCATGTAAAATTATGGAAATGATAATCACGTAAATCATGAACATGATTATCGTGTTACTGAGCACAGACCAAGTCATCATAATTATTTGCAACATTGTCATCTGTTGTCCAATTATATCAGTATCATGGTTGGTGTTGCTTGTGAATGCTGTTTGAAGGGCTTAATTTATTGGTACTAATACACATGACTGCCGGAAATATTGTATACAATGAGTATATACTTTATGCTGCGAGAAGACAATTGTCTTAAGAAACATCTCTCTATATCTGAATCAGTAGAAAAATACTAATTGATAGTATAGTTTTCTAGTAATTCAAATAGCGCCGATTTTTTTACTGCTAATTAGTAACCCGTTTTATTCTAGCCTGAATGACATGAGTAGTTGTACTAGGCCGATACGGGAGCACTTATACATCGAGCAAGGTTCTGTTTTTATTTAATACTACCTTCCATCTTATTTAAGCTTTAACATTAGTTTAACTATACTTTAACATTACTTTAACGTTAACTTAACTATATCTTAACTATACTTTAACATTACTTTAACGTTAACTTAACTATACCTTAACTATACTTTAACATTACTTTAACGTTAACTTAACTATACTTTAACTATAATTTAATATTACTTTAATGGTAAAGTATAGTTATAGTTTACTATAGTTAGGTTCTGATTTTATTTAATACTACCTTCCATCTTATTTAAGCTTTAACATTAGCTTAACTATACTTTAACTATACTTTTACATTACTTTAACGTTAACGTAACTATACTTTAACTATACTTTAACATTACTTTAATGTTAAAGTATAGTTAAAGTATAGTTAAATATAGTATAGTAATGTTAAAGTATAGTTAAACTAATGTTAAAACTTAAATAAGATGGAAGGTAGTATTAAATAAAAACAAACGATACTTCAAATCAATCTCATTTTATTTTACAATATTTAAAAATTCCCTATAATATATTTAAAAACTACTATTTACAATATTTATAAACTCCAGACAATAATATATACACCGACTTAAAAATGGAACAGAACCTTACTCGACGGATAAGTGGTCCCGTATCGGCCTAGTACAACTACTGACATGTACTAAATTCTTATGCTCTTTAGTAGAAAGTGAAGAACTTTTACTACTTTGGTAGTCAAAATCCCTGTTGTTAATTGAATTGGTCAAATATCCACTAATTCAGATTTAGAGAGCATATTCCATAGATGCACGCGAATTGAAAGAACTTTTAATTATTGAGAAATGCACATCTGGTATACAGTCTCATTAAAAGCTATCAATTTTGCGATCTTGTCCATCCTTCCGCTGAACATTATTCTGAAAAGTGGAACGCGTGGTGTGGTACCTGCATACAAACATACATACAAACATCCATACAAACACACATATATAGAATTATACATGCATGAATATAATACATGAAACGTAAAACTCACCAGACCGTCACAAGCCGACAAGGCAACACGGGAATTGGCCTGTCCTCTAATGTACCCACGGTAATGGCATTTGCTGGAGCGGTTTTTCGCCGAGTGGCGAACATGGACGTCCCGCTTCCGTCTCTCGATGATCATTCCGGGACTAATAAAGTCGTTGGCTGGTGTCAGGTGTATATGATACTCAGTCCCTGCTCGAGTCAGACGGAAATGCAGATCACCGTTCCCATTCACGTCGTGATGATGGGTCACATTGTGAGAAATCAGGTCACCTCCGAGCGTCACCTTTCGTGGAAACACCACCTCGGAATCGTGAAGGTGCTTCTCGAGGGTGTACATTCCTAAAGCAAAGAAAGTACCTTTCGTTTCATTGATTATCATTTTTAGGAAGAAAGTTTGACGAAGTTAGATGACATATGGGTATCTCGATGGAAACCCTGCTGGAAGTAAAGCGTTCGTAATTTTTTAAATACTGCAGTTTTTAATTAATTTTTAACTTTTTAATGTAAGAGGGAACAGGGCTTCAGTGCCCCGACTATAATAACGAAACGAGGACACTAAAGCCCTGCTCTCACATTAAAAATGTACTTAATTAAAATTGCAGTATATAAAAAAATAGAAACGTTAATGAGAAGATCGCCGTGTACTAATATATTTTTTGTCATTTCCAAAAAGTTTAGCAAGTCAACTTCTTTCGCTTAAAGATAAGAAGCCGAATTAAAAGTGATCGTGTTCCTGTCATAATCTTAATTTCGAAATTAATTTTCAATTTCGCAGGATTAAATCCCATAGATAATAATGTTAGTGGAGACGAGATGAAATGTCGGAGGAGACAACTTTCTGCTGCATGTCGTATTAAAGGAGGCGCGGACAATAATTAAGTCGTTCCCCATGATTAATCGATGTCTCGCGATGACCCAGCCTCGTTCGAAGAGCGATGAATAGAGTTACTTGGCATGATAGGGATAATTATATCTTAACGATTTTTACTTTACATATTAAGGGCATTTCCAACGAACCCGATCCCTACTTTACCGACATTTTTGTGTAACAACTCAAGTAGTCCCCACGAAATGAGATATCGTGTTAAAAATTTGGGAAATCATATGAAAGGTACTGAGAAAAATTTACGTAAACACCAACATTTTCATAATTACAAAAAAAATTTCAATACAAAATTTTTCTTTGTAATTATGAAAATCATGGAGTACATAAAGATATAATGAATACATTATTATTATTTTCTACAAAGCAATGTATTTACTTTCTTTCATTAAGGTTGTTGGACCAAAGTTCTAATCTAAAAATTCGATTTCTTCATTTTACTCAATAAGAGAAAAAGGGTTTGGAAAAGGAGATTGGAGAGGAGGTTTGGAAAAAGGATGGAAAAGGTTTGACGAAGAGTTAGAAGAGGGGTTAAGGAAAAACAGGTTTAGGTAAGTGGTTAAGAAAATGAGTTTAGAACAATGACTTTGGAACAAATGGTTTGGTAAAGATTGAATATGGGGTAGAAAAAGAGGTATAGAAAACTAGGTTGGAAAAGTGGTTTGGAAAAGAAGATTACCAGAAAGTTTTAGCAACGTGTGTTAGAATAATTTGGAAAAGGAGTTTGCAAAAGTGGTTCGGGAAAGGAGCGCTAGTTCAGCTTGTATGGAATTTATGCAAAACAGATAACACATTCGTGAGTTCAGGTCGTCTTTCAGAAAAATGAGTAGCGCCCGTAATAAATTGAAATACAGGACGATGCTGTGGGTGGTCCAATGTTGGCCATTGCAGAATCGATATCACCAGATAACACGGTTTCGCCTTATTTGCACATGTTAGATTATATTTCCCACTGTTCCCTGCACCGCTGCGTAATGTCTACCTACTGGTATTGCAAAAGAGACCGGAAACGAATGCACCCATGTGGGCCGGTTCTTGCCGACTGTGACTTTGGCTCAAGTCATCTCAAGCAACAAGCTCTGAGACAATCTCGACTCCAGATCTAATGAAAAATCAATTTTTGCTCTAAGGATAATGAAATTCTATAGTCAATGGCATTGCACGTGTATGTGATATACCTTACGTTCTAATCGTTTTCTAATACGGATACAAGTCCTTTGATTCCTTTTCTTCTTTGAGTTGTTTATATTTCCTAATTACAATCGTTTTTTCTCCATTTTTTCCTCAGTAGACTAATATGACTAATAAGTCAGTAGACTAATAATTCTAATTCCTCAGTTGACTAATAAGACTAAACTTACTAATATGAAAAGAAAAAACATCACTTCCAACGTAGTAGTTTTACAAAATTTTGTAAATTTACCTCTCTAAAAGTAGGTAATAATTGAACTACCAGAGAGTGAAATTATTACCTACTTTCAGAGAGGTAAATTTACAAAATCTTGTAAAACTACTACGTTGGAAGTGATGTTTTTACATTCTATTCAGAGAAGGTATTAAATTTGTGTAAAATTTGACCCCCCCAGTTTTTGTCAAATGTCCACGTTTTGGGACCCCCTGAATCCGAAAAACATGTTTTTACGAATGTGTCTGTCTGTCTGTCTGTGTGTCTGTATATTTTAGTTTGTGAGCACGATAACTTTCGAAAGAATTGACAGATTGGATTGTCCTTTGGTATACTCTTTAAGTGTCCTAAAATGAAGGTCAAGTTCGTTGGCCAGCCATTTTGGATAAAAATTCAAAAAGTGGGAGCATTTTGAAAAATTTTGAAACCACTTTTTTTTTTAATCTAAAAATTCTAATGACGCACGTTCGTAGTACTCAAAAAGTCGAACAATTTTTCTTAATGACTTTTTTGGATAAAAAAAAATTGAATAACATTTTGAAAATCCAAAAAAATGAAAGAAAACTTAAATTAGAAGCCAAACAACGCACGATATGAAAAAAAGTCTAGAAATGAAAAATGTTTCTTTTTGAACGCCCTATAGGATCCGCATAACAACTTTTTGAATTTCCTTAAAAAATCGAAAATTAAAATTTTGAGCCAAAAAACGCGAGATGCAGAGAAAATGATAAGAAATATAATTATTCGCCTTAAAAAGATCTACAAGTTCTCCTTTGGTCATTTTTCAATAGGATGAGTAGTTTTCGTTTAAATCGTGAAAAATATTGTTAAACAGAGCCGAGCGCGGAGCGCGAGCTTTAAATCAAATATCGAGCGCGAAGCGCGAGTGCCCTGATGAGAATGTGCTCCTTAAGGTCGATAGAACCTTAAGTAAATTAGTTAAATTTTGCATTCAAAGCTGTAATTTAATTTAATTTAATTAAATTTTTAAAAATATAAATTACAAATATACAAAAATAAATTAAAATATAAAAATATAAATTATGTAATTTAATTAAATTTAAAAAAAAACATATATCTTTAAGCGTCCTGTAAAGCGCAAGCTTCACTAAGGGCACAAGCGCGCGAAGCGCGCAACACGGAGTGCGAAGCGCGCGATGAGAATGTGCCCGCGAAGCGGGCAGATTTTTTCCCTTCATATTAGTAAGTTCACTACTCTGAAGTAAGTAATATTACAAGTTTTGGTATAATTACAAAACGTAGTGGTAAAGTTACAAGAAATATTTTTTACAGTGTATGTAAAAATCCTCAAGTTACACGTAACTGATCAACCCTGCAAATAATGTCATTGAATACTTTACATAACTTTACACAGATCTATAAAAGACTTCTGGTCTGGTCCTGTTCGCAGTGCCACGGAATTCGTGCAAACTATTATATATATTATAAAAACTCGTCACAGAAATATTACCCCCACCACGTCAAGTGATCTCACCTTCCTACCCTGACCAATACTGAAAACTAAACTCATCCTTCGAATATTATGATATGACCAGACGGCCCTATTTGATCTAGTTAAACAGAAACGACAGAAACATAAAAAAATTCTTCGAATTAATAATACACTCGAGTCTCCCAAATGTCAAGAAATTCTTTATCTCTATAGTCACATTAATTGCGCATGCGTATTGCGTATAACATAATATTTTTTAGCATTTTAAATTCCGCGCGAATAGTAACCAATCAGATACCATACGCAACGCGTGCGCAGTGGTTATCAAGTGGGATTTGAGGAAGAGGCACTTGACATTTGAGGGACTCGAGTGTAATTCTTTCAAAAGTTTTTTGGAACTTTATCGAATTCTATGCATAAAACAACAGTCTGAACAAAGTTGTTTAAAAGATATTGTTGTTCTATACGAAAGTTATAAAACTTAATATACTTTAACCGTAAGTATATCTCTAATTTTAATATGTATATTATTCGTATTACATACAAGTATTTTTATTAATGAGGCGACTTAAAAGCTACAAAAAAGTACAGCAACTAACCCAAAACTGCGTTGCGGTTGCACGAAAGACAAGCGGCAGCATTCGTTATCAGCACGCCAAAAAATACGTAGGTATGGAGTTTCAAAAAAATCGGAGGTAAGCGGTTTTTTGGAGCTTTATTCAAACTCTGCACGAAGAATAAGTCTACTTGAGTTTCGGAGTTAGTTTACAGAGTAGTACACTGTAAAAAATTTCAGCTGAATTTTACATCGCTGGACGGTGTAAATAAAAGGACCTACGTGTAGCACGGTAAATTTCCGAATTTTTCGTAAAATTCCTTCGTCGTGGTAAATTTTGGAACAGTAGACGTAATATTCCGAATTGAGTCCGTATTTTTACGGCACGAAAACGTAAAATTCCGTCATCTGCAGAAAATAAAAAATAAATTCTGAAATTAAATTTTGTTTGCAATATATACTAATAATTTATAATAATTACAACTGTAAATTAAATAGTAGTTTTTTGATGAAGGAATTAATGCAAAAATTAATAGCAAAAGTTCTAAAACACATAAAAATACTTTTTATTTACTATAGTCCAATTTAAAATTATATGTATATGCAAATCACAAAATTTCCATTTCCGTCTATATTAAGGCTGTTGGAGCAACGGACGAAATGTCCGAAGTGTTTCTCGATGTGAAAAATGGAGATTAGTATCTGTTTTTCGAAAAAACTAATTTATTTGGCTAAAATGGTAAAGTTTCGGCTAACCTAACCTAAAACGTAACCCTAGCCGAAACTTTTCCATTTTAGCCAAACAAATTATTTTTTTCAAAAAACAGATACTAACCCCCGTTTTCCATATCGAGAAACACTTCCCTGCCAAACGGCACTTAAATCCGTGTATTTTTTGGGGCCTTAAAATCTAAAGTAAAAAATAACATTTTTTCCGTCGAGAGAATCTGCTACCAAGAGAATCTACTACACAAAGAGAGTCAGAGTCAGTCAGATGAGTTAAAGAGCATACGTTTTCAAATCGTATATTTCAAACAAAGTTCTTGAAATTTCCGTCTCAACAGTGAACTTTACTGACTGGTCGGATTTTTACGCGCTGCGGACGGAAAATCGCCACGCTGTTCTGTACGCCGCGCTGTACGTGGGTCCTTTTATTTACACCGTTGGTGTGTGTAATTTTCAGTATTTTCGTAAAATCGCATTGGTCGACAGGGTAAAGTTACCTTGATACACCACGTAATTTTACGACATTTCGTAATTTTCCGAAAACCATTTTTAGAGTGTAGTATCAATACTAACGATATATATCGATACACCATCAGTATCGATAAGTATCGATACATTTTTTGCTTAACGATATATATTAATATTTTCATCTCCCATTCTCCATTGATGGTGTAAGTGTATATAGTATATATGTGTATTGACGCATGCGCACCAAAAAATGTTCCATTTACCATATTTACCATATATTTAAAAATCTGCAGATAAATCATCTGGAAAATCTCTCTCGGATATTTAAATCTCGAGTCAAATCAGGGATATAAGTAATTGAAAATCATTATTTCACATAAAAATATAACTACTGCTGTGCACGATCGTAAAGTTGAAATTCACAAACCTAATATGCGCCTTTTCGCTTGAATTTATTCACCGCATGACCATTAAATGATTAGAATACGGCAGTACATATTTAACAACAGTTGTCGGAGTTTCATTCGTTTATTATCCAACGCAAACCGCTGAATAAGTCATACAGGTAGGGGGGAAGAACCGAAGTAACGGGTAACATTTACTGGTGAATATCAAACGAATGGATTGGTTATGTTTCGAAATATCTAGATATTCACAGTACCATTTCATTTGAACTTTTCATCTTTCTCCTTCATTGATCGACTAAATTTACTTTGTGGCAGTAACCGACGTTGGAGATTGTTAAAAGCCGCATAAAATTTACCCGTTGGTCGTTTATTGCTTTGTATCTTGTGGCTTAACCCGACTTGAACTCTCTTTCTGTCTCTTTCTCTTGCTTGTAAAACGGTGTCATTTAACTCTGATATATATGAAATTGATATATCCACAATATAGAAATTTTTTAGTCGAATACACGAAGCAGGAGGCTTATATGTTTATAAAGATTTCAATTAAAATTTTATTTGAATCATCATAACTTTGGACAGGATAAACGTATGTATCTGCATGTTTTTTTTTATTATTTATTATATTTATGAAAAATATGACATTGAGACTTGATTTTTTACCTATATTTGATATTTCAGTCATTTGCATTAAAAATATTAGAATTGATGAAAATAATTTGGGTTTGGGTTTTCAGAAGTTCATATCCAAAAAAGTTAATAATTAATAAATTCTTGTTTTTTACTTTTTAGTTACAGTGTTTGGTTGAAGTAGCTGGAAAAGGGATGTAGAAGAATCATTTGGAAAAGAATTTTCAAAAAAAAATTCAAAGATTTTTAATGTTAGGACTTCAAGTTTGCCTTCAATTTGACAATCACTTTTATATCTAATTTTTCATTTCACAGATCGTGTATAACAATCCGAATAATTTTAATATGAACTCGATGATCTAGAAAAGGGATTTTAAATCCATGAACAGGTCGATACTCTGTCAGTAACTTACTCGTATTAATCTCGCGGTAGAAACCAGTATTTCCAGGTGACTCACTTCTGGCCCTATTTGACCCACGTACAACATATTACCATATCTCTCTTTCTTGAAAGATCGAATAATATACAATATTTAAAAAACTGGGATCCCCAGACTGATAGCGCTGAATATTTAATTCGTCATTCGTTGAATCATCGCTTTCTCGTGAATTCTAATGAGATTAAGAAGAGTCGAGAAATATAAGGTAAATTATATATATATTTTTAGATTTTAAAAACGAATTCAATTTCACATCTCTCGAGTAATTCAAAAATACCTCAAAATGGCTGAAGATTCTTCAAAATCTCTTAAAATTCCATAAAATCTTTTAAAATTTATAAAAATTCCTTGACAACAATTAACTAGCTGTGAATTTGTATCAACTTTTGTGCTCATTCAATGAGCACTTTGCTTCCTGTAAGCAAATATGGTTTGCTTCCTCATAGAGGAAGCATTAAGTATTCTTTACATCAACATTAAATTTTGATTATTTGAGAAGTTATATTCGAAAAATTCATTTTAGAAAATTACAATAAAGCACAACTTTCTTATTTTTCAATGAAATGCATTAATCTTATAGGTCAATCGATTCGTCTCGACGCAAGGAACCTTTATTTTCCTTACGTCAGCTTCGAATTTTGAATATTAGAGAAGTTACAGTTGAAAAACAAATTTTTCAAAATTAAATAGAAAAAGGAGGTTAGAAAAGAGGTTTGTGAAAGGTTTTTGGAAAAAGGAGTTGGAAAAGGGGTTTAGAAAAGAAAATTGAAAAATAAGTTTAAAAAAAGGGTTGGAAAATTGGTTTGGAGAAGGTGGCATTAAAACGAAGGCGCAAAATTGCATATAAAAGGAAGTTAGAAAAGGAGGTTGGGAAAAAGGATTTAGAAAAACAGGTGAAAAATTAGTTAGGACAAGTTTGTCAAAAGAGTTGGAAAAGTGATTTCCACCCGTGCGGAAATTTTTTAATGGCGCTAGCTAGACCCAAACTAGGACAAACTTGGCCCCAACTTGGCTATATATTTATTTTTTTAGTCTGAGCCATATTAAAATAAAAAATTATTTTTGTTAATAAAAAATGAGTAAAAACATTTATAAAAGTAAAATTATTTATTTTTAAAGAACATTTAATACATAACATAATATTTAGATATAATATTTATAACATAATAATATTTATAACATAACATAACATTTTAAAGTGATCGAAGGTTAAAGGTTTAAAGGTTAAGTGGTCAGCTCCTTTTCTGTTTACAATATTTGTAAATAATGTACTGTTTATTAAATAAAATAGGAGTTATTAAACCAATTTTAAAAGCACAATCTCGGAAAAAATTGAAACAAAAAGGTGTGACTAACCAGAATACAACCATTTAATACATTATCTGTAGTGACAACCTCTTCTCTCGTGATTGTCAAGTCGCTAATGGTAGCAGCATGTCGTTCGCCTCTCTCCTGATCGATATCGTTATAGTAATAAGTTACATTCGATTGTTGCATGTACTGAATGTATGTCACCACACGAACAATCCGTAATGTGCGCAATATATATTAGCGACTTATAGTGCGAGATAAATCATCAACTGGATGTTAATTAGTATTACATGTCGAGCGTAGGACCATAAGGTCTA
This sequence comes from Synergus gifuensis, assembly GCA_904066015.1. Classification (NCBI taxonomy): domain Eukaryota; kingdom Metazoa; phylum Arthropoda; class Insecta; order Hymenoptera; family Cynipidae; genus Synergus; species Synergus gifuensis. The sequence continues at coordinate 80,928 of CAJFCO010000176.1, read as the reverse complement.
GCCTTCTGATCGGTTCAGCCAATAAAGCTTTCGAACGTATAAAGTGATTCAAGAGCAGGGTATATATCAAAACAAACTATAATCCCACTCTGACCAATCAGAGGCCTTCATCTTTAAGTGTTTCTTTATTGTCTACTAGGATTATTATACGAATGCTATGGCGCGTGAGAATTATTATGCTACCTATAAATTACATTAAAAACATTTTTAAATTTTGCATTTCAATCATTTTATTTAAGCAATTAAATCTATTCTTTAAAAAAATGTTCCTTGACTTCTCTTTTGTTCGCTTGTGTGTGTGTATGTGTGTGTGTGTTTATGAAGGAGTGGGGGGGGTGGTTTCTGATGACATAATAAGTATGTGTTTTCAAAAATTGAAAAATTGCAGGCCCTGAATACTTAAAATGTTTGATAGACAAAAAAAATACGCTTAGATCCAAACTGAGTGAATTTACATAGCTTTGACCAATTTAGAGGTGATGTTTATCACGAAAGTAAAGCGAGAGAGGTTTTGGTCGGCAGTCATCGTTGAGGCGTGCCGGACGTAATTCAATGAATTTCTCGGTTCGACAAAACGACGCGAGGATTCCATCGTCCGCGTTTGCCTGCCGAATAGCTTCACCAATTCACCATCCCATTGTCTTGCATCGGCGATTACGGCTAGACAATGCAGTGGCGCGCTTTTGATTGAGGTGAGCGATAACACGAGTACAAATGTCCTCCGTTACGTGGCACTTGCAACTATCGGGTAAATCCATAAGTTCTTACGTATTTTTCAAAGTGACTCATCTTGTTGAAGCCTAAATTGGTCTCGACATTGTAAATTCGTAAAACTATAATTTATAAAATAATTTATAAAACTATGGTTTTTAGATATTCTCAACTCTCAAAATCGCCTTAAAACTTTATATTATTTGCGACAATTCAGACAGTCTATAAAGTCCCACTGTTCAGGGGCGGATCCAGGGGGGGGGGTTAGGGGGTTTGGCATTGTATATCCGAC
>CAJFCO010000176.1:61189-79915 GCA_904066015.1 Synergus gifuensis | reverse complement strand
ATAATAATAATAATAATAATAATAATAATAATAATAATAATAATAATAATAAACATACAAAAAGTCGATGTATTGTTCATGGATATTTTAACCCCCCCCCCGAAGTATTTTTCTGGATCCGCCGCTGCCTCTGTTTATATGTTATTATGGGTTTTTCCCCATCGCATTTTACAATTTGGGTTTATAATTTAGACCAGTTATAATTTTATAGATATTAGGATTTACCAAGCGCAGTTTTACACCTTGGGTTTTCTTAAAACTTGTTATTCGGGGGTTTTTGAGGTCAGGTTTTATGTTTATAACGACAAATCAATGGGAAAAGTTTGAAATATTCATCTTTTATTTCAAATTTACCGCAAAAAATTAGAACGCAGCCTAGTGACCAATTAATGAAATACTATTCACGTTATTATCTATGTATACCATTTCATTATGTCATGATCATTGGCACAAATATTTATTTCGCTTAGGGCGCCAAGTTTTCTTAAGTCGGCCCTGTTTGAGGTCGCTGATTGCGAATCTGGAGCCCAATTTACAAAATTCAAAATGGTGATTTCAATACATCGGACGAAATTAAAAAAATTAATGGGTTTTCATGAAACTTGGTATCTGGGGGGATGATATCGAACCTTAAGCCAGATTTCCAAAATTCAAAATGGCGGATCTAATTTGGTAGAATAATTTTGAAAAAGGTGTTGGATTTTCATAAAACTTGTTACTCAGGTGTTTTTGTAGTCGTTTATTATAAATCTGACATCAGATTCATTATCAGAGACCTCAAAAACCCCTAGGTGACAAGTTTCGTGAGAATTCATGAATGTTTTGAAGTCGTCCGCCATATTGATTCAGCCATTTTAAATTTTGCAAATTTAGAGTATAGAGTACCAAGTTTCATTTCAATTTATTCAATACACCGAACAAAATTATAATTTGAAAAAAACCTTAAATTTAAATATGTTGCAACAAGAATTATTTATAATTTAATAATTATTAAAAAAATTTTTAATAATTTAAAAAAAAATTTAATCTTACCCAACTTGAATGTTCTGGACATGTTTGAATGAAAAAAGTGCATTACACTCGAGTCTCTCAAATGTCAACTTCCCAAATCTCAAGTTCTCCCAAATGTCAAGTCAAGTTTCTCTCAAATGTCAAGTCCGTATTTCTCAAATCCCACTTGATAACTACTGCGCACGCTTTGCGTTCGGTATCTGATTGGTTGCTATTCGCGTGCAATTTAAAATGCTAAAAAATATTATATTATACGCAATACGCATGCGCAATTGATGTGACTATAGAGGATAAAGAATTTCTTGACATTTGGGAGACTCGAGTGTACCATTTTTCTCTCAGTGTGCGACGTAGGCACATGGCACATCTGGCGAAGAAAATCAAGACTACAATACAAGATCAAGACAATATCTTGATTTGCAATACTTTCCAAGAAATACGTTTTCAAGTCATTTCAATACAAGATTTGGTCAAGAAATATCAAGATCTTGTCTTGATTTTTCTTAAGTCTTGGTAAGAATCTTGAACGGCATCACTACATTGAATGTGGTACATGGTGAAAAATTTGTTAGTATAAGAATAGTGCAAAAGTGATTTTGAAGATTCAAAAAAGATGCAAACAGTGTGAAGGATTTGCCTGGTTCTAAAATCTGCCACTTGAATTCGATAATGAATAGCTAATGAATTTGGTTGAAGCAGAATTACACCAATTCCTAAAAGTCACACGAAATGTGATTATTACAGTTCCTTTAAATCCATAAAAATTGCTACTAATGCCATATAAAATTTAAAAAAAATTCATATTACATCACCACTCAATAAACCTTGCATTATCAGGTGACAGAAAAGTTCTGCTAGTTTATCACGAAAGTGATGACATGACATTTGAACCATTCCACCCATAAAGTAAGGGTGTAAGCAACCTCCATGTAATTCAGCACTGAATATGTCTTCTTTAATGGTTCATTGGTAAAGTTGTCGAAAGCTCATTAAATTCCACGAGGCTCTACGATCGTGAAATCAATGACATCGTAAAACCCGACTCCATTCATTGATTAACGGGAGAAGCGATCAGTGTGTAAAATTAATTTTCTCTACAACTCATCGGGTGCTGACCTGTAGACAAAAAACGTTCTGTAAAAGGAACATTATGATCAGTAGATTTTTCATACCTATAACTGAAGTGAAAGACAATTTTGTTGCGTGACAAAGGAAAATATCAGGAAACTGTCCTTCAACTCGAAGTTAAATTGGAATCCACTCTGAGTAGCTACAGAGTTTGAATTTTCGGAATGATCGGAAAAATTTTGCATTGGTTTTAAATAAATTCCAATATCCATAATTTTCGCCTGGGTAATCGATATATTTAAGTGCAAACAACTACAACACTCTAACGCCTTGTTATTAGTGAGTCTGCAAGTTAAGAACTTCATAAGCATAACTTAAAGGGATGGGGGCATGTAGGCAGTTAGTGGCGAGTGGACAAATTACCCGTACAAGTCAAGACAGCCAGAGCGAAGGTAAGAAAGCTGAAATAAAAAAGCCACAAGGTAGTAATTTTCTTTAATTGCGACCATTGCTAAGCACATGCTAATTTCAAAAGCAATATCTTTGCCAAGAATCCATGCCGTAGTTACATATCTGCGGGGCGTTGGTAATAAATATTTACGAGATTGATTGTTACAAGAACAAAGGGATTGGTTTGTCGGTACTAATGAGCTGGGCTTGTATTTATAACAGGCAAAAACCGCCCTTGAGTCGAGAATCGACGAGATGTATGAAAATCGAAGAGTAGATTTTAATGGCCTTATTGGAACAATCCTCTTATTACGCTCATTGTCATTGAGAATGTACGAGTGGTCTCAGTCTGGGTTAGAAGTTTGATAATAAAAGAAATTTCAAATAATTTTCTGATTCTAATTGGAATATCTTATTGGTTCGAGAAGAGACAAATTGAGTACTTGAGTTATTTCCCAATTATTATATGCAATCGGACATTCTAGGTCCAATACAAACTGTCTGTATTGGAAATTGTATTTCATAAAATTATTTCAAAGAATATTCTAAGAACTTTTTCGCTTATGTTATTAATACTAGAATTTTGAACGAGAGCAGAGTCTTAGAAATAAATTTTAAGTGATTTAAGCCAATTTGAAATAACAGTCGGAAGATTATAGCCATTGTGTCATTTTTTGCGTATTGCGTTTCCAGCAATAACAGCATTCCATACTAAATACATATTTCAGTGTCTAATCGAACACTGAGAAAACTGTTTGGTTCTGACAACAAAAATTTTGCTGCTACAGAAGCAACAAAAATTGTTTGGTTGCGCCAACCAAATCTTTGTTCTTTCACAAAACCTTTCGTAGAACCAAGAAAATTCATTTAAACCAACAAAATCTCAGTTTTGGTTGAATTAACAAAACTTTGGTTGGTTCAACAACAATTAGGTTGGCACAACCAAAAATTTTTGTTGTTTCTATTGAAACAAAAAGTTTTGTTATTCGAAACAAACTTAGAGGTTATCCAGCGTCATTTCGAAGACAATCCAAACGATTGTGTCCGGCTGGTATCTCAGGTTCTTAACGTATACCTAAATTGTCTTTGTGGAAGGTTCTGAAGGTCATTTTGAATTATCATCTTAAAAAAAGAAAGTCGAAAATTTAAATCTTATTAATTATTATTTTATATTTTTTTAGCATTTCAAACTGCGCGCGAATAGCAACCAATCAGATGTCGAGTGCGACGCAAGCGCAGTAGTGTACGGGGCTCCTGTTGGGGCCACTGTTTTTGGAGATACATTAAAGATAAATATTACGCAGATAATCCACGAAGTTTATCTTGATTAGTTTAAAAATAAAAAAATTATTCATTTTGAAAATATATTTATGGACACCCTGTAACATAGTTAGCATAAATTTTAATCTGAAATCACCAGCTTAACCTTTTTCATGGCTTCAAATGTCATCCATCAGTAGTCTAAAAAATTATTAACATAAAACAAAAGAATGGAAAAACTAATGGAAACGCAAGAACTTCAACGTGAATGGGTGAAGAGAATACATTATAAAGCAAACGTACGTACATTATTATAGTTAATTATTCCCTTATAAAGAATCATTCGTTTGAAATTTTAATACGTACTTAAAATTCGTAATGAACTGACATTTAAGAACTGTAACTGCAACTTTAACTGAAGCAATTAGATTTTACAGTGAACAATTAGTAACAATTTCCGGATTTCAAGTTTCCTCTTGGGAAAATTAAGAACGCGGTACATTAAATCAAAATAAAATTAGTGCACTTATTTTACGGTGCTGTTACTATCGCCTATGCTTGCATTACCTTCTTATTTGCACAAGTACATGCGCGTATATTTCGTTGACAGCGGGAATAAGTCGTAAATTTAAAGAACATGCCGATACCGCCTCGTACTCCTGACTCGGAAAATTTGCATCGAGCTGCCAATACTTATTCACTCGGAAAATGGCTCATTCGGCGAAAAACTGCGAAAGGAGGAGTTAAAGTGCGATCGCAGTTAAAGGTTAAGAATAATAAGTCCAAGTCATCAATAAAAAACCAAAAAATTTAAACGTTACTCATTTTCTCACATTTTTACTTTTCAATATTGCCAAAGGTATGACTAAAAGATTATTAAAATTATTCTTTATATAACCATTTTCAGTTATTAAAACTGTATATTACTTTGTAAGAGTATTAGCATATTATCTAAACCGGAAAAGATTGAATTCGATGATTTGACCTTCAGAAGAAAGCGAACCGAGTCAAATCGAGTCTCAGTTCCATTCATGCCAGAACTGTTGAAAAACGTTCGACTCCATTGTGAATAAAGGCGCAATGTAACGTGGGTGGGAAGCAATAAATATCCCGCACGCATGCGCTTAGCAGCTTCGCACCTGTATGCGTGAAGCTGTTCACGCACTGTAGCGTGAACGCAAGCGCGAATCGTATCGCGCGTGGGTCCGCTGTCAATAGACCCGACACGACGTCTATACTTTTTTTATATTATTTTTTTATTTTATTTATATATCCATGCTCCCTTCGATTTCTAACAAACTATAAGGCATGGCAACCGAACCAACGACAACGTGTGGGACTTGCACAAATCCGAAATCAATTACTATACGAGACGTTTTGCGTGGGTACAAATGAGTCAATAATAGATCCAGATTTCAAAAGATATATGGATTTTTTTTTAATAGAGACGTGCTTAGAGAAATGAAGGAAAATGAGTAGGCAAAACATCTTAATAACTACAACCTCTCTTAAAATTTTTATTGGTGTATTTTAAGGATTCATGTTTTAGTAATGTGTTTTTAATGTTAAAGAGCATCTCTCTTCTCCAAAAACAAAAGCGGCAGCAGCCACCATCATATTCGTTATCAGTACGTCAAAAAATACGTAAGTATATATAGTTTCAAAAAAATCGGAGGTAAGCGGTTTTCGGAACTTTATTCGAACTCTATACATAAAGAAACAGTCTGAACAAAGATGTTTAAAAGATATTGTTGTTCTATACGAAAATTATGAAACTTAATATACTTTAACCGTAAGTATATCTCTAACTTTAATATGTATATTATTTATGTTACATACATGTATTTTTATTAATGAGGCGACTTAAAATATATAAAAAAGTACAGCAGCTAACCCAAAACTGCGTTGCGGTTGCATGAAAGGCAAGCGACAGCAGTTACCATCATATTCGTTATCAGCACGCCAAAAGATACGTAAGTATAGAGTTTCAAAAAAATCGGAGGTAAGCGGTTTTCGGAACTTTATTTGAACTATATGCATAAAGAAATAGTCTGAACAAAACTATTTAAAAGATATTGCTGTTCTATATGAGAATATACTTTAACCATAAGTATATCTCTAAATTCAATATGTATGTTATTCATATTATATACAAGTATTTTTATTAACGAGGCGACTTAAAATCCGCTAAATAATGTTTTATACTATATGTATACAAGAAAAAATTTATAAAAAGTAAAAATAGAAGAAAATAAACTTGCTAGAAAATAAATTTCTGCTTGTACATCAAAATATATTTGGTATATCTGTATATAATATCAGAGATAAAATTCAATTTTTTATATTCTTCTTTCATACAAAAGCCGAGAAACGTGTGCCGCACGTTTTATCCGGTTTACGAAGAAGCTGGCTACCGCAGACAAATTCGGCGGCACAATTGCGTGGGATGCTGTAATCATCTTGGAAGTTCATGGTCAGTGTTCGTCTTTTTCAAATAATCCCATTGTCCATGTGAGTGTTCGAGGCGTTCCACTTATGGTCTTTGGTTTTCGATCGAGCGATGAAAAATCGTCGCGGATGTGAGAAACCATAAGATAGACGCGCGAAACCCACGCGAATTGTCCAGTCTTCGCGTGCAGAGTTCGTTTCACTCTTTTCTTCTTTTTTACTTCTTCTCGCCGGTACTTTGGAATCAAGATCAGAGCTGCCAAGACTGAAGGATTTTATAGAGATTTTACGAGATTTCAAAGATATCAAGGAATCCAAGGTTTTAGATTTCAATGATGAATATTAGAAATATGAATTAATGAATATTATTTTCGAATGCGATCTTCATGAAGAAACTAACTTGAGTGTAGACTTTAGATGCAAACTTTTAAGATAAAATGCCTCCTTCATTAAAATTCAGCGAGATGCAAATCTCTTTAAACGATTCATTGGCCTTGAATTTTTGTAAAAAGTTGGAGAGGTGAGAGGAAGGCGCGAGGGTGACGGCGCCAAGGTACATGAAAAAGAGAGTGCTATCTCTCACAGGAATCAAACTGCATTTGTGACCCCTTGCGTGGGCCCCTTTGGTTATTAGCGACCCACGCAACCCGCGTCTTCGTTCGTGTCCGCCTTTGCGCGGCAACGAATCAGTCACACGATTCGAGATTCCCACCCCCGCCACCTATAAAGAAATATATAATGGCGGCTATACAAAGGTATCTCGGCGAACTGCGTCTCGCGTGAATCGTGAGTCGGCCTAAATCACCTACAGGGGGGGCATCGTAAATTACGACCTACTGGGTGGACGACGGACCTAAGTGCCGACGTGACCGGGCCTGCAGACCAAAAAGCAACGATCTCTCGCACACTCTTCTTTCTTTCACATTATGTAACATGAGGCGCACTCTTTCCATGAAGCAGTCTACTCTCTCAATCTGAATTTGTAAGAATTGATTGAATTAGTTGCCTTATATTTGACTATATGGATCACTTTTATTAAAGGATTATTTTTATTAACTGGAGGCCCTTCAGCTCCCCCTATCATGAATATAATCCCGTCTCTCATTACGGAGACCGGAACTGAGGCCTTGAAGATATTATTGAGAAAAGGTGTGCATTGATTGGCTGGAAGCCAGATGGTCTTTCAATTCGCGATCGTTGATAGGATATTGGCAATAAGTGGGTTGTACTTGCAAGACAACGTGTAGGCTTTAAAGTTGAGTAATTAAGATCGATGACGTGTGTTCGGAGAGTATAAAAAATATATGTTCCAAAATGGCATTTGTTTAATTTTTATAGAGAAGCAAACCTGCAAAACAGTGAACTGATCACCTTCATTATATTTTTATAAATGAAGAGAGGCGGTTTCCTTAATTCACTTATAAGATAAGGTGCAACGCTTGATGAAATCTCAATGACTGAATGATCTCAAAAAATTTGATTTTGCTGATAAAAAATGAGATGAAAAGATTAGGAAAGAATTTGTTACCTCTTGGCCGAGTTGTCCTTAGTTCGGCAACTGTGGTGACGATAACGATGGCCTCAAGAAAGACTAGGTACTGCATGTTCGATACTTAATCCGCTCTAATGCCGCACAATTTCTTCGGCGAAAGCCAGGAGCATCGACGAGACGTCCTTAGCCGGTGATCTGTATTACCTGTGACACATTGAGAACTCTTAATGATATGCGAAAACTGGTTCGCTGCAGTTAGGCTTATTTTAAGATACCTATGACGTAGATCTGTTAGCAAATTTTTTTAAAAATAAAATACGTCATTCGTTGAGAAATGGATGTAAAAATTAATCTTGTATGATACTAAACATGTATTTTCGGCCCTGGGATTTATTTTTCCTTTCGGATCATAATAATGTCCATATGATTCGAGCATCCGATTACAACTTGAAATTCTCTCTTCGTATTTTATTTATTAATCCGGTATTCAGATTTTGCGAATAGCTGGCTCTTAATTTTAAAATGTTAAAAAACTTCCCACAAATAGCTAACATCGTCATATTGTTTATACATAGCATATCACGCTCCGTCGAGTTTAAAACAAGCCAACGAGAAAATTGTAAAATGATTTTGCATATTTGTTTTCTCCCGTGTACCAGTGCTCGTTACGGTTCGCCAAGTAGCGCGCACGTAGTTACGGTAATAGGAATTCGTTCAACCATGCAGCTTGATGATCGAAGCTGACAACCGCTCTGCATTTTTCTCACGATCCGTCCGATCTATCAGGGAAATATTACACTTGCCGCCTTCGATACGAGTTATTTTGATTTATACCGAAGTTGTCCATTTCTAAATCGAACTGACTGAGAAGGATTAAAAGGCAGAAGGAAGTCAGATTTATTTTATGGTCATGTCCAGCATGTTTCTTTCGTTCTTAATCACGTAAAGCTGCGTCGGACATAAATGATCGATTTCGTCGCGACAAGTTAAGACATGCTCTTGCTTTAGACATAAACAGGTGATGTGTATTTTTTCAGTTTAATAATCAAGAAGTGGTTTGGGTTATTTTTTATTTAATATGTGCACCTTCAGCATCTTGTAAAAATCATTTCAGGTCTTTTCCAGAATTTTTCAAGAGACTTCAATGATTTTGTTTGATTTTAGGGATTTTAAGGATTTTCGCCTATTCCTGTCTATGTGGATATTTGTCAATCACAATTTCGCTCCTACCTCTTTCAATCCCCAATAATTTATTCTTTCCTATATCTCATCTATTCTTGTCTATCCCTCTATATCTCCTTATAAATTTCCATTCATTCTCATCTCTTTCAATCTTCGCTTCTATATCCCTTTCTATCTCTCGTCTATACTTGTCTATATGTTTCTATCTCTTTTTTAAACTCAATTCTTTCCTCTCTTTTAATCCCTACTTCTCTATTTCTTCCTATTTCTTGACTATTCTCGTTTACACCTTTCTATATTCTTGCCAATCTCAATTCCCTCCTATCTTTTACCAATCCCCACTCATATATACCTTTCTATCTCTAACCTAGTCCGTTCTATCGCTTCCTATTTCCTTTTCCAAGTGAATCCTCTCTTATCTCTTTCAATCCCTACATCTATATTCATTTCTATTTCTCGCCTATTCTTGTCTATGCCTTTCTATCTCCTTGTAAATCTCAATTTGCTCCATCGCTTTCAATCCCCACTTCTTTATTACTACCTATCTCTCTCCTATCCTCGTCTATACCTTTCTATCTTCTTGTCAATCAAAATTCGCTCTTTTCCCCTTCAATCTCCACATGTATATTCCTTTCTATTTCTCGCCTATTCTTGTCTATCCCTTTCTACCTCCATTTCAATTCACATCCACGCCTATTCAATTTTATCTATTTTTGCTCCTATCTCTTTTAATCCTCACTTCACTATCTCTCTGAGATAGAAATAAGGAAAGTAAGAGAGATAGGTTAGTGATTATAACGACTATAAAATAGATTAACAAAGAGATTAAAAAATATAGTTGGATAAATAAGAGATGGATTGGGATAGAAAGTGATAAAAATTTCTATTGAGGGAGGTATAATTAGGGATAGAAAGAAATAACATTTTTTTACTTGGAAATAGACTGAGGGATTGTTTATCCACTTCAATGTCTCGCCCATATCCGTCTATCACTTTCTATCTCAATATCAATCATCATCAAAGCCTATCTCTTTAAATCTCCTATTTCCTATTCCTTTCTATCTATTATAATACCTATCCACATCCACGCCTCTCTCATTCAATCCCCACTTCTCTATCTCCTTCAATTTATTATCTATCACCATTAATATCTTTCTATCTCATTTTCAATCAATGTCAGCTCTATCTCTTTCAATTCTCATTTCTTTATCTCTTTCCATTTCTTGTCTATATCTGTCTACCTCTTTCTATCTCCTGGTCAATCACAGTTTACTTCTATCTCATTTAATCCCCACTTTTGTATTCCTTCCCATCTCTCGCCTATTCTTGTCTATCTCTTAGTATTTCATTATGGATCTCAATTCCTTCCTATCTCTTTCAATCCCGACCAACTTTTTCCTTTCTATGTTTTGCCTATTCTCGCCCACACCTCTTTATCATTTATCATTTATATATTATCAAAATTCTTTCTATCTCGATATTAATCCACATCCGAGCCTATCCCTTTAAATCACCCCTTTCTATTCCTTCCTATCCTATCTTTTCTTTCCACATCCCCGCCTATCTTATTCAATCCTGACTTCTCTATTTCTTTCAATTTATTGTCTATCACCATTAATCTCTTTCTATCTTATTTGCAATCAATGTCTGCTCTATCTCTTTAAATTCTCATGTCTCTATCTCTTTCTATTTCTCGTCTACATATAATATCTGTCTACCTCTTTCCATCTCCTCAAAAATCACAGCTTACTTCTATCTCTTTTAATCCCCACTTCTGTATTCCTTCCCATCTCTCGCCTATTCTTGTCTATCTATTTCTATTTCATCATGGATCTCAATTCCTTCCTATCTCTTTCAAACCCAAATTCGGGCAACAGAGATAGATTTAGGGGTGGAAAGCAATTAAAATTTTTTCTGCGTAAAGATTGATTAAGAGATAGAGGGATAGACTGAGGGATAGGAAGAGATAGATATTACCCGATACGGGGATACAATGGTGGATAGAAAGAGATAGCGTTTTGAGGATGCAAAATGGATACTTGGAAGAGATAAAAAAGTTCTATCTTTCGGAAATTACAACACTACCATTTTCCACTAAAAAATTAATTTATTAGTTGATTTACATACATATTGCAGGTAAATAAAATTGAACTAAATTTTAGAAGTTCATTACGTTGTAAATTTAATAAAAAGGTATTATGGTCAATTACAATTTTGTTATTATGTCATAAATGATAATGAATGTTCATTGTTGAATGGACCATAATGAGAATCATCGATTCTGTTAAACGAGCATTAAACCAGTTTTTGGTATACACTTAATAACTTCCAGATTATTCGAAATTATTCCGAAGTAAATGTGCAGAGCCGGCGCGTTGTCTGGAAAATATTTATGAATGATTTATGTCTTGTTCCTCAGTATGCAGGCGAGGCGCCGGCTACACTGCTTTCTCATATGCCGCTCATTGTTCTTCCCTAGATGGATCGAACCGGAAAGGTTATTTACGTTTTGAAATTAATCGTAGCCGGCATCGATGCCCAGAATTGCATCCATAGAACCATACCGGAATTTCGGTCGAATCTATTTTATTCGAGAAAAATTGCCTCCGTTCTATTTTCATTTATTTTGCAAAAGTTGAAAGACGTCCAAATTTATAAGGATATTTCTTCTCTCCCACGATTTATTTGATAAAAAGAGGAAAATGAATTTTACAATGTGTAAATATTAGGAAAAGTGGGTGACCTAATATCTGTGAGCCAAAAAAATTTCCATTTTGTAATTTTCGACGGGCGAATTCACCAAATTTTTCTCTACAAGATAAAATATACGTATCTTTTTATTTAAACAAAAAATCATTTTTAGTACTGCATTTAACTAATTTGTTGTCTTATTGAATTTAAACCGTTAAATGTGTGTTATTTATTTTTTCGATTTTGGGTCAGAAATTATAACTATTTATTTATGTTTTTATTACACTTGTATTCTCAACAGTCAAGATGAATTTCATTCAATTTTTAAGCCTCAAAAAATGTATACAAAAATTTAAGGTTTTTCAAATTTCAACAAGAAAATGTAATAAGTATATAATTTACATATAAAAATAACAATAAGAAAAGTTGAGCAAAATGAGAACTATAATTTCTTGAACTCCCCTGAACTTTCTTTTTAAATCTCTTCAAATTCTTTAAAATCACTTAAAACTTTCGAAATTTCTTGAAAACGCTATTTTATTTTAATCTTTTTAAATAACTTTTAAATATCACGCTTGAAATTCATTTCAATAACTAAAAATGCCTTGAAATCTTCTAGGATCTTTTAAAAATCCTAAAACCTTTTTGAATTCTTGAAAAATTCCTCTAAGTCTTTTGAAATCTGGACAAATCTTTACTAATTTTTTAACATCACTTGAAATCTTTTCGAAATTTTTAAAAAATTCTTCAAAATCCTTTAAATCGTTTTGAAAATCCTTTAAATTGCTTAAATTCCCTTGAAATTCCTTAAAATCACGTCAAATCTCTTAAAATCCTATTAAGTTTTGAAAACAATCGGATTGTGTGTGGAGGTTGATCAATACTTGAGTTTTTTCTGTAAAGATTGTGAAGAATGGTGGTATTGTAATAAATTATTGTATAGCTGACAGGCAGGTTATAGAGCAAATGCTGCTGTCAAATTACAATGAACCACAGACAAATTACAACAAAGCATATTACTTGATTTCTTGCTCGCGGCACTGCTGCGAACTTAATTGTATATACTGAGCGCATTAATCAATCGAAATCTCCAATCTCTACAACTCCACATTCACCTTCTATTTCTTAAAAGATTTTTAAGGGTCTGTGGTAATTACCATAAGAGCAAATTTAGTTTCACCAACCTTACGTTCTCAATAATTAATATTTCTCCCTAATTCTAGCCCGTTTACTTCCGTTTTGTACAGACAGAGATAAATGGGCGAATTTTAGTGAAAAATATTTAAATATCGAGAAAACCAATTAGATTTATAATTTATATTCACCGCCTATTCTTTAGAATCGAGATCAGAGCTGCCAACTGATTTTAAGGAATTTTAAAAGAAATCAGAGGAGTCTCGAGATTTTCCACTAATTTAAAATATATTTTAGTATTTTCAATGATAATAAAAAATTTCAAATGTTTTTAAAAGATTTCCACAGAATTTAAGAATTTTCATAAGATTTCACAAGATTTCAAAAATATCAAGACATCTTACAGAATTTAAAGGGATTTTAATTGATTTTATGGAATTAACAGCGATTTCGTTTTAATTAATATTAAATTTGTTAATGATTTTAATTTTATTAATAATATTTTTTAATATTCTAGTTAATAATAATGAATTTTAAAAAAATTTCAAAAGAATTCAGAAGAGTTTTACGACTTTTAAGTAATTCAATTTTGGTGAAGGGATTTTATTTTATTAATTTTTTTTCAAGGGATTTTAAATGATATTAAAGAATTTTAATAGATTTTAAAAGAACTCCAAAAAGTTTAAGGATTTTCAAGAGTTTTCTGAAGATTTTAAAGATATTTCAACGATATCAAGATTTTATAAAAGATTTCAAGAGATTTGAAGGGAATTTAAAGGGCTTTCAAGAGATATGAAGTGATTTTAAAGAATTTAAAGTGATTTCATGAGATTTCATGTAAATGTATGGAATTTTTCAGAAATTAAAAAAAAATTTTTTAATATTTTCGAAATTTTTAAGAAGTTTCAAAAATATCAATACATCTTAGAGGATTTAAAGAGATTTTAAGTAATTTTATGGAATTTACAGCGATTTCAATATATTTCAAGAGATTTTAAATAATAATAAAGAAATTTAAAAAGATTTTCGAAAGATTTTATAGAATTTCAAAAGAATTCAGAACAGTTTTAAGATATTCGAGCAATTCATTTTTAATAAGTATTTCAAGGGATTTTTGATTTTACCAATTAAAGGAAGATTTTAAAGAGGATTTAATAATTTAAAGATTAGAAGATTTCATGATTTGATGATTTAAAGATTTCATAAAGGATTTCGAGAGTTTTAAGTTATTTTAAGGAATTTTTAAGGAATTTTAAAGAATTTCAAAATAGTTTGAAGATTTTAAAGTAATTTAAAACGTAGTTCAAAAAGACTCTTTATTGGAAAATGGATTTTGTGACCACTACAAAGCTTCCTCCATGATGAAGCAAAAGAATTTTAAGATTTTCAATTAATATAAAAACATAAAAAATGTTTTTCACTTCTTCAAAGTCTGTTAAATCTCTTGAAATTTACTGATTTCTATAAATCTATTCACTATTTCTACACTTCTTTTGAGATATCTTGAAATCTTTCTGAATTCCTTTTAAATATATTGAGTTATCTTAAATCCCTTTAATTAAATCTTCTGCAATCTGCCAAACTACTTAAAAAAATATTTTGAAATTTTTTTTTAGATTGTTTCAAATCTTTTTGAGTTAATTTTAAAACCTTAAAATTATACACTTCAAGACCTCCAGTTTATAAAATTCTACACTGAAAAAACGGTTTGGTTCGGACAACAAAATAATTTTGTTGGTATTTGTGCAACAAAATTTTTTGTTGGTTGAACCAAATTATTGTTGGGTCAAGAAAACGTTTTATTAAACCAACAAAAATTTATTTCAGCCAACAAAACATATTTCGTTACACAAAATATCTTTTTACACTATATTGTAAAAAAATTAAATAAAAAAAAAAAAACGAAAAGGTAACATGTTCAATTTTCAAAAAAATAACGTTAACGTTAACGCATTACTACGTGTAAAACATTGATTAAGCGATTCACCACTGAATTTGAGAACGCAGTTTTGCCATGTGGAGGTCGTTGCTGTATATCAATAAACGCAATAAATCGAATCTGCAACGCAACAAACAACACTTTACATGATTATTCCTTCATTCGGTACTTAATTCACCGATTTATGAATGAAATCGCCTTCCATGAATGAAACGCATTAAAATGAATCAGAGCCTTCATTCGAACAAATATACGAGACACATGATGGAATAATAAAATAATAATGACCACCTACCTATTCATTCCAGAATAGGCGATCAATTTTTTCTCATTCGGAGGAACATACGAATTAAGGATGTTTGATGCAATACAAAAAAACTTAATACAAAAACTTAATACAAAAAACTTAATGCAAAAACTTAATACAAAAACTTAATAAAAAAAACTTAGTAAAAAAAAATTAATAAAAAAAAACTTAATGCAAAAACATAATACAAGAACTTAATAACACATCAGCACTTAACAAACACATTTAATCTAAGATTAATTCAAGAAGAGAGTAAAAGTGTTCGATTAAATTGTAAAGATCGATTAAAAATCGTTCGGATCGATAGAGTCCGACCGGCGCGAAGAGTTCAGTGGTGGGCCGCGCGATCGCCGTCACAACACTGGTGGCGCTTTCGTGCTCTTCTCTTCTCTTCTGGAGTGGGACTCTGATGCCGAGAAAAATGTCCAAGTGGATCGGATTTCTCTTTCCAACTCCACAGGATGGAAAGAGAGGTCCGATTGACTTTGAAACTTTTCACGGCATCGGTGTCCCACTCCTGGTACCGCAGGACTGTTCTTTTCCTCTCTCTCTCTCACACTCTCTTTTTCCCTCACGCTCTGCATCTGGGTCCAGCTTCTATTTGCTGTTTCCTCCTTTCCTGCGGTACCAATGATCCCTTCCTCGACTTATATTCGCGACTACTGTTAGTAACCTATTGATCCAGGTGACAGAATTTTTTGCTTCGATATTATGCATTACAAAGTGCATGGCTTCAAACGGTCGTAGTGTGCCAGGTGGAAGAAAATTCCTCATTCAGGAAATTAATGAAATTAGAATTACTTTTTCTTCCTGAAGTCAAAGGAATTAAATGGAATTTATATATAAAAAAAAAATAATAATAATAAGTATGATATTTTCAGTGTCAACCTCCCCTGCTAAAAGTAAAGAGATAGAACTTTTTTATCTCTTCCAACTCCAAGTAGCCGATATGCATCCCCAAAACACTCTCTTTCTACTCTGAGAAAAAAGATTTAATCATCGCAACGAAAACGTTTTGTTGTACACTCAACTTCCTCAAATTTCACGAAATCCAAAACAGAGGCCCCCTCAAATTTTACCAAATTCCTTCCCTGTATAGTCACATAAATTACGCATGCGTCATATCAATTGCGTATGCGTACTGCGTATAAAATATTTCTTAGTACTTTAAACTGCCCGCCAATAGCAACGAATCAGATGCCAAGTGCCATGGCATGCGCAGTGATATCATGATCCAACAAAAATGTTTGTCCAACACCGGCGAGTGAAATGCGACTTCGGAGGCTCGTCTCGAGAGGGAGAAGTTGTCGATTTCTCAACTGATGACGTCACAGTGGTCGAAGTGAGTACTTTTCCCACTAGTGAGAAAAGTAAGTGAGAAAAGTGCGGTTAGCGTGGTTGAAGTGTTGAGGACAGTCGATGTAGTTAGGGTGACCAGATGGGTCGAGGGAAGAATCAGGACACTCAAAAGTACCCCCCCTTCTCGGGGGGAGGGGGTATCCTCCGAAGATTATGGATAATGAAACGCTCAAATATCGTCGTTTTTAAAACATTTATTATCGTATTATCTTTTTAAAGTATATAATACTGTACATTCTATCATATTTTGGTTTAAATTTAGTCGACGAGTCACACGATGTACTAAAGCACCAAGGTCCAAGCAAAATCCAAGCCATATCCCGCAGTTCCCGCACCAAAGATTCAAAGATGGGACTTTTGTCACTTTGTGCTTCGTCCCTTTGGCCTTTAATCCTTACGTCTTACCTCTCTTTGCCCTTCATTAGTAAACACTTTGCGGTCTTTGCGCAATCTGTACGAAATTACGACCACCACTTGGCACTTTTGGAAAACTGATCTATAGACCACAGTAAGCGAATTGTCGAGAAAAAAAAAATTGTCGAAGGCCAGCTTCCAGAAAATCAGGACAAAATAAAATTCAGTCACGACATTTTTTTCAGGCCCTCAAATCAGGTCATGTCCTGATTAATCAGGACGTCTGGTCACCCCAGATGCAGTAGATGTGGGAATATTGGTTAAATTATTGGTACGGCCCACAAGTCCGTAGGATTGGCGGAAAATAATCACTCGTCAGTTAACTCAAAACATTGAAGGAACTTTATTAATTAAATTAACACTTCATGTGCTATGTGCGACATGTGTACTTTGTCGAAGATGGCTACTCTCTCTGAGTATCGCTATGGATGAACATATATCTTCTCTTGCTAGAGAGGAAACTCGGTGGATGTTTCCGTTTTACACATAGAGTGGAAACTCGATGGTGACTTTAGTCGCAGCAAGGTTGGGAATAAATACAGGTTATCCCCACGTAGATCTTTAAAGTGGTGCCATCGGACGTTAACTAAAGGATACTACATACGTCGACGCGAAGACGCTATAGTATGCAGCAAACTTCACGATTATATATAACAGATTTGTTATACACGTACACTCGACTCTCCTAATATCAACCATCGCAATAGTAACAACCTCGCAATATCAACCGCATTCCTCTTGCAATAGTAACCTGCAGTTACCTCAAATCTCACTGGATACACTGCGCATGAGTAGCGCGCTTGGCATCTGATTGTAAAATATATATTTAAAAATTCGTTTAACTTAAGATTTGGTTTTTTTAAGTCGGGGAGCTTCGCCCCCTTCACCACCACCAGGGACTGCGCCACTGGACCCGCTACCTTCCACCAACTCTCGACGACCTCCTCAACTGCATTTCCATCGCGGGTTTATTGGACAAAGTTGTATGTGCAACGTGTCTAAGATGGCGATTCCACTTGTTGGAATCGCCAACTTCGTCCACCCGTTGCACAATATGGTATACTGCTATTATTGACGTACCCACCAACATAAAAATGCTTTTCGTCATTAAAAAAAATATACTTTCTGGGACCAGAATGCCCGCATCAAACATGTCAGTCATGTCTGCAGAATAATTTTCGACTTTCTTTTTTTAAAATGATAATTCAAAATGACCTTCAGAACCTTCCACAAGGACAATTTAGGCAAGTTGAGAACCTGAGATGCCCGTCGATTTTCATGTCGCTTATTATTCAGCAGAGTGCCATGTGTCATAAAGTTGTTAATTATGCTGAAAAATAATCCAATTTTTATGATAAGTGTCAAATTTGAGAGAATATATTGACTCCATATTTTGTATGGAATGCTCTTGTTGCTTCTCAATAAGATTTAAATTGGAAATGTTAGAAAAAAAATCATAGTCATTAAAAGAAACAAAGGCGAAACATTGACAAAACAAATTACCTTAATGTAATAAGTGCAATGTTTACAAATAGGACTGCAGACAGAAGTCAAACCTGTCTTGACACATTATGCTTGATTAGATTCAAACGAAGTTCCAGCCAATCGAATCAACTCAAATCAATATTACAGGCACTGATCCGATTAATGAAAAAATATCACAAGTCGTTGCGGTTATTGACCGTTCATCACTGGGAGTGAAATCATCCACATTTTTACAATAATATCTGTTTCGCGGGTGGTCTACATATAGTCTGAATGCCGCTTCTCGTTATACATAAACTGATTGCATCGATGCGTCCGCCATTGCAATAAATCGACGAGTCGATGTTGCAGGAATATAATTAAGATGGTTTTGGAATGTGTTTTTGCTCTTACGCCCCTCTATTATCATCCAAGATATTTAAAGCGATAAGAATACCTGCCAAAGTGTTTGTGTTGTAGAAAGCTATAATATAGAGGAAACCGGGG
>CAJFCO010000176.1:38819-51189 GCA_904066015.1 Synergus gifuensis | reverse complement strand
TTAAATCGACAAAAAATCTTTTTATTATAGTAGAAATGACTACTATTCTCCACATGTTTGGAGTCGCTAAATCCAAATCCGGTGTCCGATTAACCCCAGCACGTCTTAATGAAGGTCAAATCAACAAAAAAATCTTTTTAGAAGAAATAAATACTATTCCTCACGATTTTGGGGTTTCTGAATCCGAATCCGGTATCCGATTAATCTCACCACGTCTTAATCAAGGTCATTTAAAGGTCAAATCGACAAAAAAATCTTTATTATAGTAGAAAGGACTACTATTCCTCACGTTTTTGGGGTCGCTGAATCTGAATCTGGTGTCCGAATAACCCCATCACGTCTTAATGAAGGTCAATTGAAGGTTAAATAGACAAAAAAATCTTTTTAGCAGAAATTACTACTATTTCTCAAGTTTTTTAGGTCGCTGAATCCGAATTCGGTGTCCAATTAACCCAACCACGTCTTAATGAAGGTCAATTGAAGGTCAATGCAACAAAAAATGTTTTTATTATAGTAGAAATGACTACTTTCCAAATCCGGTATCGATTAACCTCACCACTGTCTTAATCAAGGTCACTTAAAGGTCAAAGCGACAAAAAAATTTTTTTATTATAGTAGAAATGACTACTATTGTTGATGTTTTTGAGGTCGCTGAATCCGAATCCGGTGTTCGATTAACCCCAACACGTCTTAATGAAGGTCCAATGAAGGTCAAATCGACGAAAGTTCGTTACAAAAGAAAAGAAGTGTGATACTTTTTTCTTTTAATTATCCTAAAACACTAGGCACATATTTCAAAATCGTTATCTCTAGTACAGGTATCTCATACTTGAAGATCATAGACCTATCTCACAATCAAAAAGTTCCTAGTTCTACGCGATCAAAATTTAAACAAGAATATTTTTATATATTTGCTTAATTCTTTTATTTTTCAGTTTTCTTTTGATTGTTTTTTTATGGTTTTTTGTATTGTCACTGCAAGGAAGGTGATTCAAGTGGCTAAAATTGACCCGGTATGTGGATGCTCAGCATGCCGAAAAACATAAGGAGATATGTATCAACCTTTTTGCAAGAAGCACTTTTTTTCTTTTGTGTGCTTGTGTAATAATATTAATTTTAAGCGTAGATACACATAAGTTAGTATGACAAACCTACGAAGATGTTATGGCAAAAGTCTGAATAATTTTTAACTTACGCTCATAATAGAAGTAAATGTTTTTTTGTCAGTTTAGTATTTTTACAAAAGTAACCTTTTTTTCGGCACACTTGGTTCCTTCCGCCGGAGGAGCACCTTTGGTCAAGCATTGGTCACCGTCTTTGCACCAGAGAGCTTCACAATCGCCCGCTTGATCACAAGGTTCCGTATTATTAAATTCCAATTTACATTGATAATCTGGTCCATACATCGCGCCTGGCAACATGTTGGGATATTTGAATTTGTCTGGAGGATTTTTCGGGTCATCAGTTAAACAATCTCCGAGACCAGTTCTGGAAATATTAATGTTTAACTAATTCTCGATTCTGAAAAGGTTTCTCAAAAAGGGAAAGGGTTTTCAAAGAAAGGGAAAAATTGACAATTACTCCATTAAAGTTGTTATGAATCTTCTGCTGCAAGGTGACCATCTCAGAGTGTAGATAAAAACAAAAGGTGACATGATGAAATAACTTTCATCTTTGTCCTGAGGCGGACAACCACTAATGTCTTCAGTATCATGTGAACACCCCAGTCTGAAAATAAACATGTTTTTATTACGAATATAAAATATTAAAACGTAACGAATATGAAAACATAATAAAACTTTAGCAACATATAAAACTCTTTAATAAATTTTATTATTACGTATGTCCAACTTCATGAGCTACTACAATTCCAAGAAGAAGACCATTGTCTTCATTAATGCAAGCTGCTTTCGGTCTATCACAAACGGCTGATACATAAGCTAAACCCATTAGGGAACAACCGCTGTCTTCGGCACAGATATCATATCTGAAAATGAATAATCCCTAAGAAGTGGATAATCTTACGTTTGATCTACAGCAACATGAAATCTATGAGATTTTGTAAATTAGTAATTATTACTAAAAGTATAATTTACTGATAATCTCTTATTTAAAAGTATAAAATACCTTGTGATTAAGACGCCCACGTCATGATGATTCGGATGAGTATGAGATTCTGGATTCATCTTCATAGCCCATTCGGCAAAAGTTTTCAAGGTTTTGTCCGAATCTGGACTAATAGACAAATCAATCTGCAGAACAATTTCGGTGAGTTTCTCCAGTGTGAGACAACTATTGTATGTTACATTAAAACAACATTTTAGGCCCTGATTTGCTCAATCTCTTACCTCCTCTTTCTCCTGTTCCAAGTAGATCATGCGAACTACTACAAAGTCAATTTGATTCCCCACCGAATTATCGTGATAAAAGTCAGAGACCATGTTTGATATCGTCAAAAGATATTGCTGGTAATCTGTACCATTGTGGTAATCCAAAAACTTCCGATCAGCTACTAGTCCTGCCTCGACGTATCGATGAATGCTATGAGTTGCTGAATGCGGTTTGTCACTGCGCTTATGTGCTGTATGATTTTCCAGGGATCGTTCCCTTTGTCTTCTTGCTAATTGTTCCGCCCAAGCTGATTCCCAGTTATCTTCCAAATTCAGGTACATTAAGTAAATATAAGATTAAAGTATAACTTCTCAAAATATTTATGTGGAGGGAAATATTTATAAATATATTTCAAATTCATGTCCATAAATATATTTCCAAAAATATTTAGCTACTATTTCCATAGATGGCGCTGGGATCACTAATACTGTAGGGATAGCTAATCACAGTGACTCACTCGGAGCTTCACCTACATTCACTCAACTGAAGTTGTTCCCCTGTGTGGCTGCACCATCGTGGAAAACTTGGAGGTTATCCACCATCATTTCGAAGATAACCTCAACGATTCTGCCCGGCGAGCGTCTGAAGTTCTTAACCACCAAGTAGTATAAGGAGACCCAAATCTAATACAATAAAAACTGCAGTTTTCCAAACTCCTTTCTCCCATAATTCACTTTAACGGATTCTACCCCTCCTTCTATCTCTAAGATAGAAAGGGATGAAGATTGTCCCTTTTTATCTCTCGCCTACTCCATTCTATCTCTTTCTATCCCCCTCTGAATTAAAATTTCTCCTATCTCTTTCAATCCCCACTTCTCTATTCCTTCCTGTTTCTCGTCTATTCTTGTCTATCCCTTTCTATCCCCGTCTCTTTATCAGCGTTATATACGTTAACGGTATAATTATAATAATGTGTATGTAAAAAATATTGTATTATAGTTATAAAATTATTATGCATGTTTAGAAAATGAATATTAAGAAGTTAATAAGGGAGAGATAGCTGTAGAGATAAAAAGTGATACAAATTTCTAGCGAGGGAGGTAGAATTCGGGATAGAAAGAGATAGACATTACCAGACACCGATTTCATTTTAAAACAATGTTCGAAAAAATTTTGAATATTTGTTCGCTTGACCTTCACTTCCCCGGAGCTTACGCCCCTGTCGCCCCGCCCTCGTTACGACACTGGGAATAGCAGATGGAGTTGGGCCTCCTTATGTTACGTCGTATTCTTAATATACTTAAATCGTCTTTATGGAAGGTTCTGAAGGTCATTTTGAATTATCATCTTTAAAAAGAAATTTTTAAATTATTCTGCAAAGACATGACTGACATATTTGATGCAGGTATTCTGGAATCAGAAAGAATTGTTTTTAATGACGAGGATAATGATGAGGATTTCTATTTTGATGGGTACACAATTATCGCTATTTCTGACCTTTATTGAAAGTCCTACAATAACTGGTGACAGATATACAAAGTTGAAGACTGAATCACAGGACTTCTGACGTCTTTGTTGCTCTTCAAAAATGATTTATTTTGGAAATATATTTATGGAATCATTTTATATTATATATCTAATCAGGCGTCTTCGGAATCATATTATATTTATTGACTGACTAACCATACACTTTCCACACTGAACACTTTGAATCACTGACCCCTTACCACCGGTTTTTTTTAGTAACCGTACACTCAAATAGGTTTGAAGAGTTCCGAAAGCGCCCGAAGAATTCCGGAGACACCCGAAGGGGTCCGAAATCACCCGACTAGGTATATTGCTGCATCACTCATTCGTGCATAAGGGGCGTGGTTTAAAAAGTGTGCGGTTAGTCAGTTTTTCGATTTCAGCAAGTGTGTGATGTGCGAATAATCAATTCTAATCAAACCATCTGTTCCACAGAATTTCTTGGACTCGTCTTCTTTCTCATGAGGAGCACTCCTTTGATAAGCAATGTGGGCATGTTGTCCATCTGCCTCTGGTTCTACTTCGTGTAAAGGTTCGATGAAGTAACGTCCATGATTGGTGTGCACATATCCAGCCTATAATATAATTTTCATCATTAGATAACGGATTTTACCACTAAGCTCATCACTAATTCTTATAACGTGACAAAGACGCTTTTTATGGAAAAAGAATATCTCTCGTGACATGACAACAAAAGAATGATGAATATGAAAAAAATAATAAAAAAAGAAACGAATACATGACAAGAAATGAATGCAGAAAAACAAACGAATAAAGAAAAGGTAAGGAAAGCCTTGAATAGAATTTTGTTACAGGTACGAATTCGGAATATGTATCGTCGTCATTCGCAGTTCAACTAGAATTAGAACGCATAACACCAACAATTTGAATGCGTTGGCACATTTTGAGTAACACATCCAAGGGCGTCTCATTCTAAAGCTTATCAAGGCTCTCGTTATGTTCTCTTGAGTGCATGTAAATTAATAAATTCATTTGCACATAGATAGACGCCATGCTCCGATGTCGCCAATTCAGCGGCGCGCTCGATCGTAAATTCAGCATTAAAACGCGACGGCAATCGGAAAGCAGAGACAGAACGCAAATCGAGAAACTTGGCTGCCTGGACGTCTAAGCTTAATTTATTCCGGCGTCAAGGTATAATAACTACTTGTCAATAACAGGAGTATTCCTGAACTCAGAGCTGGGCATTCTTGCATTGTAAATTGATGCGTAAGATATTTGTATTTGGGTGTACTTCCGAAAAGGTCAATCCTACGATTTTGTTTAAACTCCGTGAATTTATGCATTAAGACGCAATGATTACGAATATAATAGTGAACATTGGCGAATATTTAGTTTTCATGGTGAAATCTTGAGAAAACCATTAAAAAATTATCTTTTATGATTATCTTAAATAATATGCAAAACTTATTATAAAAAAAATGTTTCAAACAAAAGTGGTAGATTTTACCAATTTCACTTAACGTGATTTCCGTTTACCTATTTCTCCTTTACTATTTTCCTTTACCATGATTTTCGTTTATAATTTTCTTTCACCACTATTCCCCTTTATCATTTCCCTTTACCACGATACCCTTTTATCATTTCTTTTGACCATTTACCTTTACCATGATTACTCTTTACCATTTCCCTTAAAAACTTCTCTTTACCATATCCCCTCTACGATTTCCCTTTACCATGATTTTTATTTACCATTTCCCTTTTCCATTTCCCTTTACCATTTTCCTTTATAATTACATTTTACCATGAATTTCGATTACCATTTCCCTTCACCATTTCCTTTTACCATGATTTTCGATTACCATGATTTCCGTTTACCACTTTCATTTACCATTTTCCTTTACTATGATTTCCATTTACCACTTCCCTTTACCATTTCTATTTACCATGATTTCTATTAACCATTTCCTGTTACCGTTTCCCTTTACTATGATTCCTCTTTACCATTTCCCTTTGTCATTTCCCTTTACTATTTTCCTTTACTATGATTTTCGTTTATAATTTCCTTTCACCACGATTCTCCTTTATCATTTCCCTTTACCACGGTACCCCTTTATCATTTCCTTTGACCATTTTCCATTAAAAATTTCTCTTTGTCGTTTCCCTTTACGTTTATTATTTCCATGTACCATTTCCCTTTAACAATTCCCTTTAAAATTTCTCTTTACCATGATTTCCGTTTAATATTTTCCTTTTATCATTAACCCTTCACCATGATTTTCGTTTTCAATTTCAACTCAAAATTTCCTTTTACTATTTCCCTTCTCCATTTCCCTTTACCAATTTCCTTTTTCCATTTCCCTATACCATGATTTCCGTTTACCATTTTCTTTGCCATGATTTCAGTTTAATATTTCCCTTTACCATTTTTCTTTATCATTTTCCTTTACAATAATTCCTCTTTACCAATTCCCTTAACCATTTCCCTTTATAATTTCCCTTTACCATGATTCCTTTCTACCAATTCCCTTAACTATTTTCCTTTACCATTTCCCTTTACAATTTTCCTTTATCATTTCCTTTTACCATTTCCCTTAATCATGATTCCTCTTTACCAATTCCCTTAAACATTTTCCTTTACCATTTCCCTTTATCGTGTTTTCCCTTTACATGATTTCCGTTTTCCATTTCCCTTCACCATTTCCCTTTACCATGATTTCTGTTTACCATTTCCGTCTAGCATTTCTTTTCACCATTTCCCTTTAGCATTATTTCCATTTACCATTTCCGTCTAGTATTTCCTTTTAACATTTCCCTTTAGCATTGTTTTCATTTACCATTTCCCTTTTCCATTTCCCTTTTCCATTTCCCTTTATCATTTCCGTTTAACATTTTCTTTTAGCATTGTTTCCATTTACCATTTCCCTTTAGCATTGTTTCGATTTACAATTTTCCTTTGCCATGATTTCCGTTTATAATTTTCCTTTACTATTTCCCTTTACCGTTTCCCTATACCATTGCGTTTTCAATTTCCCTTTATCATTTTCCCTTTACTATTTTTCTTTTCCATGATTTCCATTTATCATTTCCATTTTCCATTTTTTTACCATGATTTCCGTTTACCATTTACCTTTACAATTATTTTCCTTTACAATGATTTTCTTTTAGAATGATTTCTCTTTAGAATGTGAAGAGTCATGGTTAATGGGTTTTTTAAAAATGAAAATCGATTTATCTATAATTTTCTCGGAAACTATCCCCGTAGAAAAAAATGCTTGAAAGAAAAAAATGTGTATTTCGATAAGATCTACATCTTTTGTTTGAAACATTTTTCTAAGCTTTGCATATTATTTCAGATAATCGTAAAAAACCATAATTTTTTTAATGGGTTTTTCTTGGTTTCACTATGAAAATCAAATTTTCGCCAATGTTTACTATCATATTCTTAATCAGCGCATCAAAATACATAGATATACGCAGTTTCAAGGAAATCGGAGAATTGACATTTTCGGATGTTTCCCCTTTCACTTTACAGGATTTAAAAGGATTTTAAGGAATATAAGATTTGAAATTCAAGAATTCAATGTTTAATGTTAAACTTTTAAAAATACATTAATAGAAATAAGAAATAAATTGATAGTACTAAATAAATGGTTAAATACTAACTACTCCATCACAGAGAGACAAAGCCGCTCTGGAGTCCTTGTGACCTCTGATAGTACCCCTATAGTGACACTGTTGATCCGGAACCCTCTCGAATCTAAGTCCTTTGTTCAAATCGGTGCTGATCCCCTCTCCACGAATCTCAATCACCATATCCGGAGAGATGAAGTCATGGTAGGGGGTGAGCTCGACATGGTGATCAATTCCGTTAAACGGAAGAATCAGATGCAATTTGTCCTCATTGCCATCATCAGTTGATCTCTTTCGTCTCTCGCTGACTTCTCGACGATCGTAGTACTCAGGCAGAGAATACGTGTGGAAGTTTCCGTCGTGGAACACGCGACGTGGTACTAGGAGATGCGGATCGGGTATATCCCTCGTGTATCTGCCTTGGGCATTTTTAGAACAAAAAGCGACATTTCAGATCAAGGTGATTTACGATAAATTGAAAATGCCAGCGAAACGAGCAGACTATTGTATCTAGATATTTTCACTTGATACCGTCTGCTGTAGTTAAAGGAGCTGCATCCAGTTTCTGAGACCTTAAAATTGGAATTTTTCATTTTACTTAACAAATATTATAATTGCATAATTTTTCCTCATGTACTGGAAAAGGAGTTGAGGAATTAGGTTAAAAAGCTAGGTTAAAAAATGAGGTTGGAAAATTGTTTTGAAGTAGAGGATTGGAAAAATTAGGTTGTAAATCTTGGTTAGAAAATGAGGTTGGAAATGTTGTTGAAAAGTGAAGGTGGAAATCTAGGTTTAAAAATGATGCTAGAAAAAAAGGTTGGAAAAATGAGGCCGGAAATCTAGGTTGGAAAACCGAGGCCGGAAATCTAGGCTGGAAAACTAGGTTTGAAAATGAGACTGGAAAATCGGGTTTGAAGTAGGAAATTAGATAATTAGGTTAGAAAAGGGGTTGAAAAACAAGGTGGAAAATAAAGCTGGAAAACGAAATTGGAAAAACAGTTTTAAGAATAGGAAATTAAAAAAGTAGGTTGAAAACTTGGAAGTGTTCTGAAGCAGAAGATTGGAAAAACTAGGTTATAAATCTTTGTTAACAATTAAGTTGAAATGTGGGGTTGAAACCTAGGTTGAAAAATAAGGATGTAAAAGTAGGTTGAAAAAATAAGGTTTGAAAATGAAGTTGGAAAATGTTTTTGAAAAGTGGGGTTGGAAATCTTTGTACAAATTGTATAATTGGATAATTTTTTCTTATGTACTGGACAATGGAGTTGGAAAAAAAGTTTTCAAATAGGAACTTAGAAGAGTAATTTGGAAAAGGAGTTGAGAAATTAGGTTAAAAAGTTAGGTTACAAAATGAGGTTGGAAAATTGTTTTGAAGTAGCGGATTAGAAAAAATAGTTTGTACATTTTGTTTAGAAAATGAGATTGGCAAACGTTGTTGAAAAGTGAGGTTGGAAATCTAGGTTTAAAAATGATACTAAAAAAATAGGTTGGAAAAATAAGGTCGGGAAAATGAAACTGAAATGAAGGTTCGAAATATAAGTTGAAAAATGATGCTGTAAAAGCAGGTTGGACAACTAAGTTTGAAAATGAAGCTGGAAAACTAGATTGGAAAAGGGTTTTGAAATAGCAAATTAGAAATGTAGGTTAGAAATCTGTCGAAAACAGTTTTCAAATAGAAAATTAAAAAAGTATGTTGAAAAGTTGGAAAAATGTACTGAAGTGAAAGATTGGAAATACTGGGTTATAAATCTTCGTCAAAAAATGAAATTGAAATGTGAGGTTGAAAATCTAGGTTTGAAATTGAGGTTTAGAGAAATAGGTTGGAAAAATGAGACCGGATATCTAGGTTGGAAAACTAGGTTTGAAAATGAGGCTGGAAAACTAGATTGGAAAAACAGTTTTAAAACTAGGAAATTAGAAAAGTAAGTGGAAAAGTTAGTTGGAAAAGTGTTCTGAAGTATAAGATAAGAAAAACTAGTTTATAAATATTTATTAAGAAATAAAGTTCAAATGTGAGGTTGGAAATAACCTAGGTTAAAAAATAAGGATGTAAAAGTAGGTTAAGAAACTAGGTTTGAAAAGGCAGTTGGAAAATGTTTTTGAAAAGCGAGGTTGCAAATCTAGGTTGGAAAACGATGCTAGATAAACAGGTTGGAAAAATGTGGCCAGAAAACTTGGTTGGAAAACTAGTTTTAAAAATGAGAACGGAATACGAGGTTGGAAAAGGGTTTTGAAATAGGAAATTAGGAAAGTAGGTTAGAAAAGGGGCTGAAACCAAGGTTGAACATGAGGCTGAAAAACGAGCTTGGAAGAACAGTTTTGAAACAGGAAATTAGAAAAGTAGGTTGAAAAGTTGGGAAAGTGTTCTGAAGTGGAAGACTGAAAAACTAGGTTATAAATCTTTATAAAAAAATTAAGTTGAAATGTGAGGTTGGAAATCTAGATTGAAAATGAAGTTGAAAATCTATCTTAAAAATGACTCTGGAAAAGTAGGTTGGAAAACTAAGGTTGAAAATGAGGCTTGAAAACGAGGTTGGGAAAATGGTTTTGAATTAGAAAATTAGAAAAGTAGGTTGAAAATAAGTCTAAAGACCGAGATTTGAAAAAGGGTTTTTAAGTCAGGGAAAAAGGTTGAAAATCTAGGTTGAAAAAGGGGATGAAAAACTTGGTTGAAAATTTATGTTTAAAAAGCTAGATTGGAAAACTAGGTTGAAAAACTATCTTGAAAAATTAGGTTGGAAAAGTGTCTTGGAAAAATTTTTTGGAAATAGAGTTAGAAAAATGATTTTAGAATAGGAAATAGAAAAGGGGAGTTGAAAATAGAAATAGAAAATATAAAATAAAAAATTAAAAAAAAATAAGAAAAAAATGAAAATGGAAATAGATGTGGAAAAGTTAAAGATGTTTCGGATTACGCTATTCTTAAGCTTTATATATGTCAGTTAAGAGGATCTATACTCAAAACTTTTCACATCTTCTTTCCAACGTCCAATGCTCTCTGAAAGTTCAAGTTTTGCAGAGAACGGACTTTACTATCGGGGACGTTAATGACTATTTCTCCTCCTCCGACGTAAAACCTGGAAAAGATCCGATACACAGAAATAGGGTGAAAGAAAAATGAGTTTCACGAAAATCGAAAGATTCTTTGTTTATATATATTAAGGCAATAAAGAAAAGTGTCATTCGAGTTATATAAAGAATAGTATTCGATTAGAGTTGAAAGAAAAAAATGGTTGCAATATTTTTCGAATTGACTACAAAAAATTAAAGATTAAAATAAACTAGAAGTGTGACAACTCCGACCAGAAAATTTCTGGTGAACTCTTTTTCTGGACCCGACAAGAGATTTCTAAGATTTTTAAAAGATATTATGCAATTTTAAAATATATAAAACAATTTTCGAGGAATTTTAAGGGATTTCAAAACATTTATAGGAATTTTAAAGAGTTTAATGAGGTTTCTAGCATTTTCAAGGGAAATTGTCGAATTTTCACTAATTGTTTAGGAATTTCAAAGATTGTTTTAAATTTGAAGGGATTTCAATGGATTTTTATGAGTTAAAAATATTTGATGGAATTTTAAGGTGATTTAAGGGTTTTTTATGATTTCGAAAAGATTTTACAGAATTTAAAGTTATTTAAAAATGTTATGGAATCATAATGAATTTCAAAAGATTTCCAATTTTATAGGATATTGTGGAATTCAAAATGATTTTTAAGGGTATGTGATACTTTTAAATTACCATAAAATTTTACAATTTTATGGTAATTTTTTGAATTTTTTGAATTTGTAAAATTCTTGCCATAACTTGAGAAATGATAATTAATTCGGAAAGAATTCAAGTTCAGTTTCATGTTCATAATGCCCGCCAGTTAACTCGAGTGGAAATTTGTCCCAGTTGTATTAAATGGCGTGTCAGCATTCAAGGAAAAACGAAAGGGAAGTGACGCGTGCAGGAAAGGGATGAATGAAAGACGCTGGGTGAGCATTCATTGCGAATATCGATGGAAATACAAGCCTCGGGGTTAGTAGTGGAAAACCGAAAATCAAGCAATGCGAGATTGATGGTACATGGAAACGCGAGCGAACTTACCTACCATGGTAAATACTCCCGGGGCCCTTGGTGTATTTGTCCAGGATCTCACCATAGGCGTCCAATCTATTCGTCAGAAAATACCAAAGTATGAAAAAAACGGCCAAAACATGCTTTTTCATAGCTAGAGCTTTGACCAAACATCCACGTGTCAAAAACTCAGAACAAAATAAATCTGGGGACTTGAAGTGTGACCCAGTTTGGAGATTTCGATATTTCAAATGAGAATCAATTTGAATGCCCTCTCTTTCTCGTTCTCTCGCTCCCGCTCTCTCTCTCTTCCGCTCTCTCCCTCCTCTCCTGCTCTCCCACCGCTCTCCTCTGCCCTCTCTCTTCAGAACTTCCCTCCCTCTTCTGCCCTGCCTATCTCTCCAGCTCTCCCTCTCTCTCCTCTGCTCACCATCTCACCATCTTCTTCTCCCCTCTCTCCTCTGCTCATCCCCTCTCTTCTTCTCTTTCTCCCGATCACTCCTGATCTTTTTCTTCTGTTCTCTCCTCTCTCTATATCCGACTCTTTCTCTCCTGCTCTTTCCACTCTATCTGCTCTCTCTCTTCTACCCCCTCTCTTCAGCCCCCTCTCTTCTGCTCACCCTCTTCTGTACTCTCCCTCACATTTTCCCCCTTCTCTTCTTCTCACCCCTTGTCACTATATTCTGTTCCCCCCCAACCCTGATCATTCTCCTGATCTTTCTTCTGCCCCCCCTCACTCTCTCCCGCCACCACTCCCCTCGCTTCCTCCCACCCCTTACCCTATCATCCTCCCTCCCTCACCCCTCCCACCATTCCATCCTCTCCTTCTCCCACCCTTCCCTTTCCCTCCCATCC
>CAJFCO010000176.1:23317-38719 GCA_904066015.1 Synergus gifuensis | reverse complement strand
ACCATTCCATCCTCTCCTTCTCCCACCCTTCCCTTTCCCTCCCATCCCTATCACTCTACTGCTCTCCCCTCTCTCCCCTTCCACCACTCTATTCTGCCACCTCTCTTCTACACCCCCCTTCTTCTGCGCGGTCTCT
The DNA here is from genome assembly GCA_904066015.1 of Synergus gifuensis. NCBI lineage: Eukaryota > Metazoa > Arthropoda > Insecta > Hymenoptera > Cynipidae > Synergus > Synergus gifuensis. The sequence continues at coordinate 38,583 of CAJFCO010000176.1, read as the reverse complement.
CTTCCTTGATCTCCCCCCTCTCTTCTGCTCACCCTCCTGACTTTTTCTTCTGCTCTCTCTCTTTTTAACGGTCTCTCCTGATCTTCCCCCTCTCTTGTGCTCTCTCTCCTTCGCTTCCCCCTCTCTCTTCTTCCCTCTCTCCTGCTTTCCCTCCACTCTCTTCTGCTCTCTCTTTTGCTCTCACAGTCATCAGCTCTCTCTCTCTCCTGCTCACCCCCTCTCTTCTGCTCTCTCCCTCTTTTCTGCTCTCTCCCTCTCTTCTACACCCCTCCCCCTCTCTCCTCTCTCCCCCCTCTCTCATGTGCTCCTTTCCCCTCTGTGTTCTGCTCTCGCCTCTGCTCTCTCGTTCTTTCTTTAGCACTCTCTCCTGCTCTTATTCGCACTCTCCACCCCCCTCTCTATCTCTCTCTTGTCCTATCTTAAAAAAGTAATGCAACGAAATGTCTCGAAAATCTTGCACACATTATTGTTGCAAACTTGATTGGCTTTTGAATGACTTGAAGTTGTAAGAATGAAAACGAAATAATTGCGTATGTGTTGGTTTGCTAGACTTTCAAAATTTTGCGAGAACCCTTGGAATCCCTTAAAATTGGTTAAAGACTAGTAAAATTCCTCAAAACACCTTGAAATCTCTTAGAAATCCTCAAAAACTTTGGAAATCATTAATCTTTTGAAAACCATGTTAAAAATGAAAATTTCTAAAAATTGCTGGGAAGCTTTTGACATTTCTTGATATTGAATGTCCTTTAAAATCATCATAATTTCAGAAAATTCCATGAAATCTTTACAAATACTATAAAAACTTTTAAAAATTATGAAAATCGTTTGAAATCTGTCAATAAAATTCGGCTGAAAACTTTAAAATCTTTCAAATAACCTAACATATTTCAAAACTCATAAAAAATCTTTTGAAATCCGTTAGAATTCGTGAAAATCTCTTAAAATTCCTAGAAACTTCGTGAAATTCCTTAAAATACTACGATGACATTTAAAATCCGTTTATATCCTTTAAAATCCATTAAAAGTATTTGACACCCCTGCAAATTGTTCTCTTTGGTGAGCAAATTACCTCTGATTTTTTTCAAAATTATAAAAAAATATTTAGAGATCGCTCAGAGCTATTTTAGAGCAAACATGATATTTTTTTCCCCTTTTTCCTTTTTTCGCCTTGAGCGACCTCTAAATATTTATTTTTAATTCTGAAAAAAATGAGAGGTCATTTACTCACTAAAAAGAACAATTTGTAGAGGTGACAAGTTGAATTAAAAAAAAAACAGAAAAATAACCGTAATATATACATATCACAAATATTAATTATCATAATTCAAAGAAGTTGTAATGATAAAAATGTCCTTGTGTCGAGACGAATCGATTTACCTTTAAAGTCAATACTTAAAAAAAATTTTTTTTTTTAAATATAATTTAAATTAAATTCAAAATATATAGGGTATTTTTTTTCTTCAAAACAGGAAATATTTTATGTAGATTTCTAGCAGTTTTTCTTTTTAGAAATGCAAAACTTATATTCGATAAAAAAATCAGTCATCCGAGATTCTCGTGTCTAAAATCAAGATAACCTTCGTGATCTACGATAAAAACTAATTTAAATAATTATTTATTTTCATACTTTTCTCTGCAATTCAAGGAGATAAAGTAGATCCTGAGGTTCTAAAGGTTGAAGATATGAGCGTCAGATGGTGCCAACTGACGGAATACCTCCGAGTTGCATATAAAAATATTGTAAAAATTATAAAATTCTAATAAATATATTGAAATAAATATTTAAATTATAAATGCAAATTGTAATTTCTGATTTGCCCATTTTATAAAACTTGCTTTAAAATTTCAAGATTATGACTTCAAGATACACAACAAAATATTTGTAAAATATTTGTAATTATTGAAATAATTTATGTATACTACAAAAATTAAGATAAATTACATATAAATTTGTCGAATTTATCTCCTTATCTTAAATTTTTAACAGACTAGAAAAATACTCGGATTATTCGTCAATTGACTTAAAAATGAGAGATTACTGAAATTTTCTTTATTTCAGTGAGAAAAACAAATGAAGAACGATGAAGAAATTATGTAAAATAAGAAGAAGAACCTTTTGGATGCGAAGAAGGGCATAACGTGGATTTTATTCACCTAATAAAAATCAATCGAAATCAGCGTCTGGTTTTATAGCAATGCATATTTTACTTAGGTGATATGAGCTTTAAAAAAGTTTCCATTATCAGTATCGTATTTTGTGCTCGCACAAACATGCAGATTATGCTATAAAGTCAAAAGCAGGATAGTTAAAGATTTTAGTATTCTTTCTCTAACTCTAAGTAATTTAAGATTTAGTATGCTTTTCAGAGTTGTAATCTGAGACCATCAAAATATTTTTATGCTCATATAAAGAGATAAGTATAATAAAATATTACTTTTTGTTTTGACATAATGGTTTCTTAGTTCGCGATTTTCCGATCTTATTCTTACGATTGTCAGTAATTTGAATTTTCTTTCTTTTTTTTAATATTTCCAAAATATGTCGATATTTTCATATCATATTTTAAGGAATTTTAACGTATTTGGTACGATTACATGCGATCTACAGGGATTTTAAGGTATTTCAAAGAATTTGAACATTTTTGAAAATTATATTATTATTGTAATTTTATATGATATATTTTCTGAAAATTAACATATTTTCTGAAAATTTAATGGATCTCAACTAATTTCAAAAGATTACATCCGATTTTGAGTAACTAAAAAAATTTTCAGGGATTTCAAGAGCTTTCAATAAATTTCGAATAATTTTAGGAAATTTTGAGTGGATTTCAAAAAATAACTTGGGATTTTTAGAATTTCAAAAGATTTCAAGAGCTTCTTATGAATTTTAAGAAATTTATAACAGATTTCAAAAGATTAAATGGAATTTTCAGGAATTTCAAAATATTTTTTAGAGTTCTAAAGAGTTTCAGTAGATTTCTTTGAATTTTAAGGGATTTCAAAGACTTATAAAAATTTCATGGAATTTTTAAGAATTCGAAGATTTTCCAAAAATTTTAAAACATTTCAACATGTTTGATAAAATTGACAGGAATTTTAAGAAATAATAATAATAATAATAATAATAATAATAATAATAATCCTTTTTAAAAATAATAATCCCCTAATATTTTTTGAAAGATTATGGGATTTTTAGAAATATTAAGAGATTTCAGGTTACGTTGGATTTTCAGGAATTTCAAAGGATTTAAAAAAATTCCTTAGAATTTGAAAAATTTGAATAAGTTTTCAGGAATTTGAAGGTTTTTCGAGGAATTTCAAATATTCCAAGAAATTTTGTGGAACTTTTGGAATTTTAAGATATTTCAATGAATTTTGAAATATTTCAAGAAATTTAATGGAATTTAAAAAGTGTTAAAAAAAATTACATTGGACTTTGAAGAATTAAAAAAAAATTTCAAAAGATTTCTTAGATTCTTGAGGAATATTAAGATTTTTTTGGATTTTGAAGGGGTTTCAAGGATTTCAAGAAATTATATTGAGTGTTCAGAAATTTTAAGGTATTTTAAAAGATTCTTATGGTTTTGAGGAATTTTAACAGAGTTTTTAGAATTCGAAGTTTGTTTTCCAAAATTTCAAGGATTCCAAGCTTGGAATGTCTGAAATTCTAAGATATTTCAATATTAAAATATTGAAATATTTAAAAATTCAATGAAAATTTTTAAATATTTCAAGAAATATAGAATTTTCAGCAATTTAAAAAGATTTTTAAAAACTTCGTAAGATTTTGCGGAATGTAAAGAAATGAAGAATTTCTCTTCTATAAGAATAAAAAAAATTGGTTTAATCTCACAAGATAAGAGAATACATACTTAAATTACTTATTGTAATACAAGAAGTAAATGTAACGTAAAACTACAAAACATATGTTTATAAAAATATTTAACTTCCATTTTTATTGTGAAATTACAACAGAAATTCTTAAAAGTATGGTTTTTAAATCTACAACGTTCGAACTGAACGTAACAATGAAGGATTTCGTCGATCAACTTTAATACAACCCCACTACATCATTTATTGCCACAGAAATATAGGTCATCTCCATTATGTTATTGCTTTTGCGTATTTACAGAATTGAGACGGATTTTTCAATCCAAAATGAACTCTAAACTATTCTAAACTATATGCGTGTGTAAGTCTGTTTTTCAAATGTCGAATCGACAACTCTTTTCCATAAAATATTGCGTCATTGCTAAAAAACCAAAAAACGATTTTACAACTGGATATAAATTCATATGTGGCGAGCCAAATGATAACGAGCAGTGTTTTATTACTAATTAATTGGCAACAGTTAAATCACGAAAGTATTAAATATGTATTCCCAATGCAATATGAGATGAATAAAATGAATATGATGAGTAAAATAATCATTTCTGTTGGTAGAAAATTTAATAAATAATTATTGAATTTACGGATGGTGAACACTGGGATTCAATCAATTGTTCCGAATAATACACCAGTTTTCATTTAGAGATTTATAATTAAATATAGGAGAGCAAATAAGTAAAATAAATATAATGAATTCAGATAAAGTAAATAATTACTTTATCTGAAACGGCAAATCAACTTTAGTATCCCACCATCTCAATTTGATAATTAAAGATAGTAATCTTTGAAATGAAGAGTTGATGAAGTTTGCCTTTTAAAATCGAGATTCTGCAAACCTTACTTTACGGGAATCCTTGAGTAATAATTGCTCTTGTTCTTTTTGTTTTTATGCTTACCTCGATCATTCCAACTTCTTAAATTACGATCAAACCTTCCTAGGTGATTAAAATGTAAAAAACATTGTAAACTGCAATTATTATTCCAGCGGACGCTTCAATCGAGCCAGGGTTAGATTTTGGGATAAATAAAACTGACGCGAATTTTATTGGAAAATAAAATGGGAGTTATATTTTCTTATAAGATACAATGCTAAGATAAAAACTAGTGGGAGTGAGCCGGTGAATGTGAAAGTGTGTGTATACGTAAGCTACAATGTTAAGTGTTAATGTGTGTGTGTGAAATGCCGATAACAATGTACAGACCTACCGTCAATACCAGTTTGCCGCTCCACGACAAACTGCGAAAAATGTGCGACTGCGAGCGCTTTTATAGTCTAATAGCCGGTCGCTTGACGGGGAGTGGGGCGCGCAGGCGCACTGTCCTGTGTTGCGGTAGAGGGGATAGTCATAATAGGCTCTCGCCTCGTTACAATCGAGGACGTACTAGGAACACGATGTATCTATAGATATGTATCTATATCTATATATATTACAACCTTTGTCTTATCTATCTATATTATAAAAAGATCTCGCCGCCGCCGCCACCGCCGCTGTGCCAGGAATCCGTGGTTGGGTTAGGTTAGGTTAAATTAGGTAAGTTTTAGGGTTAGGTTAGGTTAGGTAAGGTTTAGGGTTAGGTTAGTTAAGGTTTAAGGTTAGGTTAGGTTTAGGGTTAGAATCTATCCCCTCATGGGGTCACGTGACCCTATTGATCTCGCCGCCGCCGTCTCAACCGACACTGTGTCAGGAATTCGTGGTTGGATTAGGTTAGGTTAGGTAAGGTTTAGGTTTAAGTTAGGTAAGATTTAGGGTTAGCCCTCCTTGTTTTTCAATAATATTAGTAAACTAATACTAGCAATTATATTTAAATAAAGGTTATGGCAATTCAATTTAGGTTATTTTAATTGAAGAAATAATTTCTGAAACATTAAAGAAACTAGATACTTACTGCTATTTAGGAGAATTAACATGTTGGACCCCAGGTTATTTTAATTTTATTAAAATACTCTAAAATAACCAGATGAGCTTGAATTTAATTAGGTAAGGGGAATTAATAGTGTGTCAATGAGACTGAGTCATTTTTAAAATGGAAAAATAAGGATTGGGTTTATTCATTAATTATTATTCATTAATAATTAATAATGTTAATCAAGCCGAAAATATTGTCTCACATCGATATAAGCCTTACCAAAAACAAGCATTTTGAACATCAACAATTTAGAGCACAACGTTTAACATTCACCTTCCCATGTGGGTCAATGTTTTTGGTAAGGAAAAGTTTAACATTCACGTTCAGCGCATTTATTGTACGATACATCCCCTTAAAAGAAACGCATCTGGCAAAGAAAATATGGAACAGCTCGACGCGAGATAAAAAGAGTTGCCTTTTAAACACTACTTTCTTGTTTACCTCTTCATGGAGTATTTCACGTCTTGCTGCAAGAAAACTTAATATTTTTTGCTTCTTAGAAATATTTTTAATATAGTAGTATGTCCCGGACTGGAAATATAGGAGATATTGAAACTTACAGAATAAAATTCAGTTTAACTTACTTCCTGACGAGATACTTTACCTAAAACAATTACAAGTTTCTTGATTACTGGAGAGGAGTTTTGAAGATACACTTAACATGAGTTACTTAGAATTACTTTACTAACAACAAAATGCCTGGAGCGAAGACTTCCGTTTCAGTTTTCTTCATTTTGACGCAGACAAAACCATAATGTGACAGTTTGCATTGTTGAGAAAGTGACAAGTTAAGAAAGTTTGGGAAATGCGATTTCTGGATTATTAACAAAAGACTGTAGCAGCGGTTTAGCTATACATATATATCTTCTCTGCCAGATAGGTTTTGAGAGAGAGGTTTTGAGGTTGTTACTTTAATCACTGATTCACCTCTATCACCAGCCATTATTGGGCGGTTAAGTTAACCCGTGATCATTTTTCCTTAATCATGATTAAAAGAATTGTGGAACGCAAAGTATTGATTAAATAATATTAATCAATGTTTAAATAATGTTAATCAATGATTAACGATTTAATCAGAGTTTGTGAAGCCGTTATCAATTATATATGATGCTAATAATGCTATATGAATCATATGGTGATTACATATTTATTGTGGGTGTGATTGATGAAACAAGTAATAATTAATTAATTAATAATTAATGATATGCGATAGTCGCACGGACGTGACAGAGGCATGATAAGTAAGGGTTCCAATATGGGTGTTTGTTTTTGGTTAGGGTGATCTCGACAAGAGTAATTTTTTTGGCCAATATTTGGTTCGGGTAAGCTCGATTCTAAAAGATTTTTTTATAATATAAAGAAACAAGTTCAGAAGAATATGATGAACCTACAATCTAGTTTCCAAGATTTTCGAACAATTTATTATAGAATAACTCACGAGCTCGCAGACCCTAAAAACAAAAGTACAATAGCGGACTGCAATTTGCATTTCTGCAACACAAACCAAATCTCGAGAACCATGAAATCGGTCTTATCACATAAATAACTGCACTCTCGTAAAGATCCAAGGAGATTAAAAGAAATACAGAGGCCGCTGTAAAAAGTTGCTCGCTCGACCGCCAGTGTACAAAGTTCTCCCTAGTTGAAGAGAAAGAAGAAGAACAATTTGAAACGATATATTTACGGCGTTATGGCTCGGAAATAATGGTTCTTTTTCTTTTCATCTGAATTTATAAACCTAATTGTACTTCGCTTAAAATGAAAGAAAGGCATGCAAATAAAATTTTCAAACTCTTTAATGTAGAAATAAATTGTGAAGTTAATTCTCAAATAGAGAAGGGGCTCTATTTTACTGTTATTATCCTACTGTCTCTCCTGTCTTTATCGGGCCAATTTCAAAGGTAAAATTCAGTACTACCTGTTTTTAGAACTCGAACTTTTTGTTCGGATATCGATCGCGTCGAGCCGTGGCTACATGACAAAAAGAAAAGGATACCCTCCTTCTTTTTCTTTCTTTGATCTGTCAGCTTCGCTTATCCTCGCCCCATACATCATGTCGGTGAACGAAAGGTACCGCGCGCGTGCGGAAACAATGTGACCAAATTGATTTCTCTTGTTTTTGTATCACTTTATTACTCGACCTACTCACCGAAAAACTTGGCAGGGACCCGAACAGTTATCAAGATAGGTAATAGAAAAAATAATAGCTGTTCGAAATTCGAACGTAATGCACTGCTACACAAAGATGGAGAAAAATTAGGGTGGCCATACATGTCAGGGAAAAAAAAATTGTCAGGGACGTCAGGGAAATGTCAGAGAAATGCGAGTAGTTGTCAGGGAAAATAGAAATTGACATTTATGGTAACTATGTTATTTTTGTAGCATTGCTTATATAGATTTTATAGTTTATTTAACAGATTTTAGAAACTTTCCAAGGATTGCGAAGGATTATAAAGAATTTCCAGGCATTCTTTGAAATCCTTTAGGTTTCTAATGATTTCAAGGGATTTTCAATAATTTTAGAAGATTTTAAAAGGTTTCTAGGAATTGAAAGAGTTTACATGAGATTTGTATAATAATAATTAGAAGGTTTAATGGAATTTTAAAGGACTTTATGGAATTTCAAGAGATTTTTAAGAAAGTTTAGGGAATTCAAAGAATTCTAAATAATTTTAAAGTGCCTTATGGAATTTTAAAGGATTTTAAAAAGCTTGTAAGAATTTTATGATTTTTTAAAAAAGAGATTTTAAGGGATTTGCTTGTAATTTTAAAGAATTTCTCAAGATTTTTATGATTTATAAAATAGTTTATAGAATTTTATGGAATTTCAAAAGGTTTTCAAATTTAAAATTCCTTCCGGAATTTTAAAGGATTTTAAAAAGCTTGTACAAATTTTAAGAAATTGTGATTTTTAAAGTAATTTTAAGAGATTTTAATGTTCCACGTGGAATTGTAAATGATTTCAAGAAATTTTTATAATTTTCGAAAAAATTTTGTAGAATTTTACAAAATTTTAAGAGATTTTTACGTATTTTAAAGGATCATTTAAAAGTTTCCCATTAAATTATAAAGAAATTAAGAAACTTGGAATAGTTTTAAGGAATTTTAATGGATTATAAATATTATTGTGAAATTTTAAAGGATTTTAAATGACTTGTAAGAAATTTAAGAAATTTTGATTTTATAAAAGTGATTTTAAGGGATTTGATTGAAATTTTAAAGAATTTCACAAGATTTTTATGACTTATAAAACATTTTGTAGAATTTTATGGAATTTCAAGAGGTTTTCAATAATTTTAACAAATCTCAACTTATTTTAAGAGATTTTAAAGTTTTTCGTGGAATTGCAAAGAGTTTTAAGAAGCTTGTAAAAATTTAAAGAAATTTTGACATTCTTAAAATGATTTTAAGGAATTGAATAATTTTTTATTTTTAAAGGATTTTGTGAGGTTTCTGTTTACAAGAAATTTTATTTAGAGATTTTAATGTATTTTAGTGAATTTCGAAGTTCTTTATTGAATTTTGGAGGATTTCACGAGATTTTTATGATTCGTAAAAGATTTTATAAAATTGTAAAGAATTTCATAAAATTTTAATAAATTTTAAAGAAGTACGACATTTTATAAAATTTTAAATATTGCAGGAATTTTCAAGGAATTTAAAGGATATGATAAAAATTCGCTTGATATTCATTGATTTTCAGTAAACTTGGACTTTTCTACCAGACAGGATCATGACATTTTCTGAAACAGTAAGCAATTTTATATTCCTTAATTTATCTTTCAGAGTTCAAAACCTTTTACTTTTTAAACCTTTGTCTTTTTGAATCATAATTGCTCCAATAAGCCGGAAAATCACAACCCGACACCAGAATTATAAATTTTTCTTACACTGAAGGAATTAAATCGCAGGTGATTCTTTTCCCACGACTTTACGTTGCTTTGAATTGAAATAAGTCCCCAAGATGTTTGTGAAAAGGGCGCCTCCTTCCACAAGTATTGTAACGGGAGGTATATAAGCGATATTTTGAATTGCTAAATTATTCGGTTCCATGCACGAGAGCTTTTAATATTATTCGGAATATAATAAGTTGACTTCGAAGAAAATCCTTCAAGCAACGGCTCATCCAGCCTTTTGGTGGTTGTCGCGACTCATTTGCATTCCAGCATCTGATCCACTTGAAAAGCAAGCTGGTTTGTTTTCAGTTAAGAGGGAAACTTTCTTTGCTACTATAAAGAAAAATTCTAGGCTTAAAAGATACAACAAAGTATGAAAAATACATTATGTTCAGTGCAAATTCAAATTAAGTTATTTTCACTGTCCCGAATAGCCCCGTGTCCCGAATAGCCCCGCGTCTCAATTAATCCTTTGTTCCGAACAGCCCCTCTGTCCCGCGTTCAGAATAGCCCCGAGTCCCAAATAGCCCCGAGTCCCGACTAGCCTCGAGTCCCGAATAGTCCCGCGTCCCGAATAGCCCCGCCTCTTGAATAGCTTCGAGTCCCGAATAGCCCCGCGTTCCCAATAGCTCCGAGTCCCTAATTACCCCGCGTCCCGAATAGCCCCAGGCTCCCCTGCTTGCAAAGATTTCATAGAAAAAAAGTTATAAGGATATATTTTCACTTCCAAAATTCATTATTACAACAAAAAATAGAAAAATAGCACCGATTCTTTCCACAATGAAATGAAGGATCTGAAACCAGAAACTAATTCAGATTGTAATCAACTGAATAAATAAATAATTCTTTTCTCTTTGTATGAAGAAGAGTAATTTTCTTTCATTCCACAAATGCATTTTTATTAATAACGGATATATAATATTCTGCTTGATCTCGAGGGTAAAAGAGATTCTATTGTGAAAGACCTGCGAACTATGCAGGCTGATTACCCTTCGCTCGAGGAGATCGGACGGTAAGTACAACAACAACATTATTAATCCATCGACAGGGGCGAAAAAAAGTAATTAAGGTGGCTCATCAAACTCAGGAAGACAAGAAAGCCACTTAGCGGAATGCTTTTCGGCGAAACTCACAATCAGAGGTTTCTCGAGAAGACTTTAAAGCGCCTTGGTCATTGAAACTGTATATGTACAATAAAATACGTGTTCGACAAAAAGTTGTCCTCAAATCAACTTCTTTTCTTTTTCGTCTGGATTTTTCCCTCTCCGATTCGTCGTACTCTTCAGTTTTTCCCCTTTTTCCACAATTCTTGTTTACTTCCCTAGCGAAATCTTCGGATTGAAATTCATTCCGAATCAATCCGAAATTTTCCGAATCATTCCGGAATTTTTATCCAAACCAAACAGTTTCATTCCGATTTAATCCGAAGAAAGTTTTCAATCAGAATTTTCAATTAATCTGAACTTTCAATTCGAATAAATCCGAATAAATCCGAATTTAACCGATTTTTTCGGAATCACTCGGATTTACCAGATTAATTCGGATTGAAAGTCCTGATTGTCTGGATTCATTCAGATTGAAGTTCGGATTCATTCTGATTCATTCAGATAAAAGGTTCAGATTACTTTTGAATGGATTTCGGAAGAATTCGGATTGAAAATTTCTTTCGGATTAGATCGGAATGAAAATGTTTCGTTCGGATACAAAGTCCGGAATGATTCGGATTGATTCGGAATTTATTGCAATCTAGGGCGATTCTTTCTTGTCTTTTCATGTTGGTTTCTACAGTTTACTTAACAAATATTTTAATTATGATTTCTATCCGACTGAATCCGACCCACTTCGATTTTGAAACAAGGATTTCTATTTGATTTAATCCGATCTAATCCGAAGTCAATACAAGTACGATCATCTAAATGAATTAAACATAATCCAATTTTAACAGAAAGATTCTAATCCGGTTGAATCCGATTTTAAGAGAAGGAATCTAATTCGGTTGAATTCGAATTAATTCGAATCAGGGCAAAGAATCATGCGGTCATAGAATTAGAAAGAGAAATTCGGGAAAATAAAGATTAGGATAAATAAAAATGATATCAAATAGGAATTCTAAAAAATAAGAATTAAAAAAAAATAATATTGAAATTTAAAAATTATATCATATTATTATACGGAAATATTAAAATATTAGGTAATAAGCACGCAAAAGAAATATATTATACTTTGTTGTGTTATATGAACCGATTAGTGTAAAACTAATTGTTGAAGTTATCGTTTCAATTTTAAACATTTGTAGCAAAATTGACTTCATAGGACTTCAGGTAAGTATAAGAAATTTCAATATTGATTTACTTATCAAGAAAATTATAATCTTTTATAAATTGCAATTAAATTAATTGATTAAAATGATTAATTATCCAGATTATTAATTTATTTGCTTAATTTAATTAATTAAATATTAGAGTACTCAAAACAGCTTCTTTATAATAATAATTATAAAGAAAAAAGTACATTATAAAATTAACGTTTATAATGTCAGTATCTGGATTAAAAGACAAAACTTTTATTAGTTTGTGACATCAGGGGAAGATATTTTTGTAGGAAATGAGAAATTGCATAATCTCAATAAATAATATATCTACGGTTGAAAAATAAATTAAATTATTTTTGTGATTATTCGCGGGCAGCGTTATTTAATAATTATTACAACATAATGGGAAATAAAAAAATTTCGTCGTCCTTTATTTGTAACTTTTATATCTTTTACTTTTTTCTATTAGAAAATGTGGTCTAAACTTTGTTTTCTAACTTGAAAAATTGATTATAAAATTGTAAAGATTTAAAATATTCCAAATAATAAAACGACATTTTTAAAAATTATTAATGATAGATTCTTATTTCCTTATCGCAAACGGCACCGAGCATTACCTGGATATTTTATTATCTCTTTATGATAATCACGAGGCTAATTACATAATTTACTTCCAGCTCCTCATATAACGGATAAAAATAACTATTAAATAAAAAATATCGCTGAACGTGACCATATTTAACGCTTAAAATATCTCCTTGTAATTGACCTCCATTGTAATCGCTTCAATTGCGAATTTGTAACACTTCCCCCTATAAGTTTGAGCACGGAAAAATGCAATTTTATTGTCGTCAAAATTGTTAGTTAATAAATCTAAAAGACAACAAATCACAAGCTGAAGATGATAAGAAATAAATTAAATTATTTTTGTAATTATTCGCATGCAGCGTTATTTAATAATTATTACAACATAATGGGAAATAAAAAAATCTCGTCGTCCTTTATTTGTAACTTTTACAAATAAAGGACGCTCTATCTCACAGATGTATTTTATATATTCATTTAAGAATAAATTGGGAGAATATATATATGGCTAAGTGGGGATTAAAAGAGATAGGAGCGAATTTTGATTGATGAAAAGATAAAAAGGTATAAACGAGAATAGCAGAGAGATAGGCACGAACAAAGAAGTAGGGATGGAAAGAGATAAGAGCGAATTGAGATTGACAAGGTGATAGAAAGGGATAGACAGGAATAGGCGAGAAATAGAAAGAAATATAGATGTGAGGATTGAAAGAGATAGAAGCGAATTGAAATGGAAAAGGAGATAAAAGAATACAGAAAAGACTAGGTTAGAGTTAGAAATGAATATAGGAGTTGGGACTGTAAGAGATAGGAGCCAATTGGTATTGACAAGGATGTAAAACGGTATAAACGAGAATAGACGAGAAATAGGAGGGAATAGAGAAGTGGGGATCAAAATGGAGGAAAGAATTGAGATTAACAAAGAGATAGAAAAATATTAACGCGTATAGGCGAGAGATAGAAAGGGATATAGAAGCGAGGATTGAAAGAGATGAGTGAGTTTGATTGACAAGGAGATAGAAAGGTATAGAAGGGAATAGGCGATAGATAAAAAGAGAAGTGGTGATTGAAAGAGATAAGAGCGAATTGAGATTGACAAGAATATAGAAAGGGATAGACAAGAATAGGCGAGAAATAGAAAGGAATATAGATGTGTGGATTGAAAGAGATAAGAGGGAATTGACATGGAAAAGGAGATAAAAGGAGATAGAACAGACTAGGTTAGAGATAGAAATGAATACAGGAGTGGGGACTGTAAGAGATAGGAGCTAATTGGGATTGACAAGGATGTAAAAAGGTATAAACGAGAATAGACGAGAAATAGGAGGGAATATAGAAGTGGGGATCAAAATGTAGGAAAGAATTGAGGTTAAAAAAGAAATAGAAAAATATAGACGAGTATAGGCGAGAGATAGAAAAGGATATTGAAGCGAGGATTGAAAGAGATGAGTGTGTTTTATTGATAAGGAGATAGAAAGGTATAGAAGAGAATAGGCGATAGATACAGGCTCGACCATAAACTAAATAGCCACTCTCCATGCTGTATGACATGCACTATCAACGCCGTAGTGACAACTGTACTTAAAGCTACGTAGCTAGGGTTAAAAGCCTCTCCCCCTCGTAGAGTAGCGTAGTATTTTCTACTACTCCCCTCTATTCTAGTGGCTACGTAGTTTATGGCCGAGCCCTAAAAAGAGAAGTGGAGATTGAAGGAGATAGGAATGAATATAAATTAATCAGGAGATAGAGAGGGATATATAAGTATAGGCAAGAGATAGAAAGGAATAAAGAAATGGGGATTGAAAGAAGTCGGAGAGAAATTGTGATTGACAACGAGATAGAAAGATATAGGCAGGAATCGGCGAGAGATAGAAAGAGATAGATAAGTGAGGATTGAAAGAGATAGGAGCAATTTTAATTCAGAGATAGATAGATAGAAAGAGGTAGACAATAGATAAAAAGGAATAGAAAAGAGGTGATTTAAAGAGATAGGCTTCAATGTAGATTAATATCTAGGTAGAAAGGGATAGACAAGTATATACAGAAATAGAAAGAGATAGAGAAGTGGCGATTGAAAGAGATAGGAAGGAACGGTGATTGACAAGGAAATAGAAAGAGATAGACGGGGATGAAGAATAGGTAGAAAGAAATAGAGATGTGGGGATTGAAAGAGATAGGAAGAGATAAGCGGAGATAGACAAGAGATAGAAAGGGATAGAAAAAGGGACATCGATATCAAAATATCGAAAATATCGATATTCTCCTTACGATATATCGATATTACATATCATTATTGTATAACCGATATATCGATACCGCATAACGATATTTTTCTTCGATTTTGATATTTAAATATCGATACTTTTGCTACGGTATATCGATATTTCTGTCCAACATCGATATTTTTTTTCGTATCGATATCGATGTGTCCGATATATCGATTTGTAATATCGATCTTTTTGTTCGATATCTCTTCACTTCCTTCTTTTCTATTAGAAAAGAGGATATTAAAAGAGATAAGCGTGGATGTGGATTGATATGTAGATAGGACGAGATAAGGGGGATAGGCGAGAAATAGAAAGGGTTAGAATTTCTATCTCTTTACTTCCAGCTGGGAGACACAACACTGTTAGAAAAATCTGACTGAATTTTAATGCAAATGTATTGGAAGTTTT
>CAJFCO010000176.1:7124-20719 GCA_904066015.1 Synergus gifuensis | reverse complement strand
ATATATATATATATATATATATATATATATATATATATATATATACAAGCGGGGCTTCGCCCCCCTGCGCGCTTCGCGCGCCTACCCACTATCAAAATTTGGATGAATTCTATGATTTCTAATTTTAATATTATTATTTAATTTATTGATATTTTGCCAACTTCATTGAATGTATATATTTAATACTTTAATTGTCCTATTAGTCAATTTAGAGGGGGTCACGTGATCGAGGGGGTCAAGTGATCTAAGAACCTAACCCTAAATCTTGCCTAACCGAACCCTAAACAATACCTAACTTAACCATAAACCTTACATAACCTAACCCTAAACCTTACCTAACCTAACCTTAAACCTAACCTAATCCAACCACGGATTCGTGACACAGCGGCGGTTGAGGCGGCTGCGGCGAGATCAATAGGGGATAACGTGACCCCATTAGGGGATAAATTCTAACCTAATCCTAAACCTAACCTAACCCTAAACCTTACCTAGCCCAACCCTAACCTAATCCTAAACATTACCTAACCCTAACCTAACCTTAGGTCTAACCTAACCTAACCCTAAAACTTACCTAACCTAACCTAACCCTAAAACTTACCTAATCTAACCTAACCTAACCCAACCACGGATTCCTGACACAGCGGCGGTGGCGGCGGCGGCGAGATCTTTTTATAATATAGATAGATATTATGATTTTTTCAGATTATTTTCAACAGCACGATGAATCCAAATAATATATGTAGAATTCGAGAAGCAAAGAGATCTGATTGTCCAGCGATAAGAGCTTTAATTCAGGTAAAAAATAAAAAAGACATTAATACCAATAATCAAATTGGTATTTAAAAAAAATGTATTTTTTCAGGAGTTAGCTGAATGTTTAGGAATGTCTCAAGCACCTAAAGTCACTAATGAAGGTAAAATCTACATCTTTTGTATTTTATATTTGAAATAATGTATTAGTTATCCGATCACTTTAATAAATTAATCACATGAACGATAATATATTAATTTAGTACATTTTGTGTAAATCTTTAAGAAATAAAAAAAATTATATTTTTATGGATATTGATGAGTAAAATAAAAAATAAATATTTTTTATAAAAAATTAATTTCTTAATTTCAGAACTGGAAAAAGATGGATTTAATACCATACCACCTTTGTTTATAAGTTTCGTTGCAATTGTGAAGGAAAAAATAGTTGGTTATTCCATATTTTATTTCACGTATTCAACGTGGAAGGGAAGATCTTTATCATTAGAAGACCTTCATGTTTCTGCGGAATATAGAAACAAACATATTGGTAGCATGCTTTTCAACAAAGTTTCGCAAGTAATTTCATTTTTTAAAACAAATCCTTTCAGTACATTTAATTATAAATTATTGTTATTATTAATAAATTAATTTTTAATTTATTATTAATAAATTATTAATAAATAAATTATTAATTAATTAATACCTGATTAAAATAATCACTTCCAATTGTAAACTTTGATTACAATCTTCTAATTATATTCATATTTTATAATTCATAATTGCGCAGTTGGCTCATTGGCTTGTTCTCGTTCTCAGATTTGCATTTATTTCTAAACTAAAACGAGGGACTTAGTAATAGTAAAATTGACTTTGCTCCAGGTAGGATGATTAGTAACTATTAATATCAGGCAGGGCGTAATAATTGCGTAATTGAAATTAGATTGAATTTAATTAAACATAAATATTTTTTCGCTCTGTAGCACTAATATTTTTTTAAATATAATTTTAAAAACTGTAAAAAATTTTCAAAATCTGTAGAATGACGCTAATATTCATAAGGTTTCAGAAGCTAGAAAAGAGAAATGGAGAAGACGTAGGAAATGAGCTGAATCTGCTAAAACTTTGCCAAAGAAGAAGAGTCGCGTTGGTGGCGTCCATTACTATATCGGGGTAATCTGCGAATGTGAATAAAAATTCTATGCATTTGCGAGTGGCTACGATATGCTCATGTTGAATGAAAGAAGGTGGATAACGACTGCAATTTTCCAGCCGTCCTTATCCGCATGCTTCTTCGCGCGAATACATCTAAAACAGATAATTGAATTATTATCTCACTATGTCAAGGTACCTATATTAAGTGGAAAAAAACTGCGGACATTAGACTGACTGGAAGTGAAAAATTGTGAAATATGATTAGGGGGCTGATAAAGGGAGTAGATTGTGGTTGGTGGTTACGGTTCACGGGTTCGGATCCTCTTACTGACCGAGCGTGGTTCTGTTACCTACTAAGTTACCGACAGGTAGATACCGACGGTTTATTACCCTCCGTCGGTAACAGTATGGTCGGTAACTTAGCATGGAACAGAACCATTCTCGATTGGTAAAGCGCGCCGTACCCGTCCAGTACAACTAGGTGTGTAAAAGTATATAAAAAGTCTTATTTCAATGTTAAACATAAATATGATAACTTATTCTTCAAACAGTAATGACATTAATAACGCGCCGCATTAGTCGTAGTTAGGTATACGTTGGTGTAACTAAAGCTCTTCTGGTAATTACCACATTAATACTTTTGAATATTCTTAAAAGTTTAGACTATTTATTTGTAAATAAAGTGCAGTTGACTAAAATTGAAGACATTGAGGATTCACTTTTTATTCACAAAAAGGGCAGAGGATGCGTGGCTATCCTCCATAGTTCAAGACTCCCGTGTCGAGCACGTTAGTGATTGATGTTAAAGGTGTTTCCTTACACGAACTGTGCCGCATTGTGGTAATTACCTTAGCCAGTAAACTACTATGTAAACAGCTGAGAGCTCTCCTTCCGTTGCAGAGAGTGGATACAGTAATGTTCAACGATGCCTTCCTCTATTTTGCATTTTAAACTAAACTATCCAGCCCTGGTTTCCATTAGAATCTTCTGGAAACCAGGGTTGGGTCGACACGTTTACAATTTAAAACAGAGGTACTAATTGCAGCATGTCTGATTTGAGTGCAATAATTTTTATGTATAAATTATGTAAAAAAGATTCCGGAAGGTTCTTCAGACAAAAGTAGTTTTTCATTACTTGAAATTATGTTAAGGTTAACTTGACGCATAGACAAACAGGAGTAGGCGTATAATCGTGCATATAATGGTACGCAGCTATAATCAAGGTTGTCCTCGTCAATTTCGATTATGCGATGCAATCGTTCCGTTGGCACAACTCCAGATGTGGGGCTGTCATTTCTCTGAATTATGGTCGATGAGCTTCAGAGCGTGCCGAAGGAGCATTGGCAAACTCTTTTCCAAGCATCTCTGCTTCTCGAAAACCCAATGTTTTTTCCACTTAGCTAGAAACGACCTACGGTAATTTGACCTTATTTCACTGAAGAACTTTTATATTGACTCTTGTTTCAAACTAATTTCATTTTCCTTATTTTTCCAGCTTGTAAATCTCCTTACAATATGTAGAGCATTGGAAGCAGACACATCCGAATATAGAAAAATATAGAGGAAAATCTGAGCCAGCAGTTTTCGATGAAACTCTGAAAATGGTTCGTGGACGTTGAACATCCCTGGTTTGGTCATTAGGGTTAGAGTTTCGATGATCTTCTTGATGAAGCTCTTCTTCTTTGGTTTACAATATAGGGCTTTGGTCATTAGGGTTAAAGTTTCGATGTTCTTCTTGGTGATGATCTTCTACCCTGGTTTACAATTTAGGGCTTTCGTCATTTGGGTTAGAGTTTCGATGTTCTTCTTGATGATCTTATTACTGAATCTTCAACTGAATCTCTGAGTTTAACTGATGTTTATACAGTTTCTTCATTTGTTAGAATAGCAAGGATAAATCAGAATTAGAATCTTATTTAGATGTTCACATGTTTAGAACTCAAGTTCTTCTGGTTCTAGGAAGAGAACATTGTGGTTAAAGCATTTTAAAAATATATTTTATAATTGAGATCAAGAGAAACAGAGATTGCATTCTTAACAAATTTAATATTGATGTTGATGTCTCGCTTCAAAACTTAGGTCATCGTTCCGATAAGCATCTTGATTATTAAAAGATGCTAAAGATTTGGTATTACTAATTGTCCAAGTAAACTTTCGGAAGCCAGCACAATAATTCTAAATCTCGATGTCGGAATCTTCTTGAAGTTCAGAGGAGTCAGTTTGCTGCACTGAGAGGAGTATTCTTAAACCTGAAGACTGCATCACTTGTACAGTACCATGCATTAATGCTTTCCTTCATAAACATGTCAGCCCAACCCTGGTTTCCATAAGATTCTAATGGAATCTTATGTAAATCCAAAGTGGTGGAATCCAAATAAACTTTCGGAAGCCAGCACAATAATTCTAAATCTCGATGTCGGAAACTTCTTGAAGTTCAGAGGAGTCAGTTTGCTGCACTGAGAGGAGTATTCTTAAACCTGAAGACTGCATCACTTGTACAGTACCATGCATTAATGCTTTCCTTCATAAACATGTCAACCCACCAGGGGTGGGTTGACATGTTTACAAAAGAAGGCATTAATGCAGAGCACTGTACAGTAATGTTCAACGTCTTCCTCTATTTTGCATTTTATACTAAACAACCTAACCCTGGTTTCCATTAGAATCTTATGGAAACCAGGATTAGGTCGATATGTTTATAATACAAAACAGAGTAATATATTGACCCAACCCTTTTTTTCATATGATTTTAATGGAAAGCAGGGTTGGGTCGTTTTGTTTCAAATGGAAAACAGAGGAAGGTACTTGATGAACTAGTTGTGAATTTCTGACTGAAATGTTAAATGTGAAATAATAAATGTGAAGTAAGTCATGTGAAATACGAAATGTGAAATATAAAATTCTACAAAATCGACCACCAGGAACGAAAGAAGAGGCGAGATGAAAATTGAAAATGATCAAAGAACTTACAATTAGTGCAGCGGGAGTCTCAACATTTTAAGTATGTAGTGAAATAATGCAGTCGTTGGCGTCCAGCATTACGGGGTTGCATTTGCTTTTTAACCTGCTGGTTGCGTCCTCGACTCGCGACGACGATGAGGGCAGCGGGCGACGGGCAAGAGCGACAGGAATCTCAAGACTCCCTCGAGACGGAGGGATGCTTGCAAAATTAATGAAACTTGCAAGCATGCTCTTGCATACTGCAGCGAAGAGTCCCACCATCGCCTCATAGAGGCACCGTTATCGCCAGGCGTCCTTAAACTTTTCGGAAGTATGTATAAAGACAACCTTTGCTCCCGTGAAACTCGACACTGGGACCCATTAAACTCAGTTAACTCTACCAGTTCAAAGCTCCAGGCAACCTGTTCCAGTTTTATCCAATTTCTTCAATATAGAAGAGTTTATGCAATTTTTCGATACCTTTGGGAGCTATTTCAAATTACTTACAATATTTTATAACTATTACAACATTTTACAACTATTACAATATTTTACACTAGAATGTTATGTACGCGTCTTCATCAACCATTTGTGCTTTTGATAATTTTTAAAAATCTTAGGTTCAAATATCTTAACTTTCAATAATTTGATTTTTGTTTAAAAAAATTCTGTCATAAAAATGTTTTTATCAAAAGGAAGTCTCGAAGTGTGTAATTTTAAGAACATAAAATAAATTCAAATGAGTTTTAAGAAATTCACAAGATTTTATGATATTTCAAAATATTTAAAAGAAATTTAAAAAGATATTTATGTATTTTAAAAGATCTTATATAAATTAATAGATTTCAAAAGATTAAAAAAGTATAAAAGAATTAAAAAAAGAAATTAGAAAGGAATATTAAAAAGTTTTTAATGACTTTAAGGGATATTCATATCTTTTGCAGGACTTCAACAAATTTTTAAATATTTCAAAGAATAAAAAAGATCTAAAGAAACTTCAAAAGATTTTACAGGATTTCAAGGGATTTCAACTTCAAAAAGGTTTCAAGAAATTTGACAGATTTTTAAAAATCCTAAAATATTCTTTGTTTTAAAGTCACTTGAAAATCTTGAAACTCTTTTGAATTATTTTGAAATTTCTTAAAATTACTTGAAATCTCTTGAAATATTTTAAAATATCTTGATATAGTTAGAAACTTGTGAAATCTCTTGAAAATCCTTTGAAAATTTTTCATGTCATTGCCAGTCCCTTGAAATACTAAAAAATATTTTTAAATTACTTGAAAATCATGAAACTTCTTAATTCTTTCGAAATCCCTTTAAAATTCCTTATAATTAGTTCGAAAGCTTTGATCTCAATTCTGAAGTACGCGCGCCTGACTAAAACAGTCTTGCACTACTTGAACATTAGGAAGAGACGTAAGCCAAATTAAATGGAGATTATATCAAACATAATATAATATTAATATACAGGGTGTCCCACCACCTATGAACGAAACTGTACTGGGTGATAGAGGACAAATAAAGAAACAGAAAAGTCCTCTGGCAAAATTTGATCCGGGCCTTAGTTTGGGCACAGTAAAGCTTCAAAGTTGGGCATAATGTACCAATCAATAGCGAGATTTAGCAACCTCTTGTTTGTCACATAAGTGTCAAGTTAGTGTGCGTGATGGCGGTTCACTTCAGCCGCTTCACTTCTCGCTTCTGATTGGTTGATTATGCCCAATTTTGAAGCTTTATTGTGCCCAAACCAAAGACCCAGATCAAATTTTGCTAGAGGACTTTTCTGTTTCTTTTTTTGTCCTCTATCACCCAGTACAGTTTCGTTCATTGATTGAGATTTTAGAGATATTAAGAAATTTTTCAGAATCTTTTAATACATTTTTTCTAAGTATTTGAAGTTTAATGCTATTTTGAAGATTTTAATAATATTTTAGCAAATTTTGAATAAATTGAACGAATTTCAAGAAATTTTACAAAACTTGAGATTTTATAATAAGAAATTCTAAGCAAGAAATTTGTCGAGATTTCACGAATTAAGAAAGTACCATATGTCGGCAATGCAGTTATCTGCAGTCGGCAAGGTAGATTTCTACCATGGTTCTGGTTTCGGTCGGTATGTATGAGATCTACCTTACCCATGAGTAATGTAAAATTTAAAGATTTATTATTTATATGTCCCTCTTTTTAAAGTAGATCTCGCCTATACCGACTGAGAATCGAACCATGGAAGATACCGATTTTACCGACAGTAGGTTGTCTATATAACCTACTGCAGATAAAAATAGTAATTTTTCTTACTTAATCTGTTTTGTTATTTAAAATACTTAATATTACTATTATTTTTATACAATTTATTAATTTCTCTAATAATTTTTTCTCGTATTAACAAATTAAAATACATTTTTTTAAATATGTATTTTATGTTAAATTATCCTTTTATCAAATAGGACACGTTTTTATAAAGATAGAATAACTTATTACTCGAACTAAAATTTCAAAATTTACCAATAATTTTGTCTCACTTCGCCATATATTTCAGTAATTTTTCTAACAGGAAGTTTGTTAGTGTACTCGTCTATTTTCTCACCCGCAGAATTTCATTCGCTCTTCTTCTCTATGAATGCTGTATGAAGCATGCAATTTATGGTAAAAAGTAACAATTTGCTGATGGTTGCATGGACGAAGGAAGCGGATCTTCGTAAATTACGTAACAAGTTAGTGATGTATATCAGTAGATGTGGTCACGGTTGGGCATATAAAATACCTAAGGTAAATTACATGGTTTTTTACAGTAATTTACTAGATTTTACTTTGAAAACACCAAATTCATATGGAGTAGTGATGAGATATTTATATCGAAAATATCGATATTTAGGGTCCGATATTACCACATATAAATCTTGCTTGAATCAAACTCGAAATATATCGAATATATCGAATTGAAGGCAGCCATGTTTAAAATTGAAGGCGGCCATGTTGAATAATGAATTAGCATTGGCATTGAATGTAAAAAAGAACATAGAAAGGCAAGTAGTGCGACGGTATCCGTGAAGCAGCCGTCAGTGGCACTAGTATCGATATAATATTGAGTACAGAAATTCAAACATGTCGACTCAACCCTGGTTTCTATTAGATTCTAATGGAAACCACGGTTGGGACGTTTCGTTAAAAATGCAAAACAGAGGAAGGCTTTGTTGAACCAGGTTGAAACAAAATTGGTTGAATAGTACTGTACAGTAATGTTCATCGATGCCTTCCTCTATTTTGTAACGACCCAACCCTGATTTCCATAAGATTCTAATGGAAAACAGGGTTGGGTCGTTACAAAACAGAGGAAGGCATCGTTGAACATTACTGTACATCTTATTACGTCACACATAATCGATATTTTTAAATCAATATATCGATACATAAAATATCGATATTTTTCGATATCCCATTACTAATATAGAATGGGGGGTTTTTTACGTCACTGCCCAACCCTGCATGTGGTGGATTGGTTCAAAGATATTGGTTGGATATGCGACTGCAATGTGCAGCTCATATCCTGGCATAATGCAGCAGGCCATGACGCAAGTTATGTGGCACGTTTGATACAATCATTTATAAACACATCTGAGCACCATTAATCACGCATTTCAACGGTTCGACGAACGCACTAATTGAACTATTCGATACGTTCCTCGGACTATACTCGGCCGGTAATAGGGAATCGAATTTGAATTCGACTCTTATTATATCGACCTCAACCTGCTCAACCCTTTCAACGTGCCGGATTAGTAGAATGACGACGATTTGCATAAATGAATGTTTGCTACTTTCCATTAACACAATCTCGATAGAATCCACATTTGTACTATTGGCTCCATACGGGAATAAACTCGTCAATGCGCCAGCAAAGCTTTCATTCAAAACGTATTCAGCTTTTGCGAATCTCAGAAAAAAGTTTATTTAAGGGCATGTATTACTGATATGATCCCTACCTTACCGACATTTTTTTCTCTGCAACGTTAACTCTAAATTTATTGAGATATCAAATTGAAAATTTCTAAAGTTAAAGGAAATATGCTAAGGTATGTTTATCTGGTTTTAAATTTTAATAAAAATGAAAAAAAAAATATTTTGATAAATTTTTTTTTATAAATGTAATTATTTAGGACCAGATAAACGTACCTTAATGCTTTAACTATAATTTTAGAAATTTTCAATTTAATGTCTCAATAACTTTTGAAGTAATATTGTAGATAAAAAATGTCGGTAAGGTAGGGATCGGATAAGTAATGCGTTTGTATCAAACAAATTATCACTTTGATATGATATAATATCTATTTTCACTCACTTATTTGTTTATAACATTTTTAAACAATTGCTAAGCTATTGGACAACTTAGTTAATTTATCCTTCGAATATTAACAGCAATACCTGTTTATTTTTTATGTATAATATTTTAATATTTTATTTATAATATTATTTTTTTACTTTTCAATATTTGTATTCTCTCTAGACTGCTAAACGTATTCTCCTTGATCGCAGTTAGGTTGTTTACTTTCCTATATTCACTCCCACAAAATAGAGACTTCTCTATTTGGGTTGCGCGGAACAAACCAAGATGTGCATACTAACGCTTGTAGAGATCGTTCCAGAATTCAGCGGCCCGTTCCACTTCCGAAAATTAGCCAGCTTTGAATTTCAGGAATAGCCAATTCTCGTTACCGATGCAGGACCGAGAAATGTTTAATTGATTTCTACTGCATACAAATTTTGACTTGGAAACAATAAATTGTAAATGTGTTTTTTCTTAATTTTTTTAAAATAAAAAACTCGATATAATGTTAAAGTGTTATAATTTCCCAATAAATGTAATACAAGTATACTACCAAAATCTAATCGTAATTAAATCAAGAATTAAATATGCCGTATCACATACTAAAAATCTTAATTCTAATCTGAAGCAATTTTTTAATCCGAAACAATCCGATATTTTCCGCATCAATTCGAAGTCAAAACTAAAGATTCCTATCCGAATCAATCCGAGAAAATCTGAAATTACAATAAAAATTCTTATCCGAGTCAATTCGAACCAATCCAAAGTCAAAATCAAAACTTTTATCCGTATCAATCCGAGTCTATCCGAAGTTAAAAACAACATTTCTATACGGATCAATCCGATGTGAAAATAATTCCTATTTTATCAAAAGTTCGGATAGATTCGGATTACCCTCGGATTCATTCCGATTGAAACGGATTACAAAAATTTTTTCAGATGTACATCGGATTCATTTCGATTAGCTTTGGATTAACTCCGATTAAAAATTCTATCTGATTCGGATTAGTCTCGGATTCATTCGGATTGATTTGAGCTGCAAAAATATTTTCCGATGTGTTTCCGATTCATTCGGATTAATTCTGATTAAAAAGTTTGTTCAGATTAGCGTTAAATTAAGAGTTGGGATTGATTCGGATTGGCTTCAAATTCATTCAGATTGAATCACATTAAAAAAATGTTTCATATGAATTTCGGATTCGTTCAGATTAGTCTCGAAATCATTCGGATGTAAAGTTCGGATAGATTAGGATTAACCTCGGATTCATTCCGGTTGAATCGGTTTACAACAATTTTTTCAGATGAACATCGGTTTCATTCGGATAAGCCTTGGATTATCACGGATAAAAAATTCGAACTGATTCGGATTAGTCTCGGATATATTCGAATTATTTCGAATTAGGCTCAGATACATTCGAAATGATTCGAATTAGCCTCGGATTTATTCGGATTGATTCAGATGAAAAAAATTCTTTCGAATTCATTCGCGTATAGTTTTAAAAAAATTTTAAGTTAGTCACTAGGGATTACTTGAAGTATTTTTGACGATACATTAGAGTAAAACTAGAAATGAATCTTTTCCGAATGTTTTGAAACGCGAGTTTCGTGCTTAGAGGAAATATACGTAACTTAGTGGAAAATTCATTGTTAAAATCTGTGGGAATGGATGAATGACGCCTCGAGGTGTCGAGCGAAATATAAACGAGAGGAAGAATGTGACTCGAGCACGAGAGATGTCGAGAGAATCATTTATTGATTAGACTCTCCTGTCTTCTTTGGTTGCGTGTCTTCATTACCGGAAGTCGAGTAAGAGGCACGAGGGTAGAAGTACGACACAGTCGTCACGTAAACCGCGATCGTGACTAGAATTACAAACTTTTCTTACTGTTGCAAGGACCCTATCTGTTACAGAATCGAAATGGAGCGCGACCCTATGCAAAACCCCTGGGATTTTGTAAAATTCTCGCAAAAGTTAGTTTACGTTCAGGACGTTAAACCAAGAAAAGAGTTTTATCAAACGTAAGCAAAACTTTCGAAAGGATTTTTTAATGCATTTACTAAATTCCGCACCTTTACCATGGGGACCATTTTTAAAAAATGTTCTCAATATTTTTTTATATAATAAAAAAAAATAAAAAAGTAATTTTCACTTTTCAAGACTGTCATTTAGTCAAAAAAAATTTAGATTGCTTCGATATTTCGGGATGTTCGGGTCGATTCGGTTTGGATTTCGGGTCAGTTCGGGATTTCTTGGTGTTCTCGTCGGGTCAAAATTTAAATTAGTTCAGAGTTTCGGGATGTTCGGGTCGGATCGAGTTTCGAATCGATTAGGGATTTTAGTGTTTGGGTCGAGATGAAATTTCGAGATGTTGGAATCGATTCGGGTTTTGAGGTCATTTCGTGGTTTCGGGTCGGTTCGGAGTTTCTGGATGTTTTTTTCGAGTTGGCTTTCCGATAAATTATTTGATTTTAGAGTGTTCGGGTCTAGATGTAGATCGTTTATGGATATTCGGGTCGAGTCGACTTTTCCTAATGTTCGGGTAGATGCGGGTTTACGATTTAAGTCAGGGTTTCGGGTCGGTTCCATATTTCGGGATTTTCGGGTCGATTCGGATTGGATTTCGGGTCAGTTCGGGATTTTTTTATGTTCGCGTAGGGTTAAAATTTAAATTAGTTCACAGTTTCGGGATGTTCGCGACGGATCGATTAGGGATTTTAGTTTTCGGGTCGAGACGAAATTTTGAGACATTTGATTCAATTAGGGTTTTCGGGTCATTTTGTGATTTCGGGTCGGTTCGGAGTTTCGGGATGTTCGGTTCGAGTCGGCTTTCCGATAAATTATTTGATTTTAGAGTGTTCGGGTCGAATCGATTAGGGATTTTAATTTTCGGATCGAGACGAAATTTCGGGATGTTCAAATCAATTCGGGTTTTCGGGTCATTTCGTGGTTTAGGGTCGGTTCGGGGTTTCGGGATGTTCAGGTCGAGTACAAATTTTGAAATGTTCGAATTTTCGGGTCAAGTCGGGGTATGGGTCAGTTAGAGATTTCGGGACGTTAGGGTCGTATCGATTTTCCGGTCGATTATCAATTTTAAAATGTTCGGGTCCAGATTTATATCGGTTCGACATTTCGGCATGTTCGGGTCGATTAGAAATTTCTGGATAGTTGGGTCGTGTCGATTTTCCGGTTAATTCGGGGTTTCGAGGCGGTTCAGGATTTTGGGATGTTCAGGTCGATTCGGGTCGGTTAGGGATTTTAGTGTTCGGGTCGAGTCGTAATTTCGGTATGTTCGAATTTTCGGGTCAAGTCGGAGTTACGGGTCGGTTCTAACTTTCGGGATGCTCGGGTCGTATCGCTTTTCCTGTCGATTATGGATTTTAGAGTATTCGGGTGTAGATTTAAATAGATTCGAGATATCGGGATGTTCGAGTCAATTCGGGTTTTATGGTTAAGTTGTGGTTTCGGGTCGATTCAAGTCTGGTCGTGTTTTTGGTCGGTTAGGGATCTTAGTGTCAGGGTTGAGTCCAAATTTCGGAATATTCTGGTTTTCGGGTTGTTTTGATATTTCGGGTTGTTCGGGTCGATTTTCGGGTCGAGTCGAGTTTAGGATCGATTAGGGATTTTAGTCTTCGGGTCGAATTAAAACTTCAGAATGTTCGGGTCTAGATTGAGATCGGTTCGAGATCTTGGAATATTCGAGTCGAGTCGAAGTTCCGGGATGTTCGGGTCGATTCGGGTTTAGGGTCAAGTCGGTTTCGAGATTTTAGGATGTTTGGGTCGAGTCGGGTTTTCGGGTCAAATCTTGATTTCCGGTCGGTTCGGGCTTTCGGGTTGTTCGGGACGTGTCTATATTGAAAGGTCGAGTCGGGATTTTAGGCAGAGACCTCGGACTAGCAATTTCTTTGGAAATCTAAAATACAGGTAACAGTATGTTTACCAGAATTACCATCACAGAAACGGTTCTACGAATCTATAATATAAGTACTAGGAAATACTTCGTCTTACGACATTGAGAAAGGCAGCGGGCTCCTTCT
Organism: Synergus gifuensis; assembly: GCA_904066015.1. NCBI lineage: Eukaryota > Metazoa > Arthropoda > Insecta > Hymenoptera > Cynipidae > Synergus > Synergus gifuensis. The sequence goes on along the minus strand of CAJFCO010000176.1, from coordinate 7,512 downwards.
TGAACCAAATATCCCGTTCTATTGTCTACATCTCTACATCGACTGTCAGAGCTCAGAATCACGATACTCGCCGAATCATGCTTTTGTATACGCCACAGTGTAAATTCGCTTTGACGAATTTGCACTGTAGTGTGATGTGCAACCCCGACGAAATTATCGTTCGATTCCTCATCTTGGGAATTCACATCTCAATATCTGGAATGAAACTAAACGGATCACTTTTGAACATTTTCTATTTGAATTTTCTCAGAATAAACAGGGAAATGAAATTCGAACAAACGAAATGTGAGAACATCATTTTTCGATTATTATACTATTATTATTATTATTATTATTATTATTATTATTATCATTGTTATGAAATTTATAAGAATACTTTGTGTCGGAT